>JAJLTO010000014.1:0-455822 GCA_030568195.1 Dipodascopsis uninucleata var. uninucleata
TCTTAGCAACAACGTTTAATTTACCCTAAGCGATCTGTCTTTCACTCTCCAGTATATCTATTATATGTAATTTAGAAAGTTACCCGAATATCAATTATCTTCCATAATTGTATTCCAACACCTTGTCATTCATTCAAACTGAGCACAATGCTGCAAGAAGTTACATTCAACAGAGAGTTACCAAACAGTAAATTTGTCGCGACAGTTTATAACAGATATTCCAGTGTGAAATAAACTGATTTAAGGTTGATGGATGGGACTATTTAACGTTGGTAACATAATGGATGACCCTATGTAAACTCTGTAATGACAAGGGTATGAGTGTAGAATCTAGATATAAGAGAGGACAACTTTTATGAAAGAAAAACCGAATACACAACTACTACACAATATTAATTGGTAGTAAAGGCTTAATCCAAAGCTCCATCATGTCACAAACTGTCAGAACTAAGCCCATCGAAGTGGATCGGCCTCTGTCTTGTCTCGAAACGAGCCGCGCGCTTCAGTTAAAAAATTAAACCCGTCAGATATGCAAATAATATACATTAACATTTAGTAGTAAAAGGCGTTAAGTCCAAAACTTCCTGATGCCAACTGTCAGCTCAAAGTTCATAGCGAAGGAGGATGCATCCTTGCCCTATCGAGACAATGAGCCCTGCGCTGCCATCTGCAGATTAAAGCGAACTGTCAGAAGAATATGGACAGAAGATTAACAAACTATTTAGTAAGATTGTAAGCATCTAAATGAAACTGACGATAAACCTACTATATAACCCAACCAGGATAAAGTAAATAACGACAACAACGCGCTACAATTATTAATTTTTTTGAAATACATTAATGAACTTAATAATATTATATTGTAGACTACTAACAATAGATCATACGCTTCAGATAGTCAGTAGCTCAAATAATGAGAGGATCGGCCCCCTTTTTAAAAATTATGTGTGGCTTTCTAGAAGCAAGATCTAAAATAGTTTTACCAAACTCCGAATTGCACCATGCGAACCAAGACCTAGTATAGTCACCAGCATGCTGAACATTAATACTCTCATGCATCAATCCAAGGCCGCCAGTTGTTTTCTTAACAAGATTTAAAGCCGATATTATCTCTTCATCATTGTCTGAAGTTCTGATAAGTACCAGAAGGGACATTGGCCATGCATAATGAACACCAATATGCGGTCCACCAATACCAGCGAAATCTGAGCCTTTAAGGTAATAAGGATTTCCAGATTTAGTCATTAGCATTCTGCGAGTATTTTGATAAACTTCATTATCTGCATCGACGAATCCCAGTAAAGGTAGTGAGAGCAGAGAAGGAAGATTGGCGTCGTCCATATTTATGATTCCGCCAAAACCATCAACTTCATAAGCAAATACTTTACCGAAAATTTTATTTTCGTAGACGCCATGCTCCCATATTGCGGCTTCAATCCTTTTACCTCTTTGATAAAGCTCATCAGCAAGATCTGGCATATTTGCAGCTGCAAAAAGCTGCTTCGATCTCTTCAACTCAGCAGCGATGAAAGCATTGCCTGGAATGAAAAACTGTAGAATTGTAGCATCATCAGAAGGCCTGAAAGCAGACCTAACCAATGAAGTGTTTGAATTTGTAGGATTTCCAGCACCACCAAGCGCAAGTGTTTCTGTTCCTATATTTGTCTGACGCTGAAAGGTGTAACGCGACTTACGTACATGGTCATATTTATCGTAGGTTGTCAAAGTTTGTTCGTCTAGTACAGTTAAGATATTTTTAATAGCTTCCATGAAATATGTATCCTTCGAAACAAAAGAACTGTCATCAGTATGCTCAAAGTAAATATTGGCAAGATTCAAAAAGGAAGCAAGCGAATCAATCTCGTACTTGCACTCAAACACAAGAGATGGGTCGTACGCTGGATTAACGACATCATTCTGCTCATTGGAAGAGGCTTTCAAATGAGAAGCTTTCGGAGGCTGAAAAGCATTACAATAAGGCGAAAATGCTAAAAATTCAGCTTGAGTATGAATCGCACCTAACACCAATTGTCTTAACGCATCATCTGCCTTCATCAAGGGTATGTAAGGTGACAGCTGATTAGTGGAGTCACGGATCCACTCAGCATTTATATCTCCAGTTACTATAAAAGACTGAGGCAGCTTTCCAGGAATATGCCATCGGATCGTAGTATCCAAAGTATTTGGAAAGCAATTTTCAAATAACCGTGCAATATCAGGATCTTCTAACCGTGACTTCATTTCATTAATGAGATGTTCAACCGCGTCAGATCTAAATGTGCGACATTCCTTAACAGGCCGTTGAAAAGGCAACTTTAATGGGCCTATATTCATAGTAAGTACTTGTCTAATATTATATTTCAATTTTAAAAATACCTTCCGAAAGTGGTGGATGGCGCCTTGTAGAAAATGAACGATAATCAGGACAAGAAGCATCGCGTAGAGCCCAGGGCTCCTGTACTGCTTCTGATTTAAACATCAAACTACCCACTAAGATGAGACTGAGGATACCAAGAACAAGCATTATTGTTTTGCAAAAAGTGTTCGGTCTGAGAAAAAATGTTGGTGACTTTCTTGTGTCGTTCAGATAGATAGTTTCGTCACTAATTTCCGTCTCTGATTTATCTGTAGAAAGTGAAATGTTACGTGCAGATGATCGAGTAGTAGGTCTCACTGGTGCTCTAGATCTGTGATGCATCAGTTACACATGAATATACGCGCTAAAGGTCAGTTTAACTGACTGAAATGCTCTATAAATGTTATATTTATTTTTCGGCTTCTCACTCTTAAGACAATGAGGGATAGAAGTGTCATGGAGAATGACTACAATGAAACAAGGAGAATTGCCTCGCAAATTACCTCACGAATGAGATCAAAGTACCAAACCCTCAAACATCATCGATATAATTCCTTCATCAGACGTTCCCTCTCTCTCTTGTCTAAATCATTGCAGCTCCGTCGAGACTTGCCTAACTTAGAATTTGTCTTTTTCTCTTTTGCTGCTATATCTGGTGAGTATTTTTGTCGCTGCTTTGCTACTCCGACACCTTCTTTTCCAGTCCTCTGTTCTGCTATTAGAGGAGATCTCCTACCTTTCCTACCGTCTCTACCAATACCTTCTCTATCTAAAGGGTTCCATCCGTATCTAACAAGGTATCGATATCCGACGTTATTTTTTTCAACTGGGAGATGTACCAGTGGAGGGTCTATATGAGTCAAGCTCGCTTGTTGCGCCAGCGAAACGCCTTGGTTATTATTTGAACTGTCTGACTCTTGTGATGGCCACTCATCTGTTATCATTGCTTTGTTATGTAGCCCAACTAAAGAAGAATAAAAAGAAGAAATACTATCGCCTTTTGGTTGAGACGCTTGCACTGTTTCTGGGACAGTATCGGATGATGGTACAAACTCCACAACTTTCTTAAAGCGATACTTGCTAGCCATCGTAACTATAAATTTCAATCATAATAGTTTTCAGCTTTGTCCATTGAAAAAAGAACAATAGCGTTGACTCAAGATATCAAGAATTAAAAATAATAGCCATGCATATATATGCATATATATTCCTTACTTCGAGTACTTCTTGATGATGTGAAACGATACGATTTTTGATACTATTTTTGAGTTTCTCCGTAAATACTATATAAGCATATTTGCTCCCAAAAACTGACATATTTTCACATTATTTTTATCAGCCGAAGCTAACATTTATACAGAATTAACATGAATAAAGATCGATTGATTTGTACGGGTTGATCAATAACTACTGTATTTCATATATATAATAATTGACTAATACTAATTTTTGTTTATAGTCGCTCCTCCTACCAATCAATATGAGAAATTTAGTCTAGAAAAAGAGTCGCTAGATTCCGATCCTTTGAAGCAGTTCAATATATGGTACAATGAGGCAGTGCGCGTAAAAGAACCGCTTCCTGAATCATGTACTCTTGCTACAGCTTCTCTTCCTTCAGGTAGAGTATCAGCACGAATTGTGCTCTTTAAGGAGTTGGACCTACGTGGCTTTATCATTTATTCAAATTTCAGCACATCCAAGAAAAATGGCGACATACGTTCCAACCCTAAAGCAGCCCTCACTTTTTTCTGGAAATCCCTTGAGAGACAAGTTCGAATCGAAGGCACGACTGAGTTTATTTCTACAGAAGAATCTGTCACTTATTTTCGCACTCGACCTAGAGACAGTCGTCTGGGTGCATGGGCCAGTCCTCAAAGTCAACCAGTTGAATCAAGAGATGAGCTTGAATCGAAGTTCAATCAGATTTCAAATAAATTCCAGGATATCGAAGACGTACCTCTACCAGAAAATTGGGGAGGACTACGAATAATTCCAGAGGAAATTGAATTCTGGCAAGGTAGACATGGAAGACTTCACGATAGATTTGTATACAGAAAAGTTGATGGCGGTGACTCCTGGAAGATCGAACGATTAGCTCCATAAAGTATACTATATATCTATTTATTTAGAGAAGAATCCTCTTAATGTACGCTGAGCTGCCTTCTTGCTTTTCGTGGAATTTTCTTTTTTAGTAGTTGAAGTAGCACTCCTTGTTGTTACGAACTTGTTGCTCTGAGGCTTATCATACCTCTTTGATGCTATATCAAGTTCGCTTTCGTCCGAACAAGATTCCCATACAGTTTCGTATCTTACTCTTGAAAATCCTTTATCGTCGGTATATGTTGTTTCCTTTTCTATTTTCCGTTTCTTCTTCTTTGTCTTCTCCAAATCTCTATTCGTAATAATAGGGGCCGTTTCTATCGTACCTAAATCATTCTGTTCCGCACTTGGAGTATCCTTCATAATGGTAATTTCCGTCATAAATTTATCCTCATGGCTCTTGTCGCTTTCTTTTTGTATAAGTTCAGTATATGGTATATCAGTAGACTCTGTATCTGATGAATCTCTCTTAGCTTGAGAATCGTGATCATCTGAAAAAAGGGATTGGAGCTGCCGCGACGGACGAGATGACTCCAATTTGACTTTCTTAGGTCGAGTGTATCCTACACCTCCTAAATGCAAATCTGTCGCAGTAGCTAAATCATGAGCAATAGGTACATCATTACCACTGTTTGGCTCTCTTGAATCCAGCGTACGAGAAGAAATCGCTTCGGTATCACTTGAAATCTTACACTCATCTGAGACTACTAAATGATGATCTTGCACAATATCTGGCTCCACTTTAGTTGACGCCAATGGATTTATAGATACTATGGCCATATTATTTGAAATTGCGCCTGACTGCAAACAAATACCTGACTGCAAGTCAAATATCCTTGTCTGTCGAGAACACTCCATATAGAGAGAAGTTATTTCCGAGCATATAATCGGAGCCAGAGCATATACATGCATGGCAGAAATATACTTGAACTCTTTTTTAGCAGCAGGCAAATCTTCTTCGCGCACGATTTCGAACGTAATCTGAGAGTGAATTTCGTTTGCTTCATCATTTCTTTGGTCAGCAAAAGTTGAACAGCTTTCAATGCTACTTGAGATATCTGTTATTTTCGCTTTTAAGTCCACGCCAGGAAATTTGACCCCAGCCAAAAGAAATGTGCAGCGCAGTTCACCAGGATGTGCCTCTTTAGAGCTGATATGAAATTGATATAATAGTTGCTTTGCCAAGTTCACATGAATATTGCATTCTCTAGACAGCAATCTAAAAGTGATCTGAAAAACAATTAGTGTTCAAATATTCTGAGCTGACGTGAATTACTACTTACTGGTTTCTTCTCAAAAATAACACGCGTCTCAATGTAAGACTTAATATCTGTTTTGCCTTCTGCCATTCTGTACCGAAGGTATTAAAGATTACAAATGCTTTCTACACGTGTAATAACGCGCTGAATCACTTGTATACTTCGACTAATTTTTCTAATACAGAGCAGTAGAGTAGTGTCACTGTAGATAGAGACAATTGTATCAGTAATTACTGATGCTTGAATATATATCTGATCATTAAAGAGAGCGTGCAGAGGACAGACACGAAAATCAAAATTGTCAATAAGGGCGTCCTTCTTATAATTGTAATGGATTGATTACCTGGGTAGGCTAGGTATGTAGGGTAAAAACTTGTCGGGTGTAAGTATTTGCAGCGAAATAAATTTTGCGAATTTTGAACTTGTAGTGTCACTCGTTCAACTCGACAAAATGTATATAATAAGAAATATATTCGCAAAAAGGCTGTTAAGTTACAATATTAGAAAAGGTTTGCTATCAAGCAGTGCGAGGTCTCTGCTCCCCTTGTCTGAGCGTTTATTTTCAACAACGGCGCTCGTGAATGCTACACTGCGACAAGTAATCCGAGGAGCTCGACGACCAAAGAGAGACTTCGCATCTACCGAATCACCATCACTAGATAGATGTCCACAAAAGAAAGGAGTTGTGGTTCGTGTTGCTACCATGAAGCCAAAGAAACCTAACTCCGCGCAACGGAAGGTTGCGAGAGTAAAGCTCTCCAATGGCAAATTTGCTTATGGATATATTATGGGCGAGGGCCACAATGTGCGTTTTTGGCCGAATTCTTCTAGTACGCAAATATCTATACTAACTATTTAATTCATAGGCTCAAGAGCATTCTGTAGTTTTAGTAAGAGGTGGTAGATCTCAAGATTTGCCTGGTGTCAAATATCACTTAGTAAGAGGTAAATTAGTGTGTTGCAATCGAACGAACTTAATGCCGAATGCTTACAAAGATATTTTATAGGCGCGAGAGATCTTGGAGGAGTACCGAATAGAGTGACATCTCGCTCAAAATATGGGGGTAAGATATTATAAGGCGGCTTCTTGTTTCCAATCATTTTCTAACTTCCTCAACAGTTAAGCGACCGTCGAGCTAATAGATTCAAGTCAATATCTACGCACTTTTATATTTTTCAAGCAACTGAATTAATTACTACATATTCTTTTATAATATATTTCTTAAAAAATTATTGTGCGATACTCATATATAGCATACTATGTGTAACTTATATTTGTTGTAGTCATCTTGTAGATGGAGCGTATTTCATAGTACGTTGAGCCAAGCAATGTTTAGTACATATATATTTTTATGCATATGCCATAAATATGGTTTTTGTAATTTATATAGTAATGGAATAAATAATACCTTTTCTATTAATATCATTTTGCCTTTCAACGGCAGCACGTCTCTTCTTTTAGGAATCATAAGCTGTGACTACCTTTACGGCCAGCTGTACAATGCCTCGTGGATCTACTTTACGAATTATAAGACTACTAGCAATAGCTATTGTTTTACTTGTGATCGTATATAAGGTCGCTACTCCGTCAAGTCTTGACGCTCTGTCACATGCTGCAGGATATCATGAAAAAACGAGCGATGCAGTAGTTGCAGACACCAAGAAGGATGAAAAGACGACAAAAAATGAAAAATCAGATCCTGTGAAGGATGAAAATAAAGCCACTCATAAAGAAGATAAGTCGAAAAGCTTCGATGATAAAAAATCTGGCGGTGAGAAACAAAGCACAGATATCAAGAACACTGAAAGCTACGGACGCGCCAATGCTACATTTGTTACATTGGCTCGTAATGAGGATCTGTGGTCAATAGTAAAATCAATCCGTCATGTGGAAGACCGTTTTAACCATAAGTTCAATTATGACTGGGTTTTTCTCAATGATAATGAATTTGATGATAATTTTAAGGAGGTTACAACAGCTTTAATAAGTGGCAAGACAAAATATGGTAAGATCCCTTCTGAACACTGGGGTTTTCCTGAATGGATAGATCGGGACAAAGCTGCGAAAGTGCGAGAGGAAATGAGAGAAAAGAAAATCATTTACGGGGATTCAATAAGTTACAGACATATGTGTAGATTCGAGAGTGGATTTTTCTTTCAGCATGAACTTATGAAGAACTACAAATATTACTGGCGCGTCGAGCCCGACATAATTCTTCACTGCGATATCGATTATGATGTCTTTAAATTCATGGAAGCAAATCAATATGACTATGGTTTCACCATTTCACTCTATGAATATATTGAGACAATCCCCACTCTCTGGGATTCTGTCAAGAAATTTATGAAAGATCATCCTAATTATATAGCGAAGGACAATCTTATGGGCTGGCTTTCGGACGACAATGGTGAAACTTACAACAAGTGTCATTTCTGGAGTAATTTTGAAGTCGGTAACTTGGATTTTTGGCGCTCTAAAGCTTATATGGATTTTTTCAACTTTTTGGATAAGGAGGGTGGCTTTTTCTATGAGAGATGGGGAGATGCACCGGTGCATTCAATCGCTGCTGGCTTGTTTTTACCCAAATCTAAAGTCCATTATTTCGAGGATATCGGCTATTGGCACGTCCCATTTGCAAACTGTCCTACGAATAAGGAAGATCGCTTGCGCCTGAAATGTGTATGTAATCCGCAGGATAATTTTAGCTGGAAAGGATATTCATGCACCCCGAAATATTTCAACATTATGGAAATTAAGAGACCATCGGAATGGCACTTACAGAGTTGAAGCTATGCACTAATAATTATCTATTATTTATTTTATTCGAATATATATGTATATGATTACTCTCAAATAAATATTTCTATATTACGAACTTTTCAATCCTTTGATATATTCTGATCTGCCTAGAATTTATGGCAAATATTCAAGTAGACTTTCTATGTCTACTTTTTGAAGACCCACACTCTCCTCACGAAGATCTAACCAACGAACCTGAGGAAGCAAAGAACTAGTTGTAGATATAATTTTTGGCACTGCATCTTCACACGCGATAAGACAGATTGCGTCATAGCCTCCCGCACCTGGAACAACACCACCCAAGACACCGGGAATCTTTGCGCACTCATCTAGTAAAGCAGTTTGTTCATCTGGTTCAATCTGAGCGCCTGATTTTATTGTCATTTCCTTAAGATAATGCCTGATAGAGTTAATAGCGTCGATTACTTTCTCAAATTTTCCAGCTATACAAGTTCCACCTGAACTGCCAAGTTTCTTGATATTGGCAGAGTCCATAGAAACAATTTGATCAACAAAGTTATTGTATTCATCCACATTACTATCGGCTATATGCGACAGCTCGATTATACTGTTAATGAGACTTTCATTTGACTGACCGAGAGCTCGCCAGACGTACTCAGCGCTGGGATCTGATTTTCTCCAAGATAATACCAGTCTAACCAGTGTTGGAGTCTCAGATCCTCCAGAGATATCTCCCATTAGTAAACATAATCGTCTAGGTAGATAGCAAGGTGAAGCGTCGATTTTCCAGTCCTGTTCCACAGTCTTTTTCAAACCCCTGAGGTATTCCGCAGGAATCGATGTGCTAGACGGTATATCAGAGATAAGAGATGATTCAAATCGACGGTATACAATAGAACCATATACGGCAGTTGCCACGTCAAATCCAGAGCCAATTTTACCTTGAGCAAGACAGTGCGAGATCTGCGCCATATTATGAATAATTCTTTTTGATGTGCTATCATCTAAATCAAATCCAGTATTGAGAGCAAAAAGACTAGCCACTACTGATGTTGTAAGAGCAGCTGAGGAACCCAGTCCAGTTTTAGGTACTTCATGAATTCGAACACGGTGCTTATTAAATTTAGGAACTGAACTATATGGCTGTGAGTGATACGCGTTGTCGGACAGTACTACAATAGATGTACTGCGCAGGTCAAACCCAGAGGCAGAGGATGACAAATAGTTAAGAACTGTACGTATAGCTGATTCTGTAAATGGATTGTGCGTCTTGGATAATTGCTCAACACTGACATAGCCATTTGATAATTTGGATGCTTTGTATATCCATTTCCCTTCGAAGAATTGAGGGCTTTCGACGGTTATTGTCACTTCATTTGTATCTTCTTTGTCGTCAAAAGATGCAACTGCAAATATTCGTGCTGACAGAGCAGTTACAAATGACTTGTTATCTCGTTCCAGCACAAGATAGCCTCCCGCTAGAAGAGCCTTACCGGGTGCTGAAAAGCAGCATTGCTTCATAGCTTTTTTTGACGATGTCATGTATACTGTGTGTCCTGCAGTCAATGAAGTAACAAAAATACTTACGTAGCTTCGTAGAAACTACAGACTATAATCTAATATATGAAAGATAAATGATTTTGCAAATTTTGAATAACGGTTGATACCGAAAGAAAGAAAACCAATTAATAAACTACTCTGCTGGTGCGTGTTAGGTTCACATTTTACTCAGTGTAACACATACGATGCTATTTGTTTATCTTCCAAGGTTGTGGTAGATGAAATACATCCCAAATCTGCAAGCAACAGCGAACGAGAAAAATTTATGTTATATGATGGCACTATATATACAAACTAAACACAAAACATAAATATTTACGTCGTCATATGAGTTTTCATGTAAGTTAAATGGTATGCTATATTACTACTATTAAAATAGCAGTTATCAATGCACCAATAGAAGCACTCATAGTTGTCAACACGAGTAAATCCCACCGCGTAGACTCGAATATCTGATCGAAGGTAATCATGTTACCAGACAAGTCTTTACCAAGAAAAAGTTTAGAAATCAAGATAGTGAATTCAAGCAAAAAATTATTAGAAAAAGTATGATGGACGCTTTTTGACGGACGATGTGCTAAAAATTCTGTTTCGCTTGCACCAGGATTTTTAGGTCGTAATTGGGTGGTTTCGACAGGCTCAACAGTTTCAGCGATCTCGCTTACATCACTTTTCAACAAGCGTTCCCTATCATCCTGCGAGGATTGGCTACTCTGAGGCTCTTCATTCGATAGCATTTCTCTAACTTTATCCTCAAAAGAGCTAACAAGACGCTTCCTCTTCCAAGGCTCAAGACCCAGTTGGACAATCATGAATAGCACCACGTTAACTCCCATAAGTACCCATGTTCCCCATGTTGAAGCACGACGAATCTTGTCCGACCAAATTTGTTCCTCGTGATATCTAGACAAAATCAAGCGGCCCAATTCAGCCTGTATGTCATCCGCACGATTCTCAACTCGGGTTAGCCGTTCACTAGCTTGCAACTCACTCTGTTCATTCGCGTGGTCTGATCTATAGAGCTCTGTGAAGCGCTCCAAATCACCCGGGCCCCAAGCATGCTTCCTTTGTAGGAGTTCGTTGACTTCTCTCTGGGACGCTGATCGCCGTGTAATTGCTGCAGAATAGTCCTCTTTAGCAATTTTGATTTCTTTACGCGCATCTATCATTGCTTGTTCTATCATTCGATAAAAATGTTAGATTTAATCATGGTGCTTTTAGATAAAGAATATCTATTACCTTTTTTTTCAATAGATTGTTTCAATTTCTCTATCTCAGCGTAACCAGTAAGATCATTTAAAGTCTTTCCAGCAGTAAGAACAAAGAGCTGAAGCTCATCCATTTTGGACGACAAGACTTTCATGAATTTAGATCTTTTGTTTTCTATTGCTGATGGTAGATTTAGCTCTGCGTTTGAGGCATCATTAGTTTCTCTGTCATCTTCGCTATTAAGTTCAGCCTTATATTTTGATTGATAGCCACTGTTTGCTCTGCAATAAGATGAGCTAAGCTTCCTTTTGAATATCGATATTTGATATTCTTCAAAGTATCTGCGTTGGAAGTCTCTAGTGCGCTGCTGTTGATGATATTCACGCAGCCTAGAAGCGGAAGATGTACATTGCACTTGAGCGACAGAAAAGTTGCCCGCTATATTACGTGATAATCTAAGACAAGATACAAAATTAACAGAAATAGTCGTCCTTAGACATCGAGACGACATGATGCTCTGCGTACAATTTATTATATTCAGTACTCTAAAACAAAAAGGAAAATACTCTGTGGTTACAGTACTGGCTCATTCCCTCACTAAGCTAAATAAAGTATATATAGTCTATTAGATTCCACAAGACAATATTTTAATTATATATGCAGTATAAATATGACCTCTAATTTTTGTTTTCTTATTATTCAAGAGCTTCTCAAAAAGCAATTGAACAATATCTACCTAGACTTCCGTCTGTTCGGATATGTATCGGGAAAACCATAGACAAAACTACTGCCGCGTTTACCCTACTATCGACATAAGTTCAGGGGCATATTACAATAAGCAGTTACGTAAGTATTCTCTCTGTAGCTTCCATATTGGTGACAAACGCGATATAGCATCGCAAATATTCTCGACGTATTTGCCAAAGCGTGTTTAATGAAGAAAATTTATCATATGGAGAATGATACTCTTAAATATCCAATTTCAAGAATCGTGGTATTATGGCAACAGAATGTTATTAGATAAGGTTTGTCATACTTTGAGATAGGATGATATCGACTTTATATAACTATAGAACGCCTAACCAAATGAAGCAAAATGAAGAGAGCAATTTAGTTTGGATATATCGGCAACAGAAACTAGAATTGTTAATCAAGATCTCATCCATCAGTTTCTTGAACAGTACCGAAGGACTCTATTAGCTCTCTTCGAAGGATTATAAAGAAAGTAGAAATACAATGCATTGGTAATAAATGCATTAAATTTTTCATAAAGTGCAGTACAAGTAGAGCGTCGCGAGTTGGTGTGAGCAATAGACAGTAGCCTATATTCAATTGGTCATCCATCATATTAGAGAATTTGAAGCCTCAAATGCATTTATATGTGAATTAATTAAAGTCTAATTCTCTCAAGGGTATATCAGTCGAGACGGACTATTGGTGTCTAAAATTATAGAATTCACGAGACCTTCGAGTATATTTCAGCGCTTGAAGATAACAAATATCAACGCTTTTTCAGTAGCAGACGCTATAGTCTGCTGTGTTTTTGATTTATATTCAACAAATTGCTGGAGTTCAGTAGAGATATTTTCAATATAGCTATTGTAGCTGAAAGCGAATAGAATATTCGACGTCGAGCTAAGAACAGGGACAGCCAAATTATTGGCTGAGACTTCTAATATCCAATATCTTGTCTCTTGCTCTTATTTGGGTGGATATAGACGTAGGAAGCATCTAGAGGTATAGATTATAGTTCTCATAACATTTAATGATAGCAGAGCTACGCTCCTCAACAGAGCGTAGCTAATTAGTATCTGCCACTGTAGGTTTTCAACAAGAACAAATTACAGCAGATGTCAGCGACTCGGGATCATATATCGGCGGAAGAAGCTGCCTTGTTACTTCTCCATGCTGGCATAACCAAAGTTAACCAACGTTTGGATCACTCTATTCTGAAGAATTTTGTTGGTGGTGCTCTAGTATCAGTTGGTGGTTTAGTGACTCTCTTGGTAAAAGGCGGATGTGATGGCCTTAACGAGACGAATCCCGCCGCAGTTCAGCTACTGCTTGGACTAGTTTTCCCTGTCGGCCTAGCAATGGCCACTTTGACAGGCGGCGAGCTTTCAACCGGAAATGTCCTCTTTTTTATTATCGCTGTCTTGCAGCGTCGAGTGCCGATATGGCGCGCATGTCTAAGTTTTGTAAGTGACCCGGTCTCCCCGCATTTGAAATTATTCTCAACACTCCCGTTGCAGATGATCTAAGTGGTATAGATCCAAATAGACTCTATGATAAGACTTATTGCAGTATAATTAGAACTGACTTTTACTATTAGATTGTTTCGTTCTTTGCAAATTTAGCTGGATCATTGTTTTATCTTTTAATTGCTCATTATGGACATATTCTGTCAGCAGAACCGTATCTAGCGGGTACAATTATATTTGCTGACGACAAAGTCAACTTACCAAGCGGTTCAACAGTATTTGTACGAGCAATTGGCTGTAACTGGCTTATTTGCATGGGTGTATTCATGGCATTTTTATCAAGAACGGTGGTCTCGAGAGTAATCAGTATTTGGATTCCTATATTTACTTTCGTTGCTGTTGGATTCGAAAATTCCGTAGCGAACATGTTTCTAGTTCCTATTGGAATGATAAATGGAGCAGATATTAGTGTGGGAAAGTTCATTTGGAAATCACTGATTTTGTCGACTCTTGGAAATATTATAGGCGGTGGTTTTTTTGTGGGAGTTATCTACTGGTATTTGTATGTATATCCTCAGGAGCAGGCAAGAGATGTATTATCAGAAAAATCGGGTGAGCCAATTTTACCTATCTGTGAACCTACAAGTGGGCCAGATGTTTCTCGGATTCACAGCAGGATTGGCAACTCTGCAGAGACAGATGATGATTTTGCTATGAGAGATAGGAAGGCACCAGCAGAAAGTATAGATCACACTTCATCTAGTAAGAGTACTCAGATGCCATATGATATAACGAAACAAGAGTAAGGCATCGTTGACATAATATAGAAGTTAGAATTTGTTAATAATTTTGTTAATTCATCCTTATCTGAAGGCAGCTGCAAATTTTGGAGTTTTGTTTTCTTTTTCTTTTGTCGAAGGGGGTTTGAGTCTTAGACAGCATATTTTCTTTTTGTGCATTGCATTTCTTTTGGCAGATTTGATGCGTTTATGGACACGTGCCTGTCCACAATTTTATATAAATAATATAATGGATAGGTTTATAATCAAGTTTGACTTTTATGAGATTATAGCTCAATTAATTATACTGGATTTTAAGATCAGGAAACGTAAAATACCATTATTTACTGAAGATTGTGATAATTCGTTAAATATCTCGATGAAAATTCAAGTTCGTATTTTTGATCGCAAACACTAGATACGGCGATTGTTTATGTCACAATAGATCATTTATCGGGATGTTGAAATGTAAGGTGACGCTGGAACATAATTTCTCTAGGTTTAGGGTGTGACTTTAGAACTCCTCAAGAGAACATATTCTTCTAATATTCTTTCCTGATCGTTTCTAGTATTCAGCAGTGGTATCTAGCTTTCTGAATAGATTCAATTAATTTGCTGTTAGGTTGAGGTTAAAGAATACCCTTTACTAGGTATTTAGATTATTTTCAGTATCTAATTAGATAAATATATGTCTGCTAATATTAAACAAGGAAAATGGCGTATCCAGCTCCACCTCTGGATCCTGTAACTATGCCTTCGCAGAAGCAGCGTAAGTATCTATTCTCATGCATTAGTATTTCTGTGGATTCCGTTGCGAGAATGTGGTTATATTTAATTCTTTCTGGGCTCTGCTAATTTTTAATATAGGAGTGGCATACTTTTACGACTGTAAGGATAAGTTTTATGAGTTCAGATCATTCTGGGTATTAACTTCTAAATAAAAGCTGATGTCGGAAACTACTCATACGGAGCTGGTCATCCTATGAAACCACATAGAATAAGAATGGCGCACAGTTTGGTTATGAACTATGGACTGTACAAAAAAATGGAGATATACGTAAGTCTTATATACTGCTATCTATAAAAATAGCTTGTCTGACTCCGTATTGAAATTAGAGAGCAAAACCCGCTACGAAGCAGGAAATGTGCCAGTTTCACACGGATGAATACATTGACTTCTTGTCACAAATTACACCGGAGACTATGGATTTGTATATGAAGGAGCAAGTAAAATTTAACGTGGGAGATGACACTCCAGTATTTGATGGTATATTTGAGTTCAGTAGTATAAGTGGCGGCGGAAGTATGGAAGGTGCAGCGAGATTGAATCGCGGAAAGTGCGATATCGCCATCAACTGGGCGGGGGGTCTTCATCATGCTAAGAAGAGTGAGGCAAGTGGATTTTGCTATGTAAACGATATCGTTCTAGGAATTTTAGAACTATTACGCTATCACCCCAGAGTTGTTTACATAGATATTGATGTTCACCATGGTGATGGCGTAGAGGAAGCATTTTATACTACGGACCGTGTGATGACATGCAGTTTCCACAAATTCGGTGAATTTTTCCCAGGAACCGGTGAGCTACACGACACTGGCATCGGTAAGGGTAAGCACTACGCTGTCAATTTTCCTCTTCGTGATGGTATAGATGACGTAACTTATAAATCTGTTTTTGAACCAACTGTCACTGCTATAATGGAATGGTATAGGCCTACAGCAGTCGTCCTTCAGTGTGGTGGTGACTCTCTATCTGGTGATAAACTAGGTCCCTTCAATCTCAGTATGAAAGGACACGCTAATTGCGTCAACTTTGTTAAAAGCTTTGGGCTTCCGATGTTAGTTGTTGGAGGTGGAGGCTATACGATGAGAAATGTGGCTCGCACGTGGACATACGAGACGGGCATACTTGTAGGTCAACTTGTTGGACCTGGTAAGATTGTTGTTGCTTTATATTTCTCGTTTCAAGATCTAAGCTAATAAGTTCTAGAAATACCCTATAATGACTACTATGAATATTATGGACCAGACTATCAATTGGAGGTACGGCCTTCAAATATGCAAAATGCAAATAGTAAGGAGTACCTAGATAGAATATTAACTACAGTATTGGAAAATTTATCTCGTACCAAATTTGCACCTAGCGTTCAGATGACCGATGTTCCTCGTGATGGTCCAGAAGAAGAACCTGAAGAGGACACCGAGGAAGCAAAAGACACTAGAGGTGGTAGTCAAGATGCCTGGGACTCTCACATTCAGAAAGACGCAGAATTGAGCGATAGCGAGGATGAGGGCGAAACTGGAAGGAGGGATATTCGTAATTACAGAGATGCAGACACAGTTATGATGGATGCAGATGCCGACGATGAATTGGATCGTAAAGGGAATGCAACTGCAGATTCAGAAACTCCGAAACCTGAGTTTGAAGTTGACGTGAGCAATAGCTCGTAATCCTCTTTCTAATGTAATTTTTAGTAATGGTATTCTGTATTTTAATATTATATGTTGCTTCTATTCATGCACGGTCATCTTGATATCATAACAAAGTTTAGGGTATTAGCCAATTTTCAGCGATTTTAACAAACAACCCTAATATAATATGCTACGTCAGGTAACTGTAAACCCTAGTTTGACAAATACGAAAAGCAGTCACATTAATACTCTTAACACCTCCCATGTTTGACTACTTGGTAACTGAAGACCTCTTGTTACTATTCTATTGAAATCAGTTTGTAGTACTTTCTAATTTATACAACAGCTATTGTAAATTTGATCAACAGTATTCACGATGTCTAAGGCTGGTAAGCATTGAATCTGATATTTGTGATTAGTTATTTATTTATATAATGATACTAATATTATTCTTAGGAGCTGGTTCGTCTGGTAACAAGTACCGAGTTTCTGTATGTTTGATTTCAAGACGTTTTCATTGGTAATATTTTACTAACATGTGTTCAGCTTGGTTTACCTGTTGGCGCAATTCTGAATTGCTGTGACAATTCTGGTGCAAGAAACTTATATATTATTTCTGTTAAGGGTGTTGGTGCACGATTGAACAGACTTCCTGCTGCTGGTGTTGGTGACATGGTTATGGTATGTTATTACGCTTGTTATGGTTATAATTTTATTTGTTATTAATATCATTATAGGCTACTGTCAAGAAGGGAAAGCCTGAATTGAGAAAGAAAGTTATGCCAGCTATTGTTGTACGTCAGTCAAAGCCTTGGAGAAGAAAAGACGGTGTTTACCTCTACTTTGAGGACAATGCTGGTGTTATAGTCAATCCTAAGGGCGAAATGAAGGGCTCAGCTATTACTGGACCTGTTGGTAAGGAATGTGCAGATTTGTGGCCTCGTATTGCCAGTAACTCCGGTGTCGTTGTGTAATTGTTTGGTCGTGTAGCAAAAGAGTAGAGGTTCGAGATATGTACAGCAATGAAATGTTATCATATTTAGTTACTGCATGTCTAAAATTGTGTTCAAAGTCTGAAACAAAAAATAAATGGAACTTGATCATTTTACAATAAATAATGGCTGATTAGTACAATTGGGCTTCAGTTTTGATTTTGATGACGCTAACAATGTATGCAGAAAATCTCCATAATAATGTGTCAAAATGCCTAATAACAGATCAAATGTAATACGAAAGGTAAAAATTGCATCAATTAAATATTACCAGTGAATATACATAAGTATGTGGATTTTACGGTACGGTAAGAAAGGTGCAATAGTACTTTTTTTGTGTAGAGTAATAAATAACAGCATGAATACTAGAATTGAGAAATTTTTGACTTGTGTGGTCTTGAAGCTATTATTGCGTTGCACCTAAAAGAGTAATTATGAAATTTGTGATGAATTGTGGCATTTTTGTGGCTCTGGATTTTAGCTTTTTCTCCAAACGTGCATCAACTTATTATGTTGGTGGCTAATGTGTGGGTATTATCTACATCGAGGCGTTTCTTTATATGCAAAGTATAGATATACTTTCGACTTATGTTAAATCCGTGGCTCCTCCGTGGCTAGTGGACCGCTCCTTTTATTATTTATAGAGCTGCTTAGCCCTCTGTGCCACACTCTCCTTACAGCCACAGAGGCATTTAAAACTTCATAGTCTATAGCACTATTAATTCCGGAGAATAGATGAATATTACGTTATTTAGCGGCAAACGCCTATGGGACTTGCTTAAATATTTCAGTCCAGCGTACGATATATTGAGTCGCTATTAGTTTTAATTACTGCTAACAATGATATAGATGGTTTGCAAGTGTAATGGGAATTGGTATCTCTGGATCAATACTCATTAACTATCCTTTTGAAGCGAGTTGGCTAAAGGGAGTTGGTACTGCATACTGGGGCGTTGCGACATCCTTAATGCTCATATTCAGTATTCTCTGTTTATTGGAGCATATAATATATAGAGGTACTCTAATAAGAGTTTTGAAAAATCCTCTTCAGGGTCCTCTGTACGGATGCATGGCTATGGGACTAGGCTCGGTTACAATTAGTATTACTAGTATTTTTGGCGGAAGTGCAGTCTGGATCAGCTATGTCCTTTGGTGGATAGACCTTATATTATCTCTCTACTCTTCTTGGGTTATAGTCTTTGCAGGATTTATTTATCATAGCAGGAAAACGCCTGACAAACTGAACGCCATAATTCTACTACCAATTGTAACTCTAATTGTCAATTCAACTACTGGCGCAAGTCTTGTCAAAGATCTACCAGTGACCTGGCAACCTCATGTCATAATAATATGTTTACTTGAATGGGGTAACGGTGAGCTTTTAGCTTTTGCCGCAATATGTGTCTATCTATGGCGCCTGCATACCGGAAATTTACCAAATAAAGAAGCCATGATTACTTGTTTTTTGCCAATCGGTCCATTAGGACAAGGTGCCTATGGTATCATGCTCAATAGTCAGAATATTCAAAATTATCTTGCTCAAATCAATAATACTAACACAGCTAACTACGAGTATTTTCACTATATTGGTATTGGTATTGCACTTGTGATGGTTGGATTTGCGTCATTCTGGATTTTCTGTGCTGTAGTAGGCTGCGTACTATTTCCACCTCAAAAGTTTGGTCTAGGATGGTGGGCATTGACATTTCCGCTAGTAAGTTACGATTCCCTGTTTCTCGTGACATAAACCAAAATCATTCGCAAATTGAAACTGACAAGTTATTTGAAGGGAACATATGCGATGGCCACGATGGAGCTAGGTCATTTATTGAACACTAAAAGTTTCAAGGTGATTAGTTCGATAGTAGGAACTGTAGTGGTTCTAATTGCACTAGTCTTATTTTTCGCTTCATTTTATTTCACGTTTATTAATGATAGTATTTTGGATGCGATGAAATCGGAATCTGAACTTGGGTGCAAGAAGCCAAATGGAAAAGGAGCAACACAAGATTTGTATGCCTTGGTTTGACCTCATCATGAATGAATCTTACTGTATATTCGGAGTAACTTGTATAGGTGATGGTTTCATTGATATTCCGATCAAAGGGTAATATGTATAAGTAAGATATAATAATTTTTGTACTTTAGCTCAGCTCTGCAAAAGCTATACGTAGAATCTGAGATATGGTAGCCATTGTGATCTCATGGCAATAAGCCGCTGGCGGAATGATGTTTTACATCTCACAAATTGGCGTTAGACTAACTGTATATAAATTTTAGCGAGTAATATGAGAACAATTGATATTCATCAAGTATTTTTATTAACAATTTTATCTAATTAAATATGATTGATATAAGTAAAGCTTAGAAAGTATTCTGTAACAGTGCTGCAACAGATTAACTCGATTACATATATTATTTATCTTTAGAAGACTGGAAAGCAGCAAACTGCTCTTTATACTCTGGTCTCCATCTGCTTAAAGGCTGACGATTATGAACGATGTCACCCATAGTCCATTCCATTCTAACCTTATCCATATCTGTTGTAGTCTCATTATCAGGACAAATTATGTAGAAATCGCCATTGCTGATTCCCTGATCCATATAGGTAGCTACTTGGTCCGGCGTCCAAGCACCTGAAGGCTTCTTTGCTGCGACATCATCATTGTACATTCCACTCATAGCACCAGTAATTCCAGTGTAAGTCCATCCTGGAACAAGCAAATGAACCTTCACGCTAGTTGCATTGAGCTCATAAGAAAGCTGTTCTGCCATAAATCGAATTGCAGCCTTTGAAGCATTATAGCATGGATTTCCTGGGGGGTTGGTAATTCCTTGCTTGGATCCTGTAACGATTAGCCTTGTTGTTTCACCTGATTTTGCCTTCTCTTTCAAAGATGGAAGAAAAGCATGTATGCCATTCACGATGCCAAACATATTGACGTCAAAAATCTCACGGATTCCTTCGGGATTACCCCACCAGCCGCCTTGCTCCTCAGACATCCTATAGTTTCCATGGATTCCGGCATTTAGTACAACTACGTCAATAGACGAAAATCTATCTAAAGCCGCATCTTTGAGCTTTAAGATGTCAGCTACCTTAGTGACATCTGTCTGTTGAGATAAGATGCCAACTGACGGAAATTTAGACTTAATCACTGCAGTGGTAGACTCTAGAAGACTAGCAACACTGTCGGAGAGAACCAAATTATAACCCTTCGACGCATATAATTCAGCAATGGCAGCTCCAATGCCACTTGCAGATCCTGTAATTGCAATTGTGGGTGCCATATTAATTAAAATATATATTAGAATTTATTATTACAGACGATGTTGTTGCTAAGTGAGATGACAAAAACGTTTATTACGTTTATCAATTTGCTAGAATATCATTATTCTATTTGGCAGATAGTCACATCCGCTTAGCTGTAATCTTAAATGATGACATAATACGTTGATAATCAATTCATCGACACAGCTCAGAAGAAAAAAAAAATAAAGCGGAACGTCTAATAAGAACATCGACGTGAGATCTATATCCAAGGACACTCGATATATAGCTATTGAAGCTGAGATATTGATTTTGTATCTACTGTATACAGTTAGATAATCAAATCACTTCTCTGGAAAGGAAGTTTCTTCTCAAAGAGCACTTAGTATCTAATAGTGTAAGGCCAATAAATAATTAAATATGTACATGCATGAATTCATCCGTAGAAAATATGGCTACATGAATTCTCACGTTACGTAAATAACGATCAATGAGTATAAATGCTATTCCTTTATGTGAAATGGTTCAAATTAGGATGCATGGATATATAAATCAGTTCTCTCGCCATTGATGGAAACATTGAACGCACTGAATAGTAACAGCATTAGCCAGGAGTATCTAGATTGAAATATATACGTATAGGATACAATACGTACTCTGTAGAATGTTGTCATAGGTTCATCTGCACTTCGAATCTGCAGCTGGAAGAAATATGCCTTTATACTTCCACAATCTCTAGGACATTGGGCTTGGATGATCCATTAGGAAACCTGTTTATAGTAACATATAGCAAAGACATAATAACACATACCGGTGGTTTGATCAGCATTATCCCAGGTTCCTTCGGCTCCTAAGACGTCGTCTAATTGCTTACGTTTCATAGGCTTTCTTTCATAGATCTGCATACGACCTTGAATTGGAAATTCGTATGGACATGTTTTACATTCGAATCGGAAATTTCCCGTAGCTGACCTCGATATCTATGCCATGTTAGCTTTAGTGTACATTAAAAGTGCCTTTCAATTTGAAGTAGACTAGTATATCACTTACAATCAAGAGATTAGAGCAGTTTGGGCAAAAAGTAAGCATTTTTATGACGTTCCAACTTACACAGAAGGACCGACAAGAGAGAAAATTTTAGTAGTTTAATTGGGAAATTTCTAAATTATACACAACGACCTACTTTGGGATTGTAGTAAGTAATTATTACTCACATATGAACATAATAGATATAATAGATATACGAGACCCATTTGGAAATAGATTACAAGAACAAAAGGGCTGATAATAATATATATATATATGTATATAAATGACAGAATATATCCAGCACAGGGCAGGTTTAACAAGTATATTGTCTTAATATTCGATACAACGGCCTCTCCGAGGTATTGAATCTTTAAACACACGAATAGCTGCTCTTTCGCATATAGCCTTTTCTTCCCGTTCGAGCTTCATAAGCCTTTCTCTACACACACGCTCATCTAACTCAGATTCCTCCAATTTTATGCTATGCCATCCAGCATGCTTTTGACATCGTCGTTTCTCGTTCGTACAAATATCCTCATCATCGGTTATATCTTTATTAGAAATCTTTCGCACATCCTCCGGATCAACTGTAAGTTGTGTCTGCTGCTGCACCCTTCTCCTACCCTTCTTTTTCTTATCGGTAGATTGTGTTTGCTCTAAAGAGCGCTGATGCTGTAATTCATGCTCCTTCTTTTCATGCTCCACTTTCAATTTTCGAACGCCGTCTAGTATTCTACGCCCTTCATCGCATTCACACCAGACTTGCCACTCCATATCCTCCCAAACAAGTTTTCTGTCAAATCCACAAACATTTTTATGACCATTAGCCCTAATATGAGTATATTCTACATAAGCAATCTTTAACTCGATGTATTTTAGCTTGGTAGCAAGTTTAGCTCTCTCGTCATTTATAGATGCAAGAACTCTGCGCTCATCATCCAGCAGTCTCAGTATTTTTTCCCGATTCTTATCCAAATTTGAAGGTCTCTCGTTACCCAAAGCCCTGAATTCACTGAATGAACGTGTATTGCGTATGATTTCTGCTAGGTCGTTGATCTTTATTACATTCATCTCAGCTCTGGTTTGCTTTTGACCAAGCTCTAGATTAGTCTTGAACCATTCAATTCCATGCTCTGAAGAGCAAAACTTCGATCGCACTAATTTACTGCTTTTATCAAAAAGAGCCGGCTTTCGACAGTTAGGTAGCTTGCATTTCTTTTTCCAAGTAGTCATACCCAATTTTTTCGACTGACAACGAGGACAGCAATACTGTTCGATCAACTCGCTATCACACTCGTCAATCTTAACACATTTACCGTGATACCATTCTTCACAATAATCGCATCCTATCATCCATTGCCCGGAATCGGGTTTCCGGCAAATACAGTAGAGATCATTACCAGCTGCCATGTTTTCTGTTGGTGAATAACCACTGGCCGATATTGTCTTGAACCGATATACATCATCAAGTACAGTTTATAAATTGATATAATGATAGTTGGGAGAAAAAAAATAGCTGGTAGAACCATAGATTAATTAATTAATATTACCAAGTATTTCACCTTTGAACGACATTTACATTTTCGTCACTTAAGAAAACAAAAATATTTCGTCAAAATACTAGCTGTTCTTTCAGTGAAATATGCCAGATTTGGGTAATAGAATTGCTAGGCTATGTTTTTCGACTTATGAATCGTGCCCATCCAAAGCAAAGCCAAGAACACGATCTAATGGAACTAGAGAATGGACAAATCTCGCTGCAATTGTAATAGAAAGAGGTAACTACAACAAAAATAATCAGATAAGTATTCTTATTTATTTACTTTAACAGGTAATAGGGAGCTTATATGTGCGTCACTTGCTACAGGAGTAAAATGTCTTCCTGACGCTTCACTCGAGAAGTCGCGTGGAAGATTTCTCCATGATAGCCATGCGGAAATTTTAGCAATACGGGCATTCAATCGGTACATTTTAACCGAATGCAGACGAATACAGAACGAGAATGGTTATGAATCACCTTGTATAGACAGACTGAATAATGATATTAAATATCAGTTTTGTTTGAGAGAAGAGTGCCGTCTGTACCTGCTCGTAACCGAGCTGCCTTGTGGTGACTCTAGTATGGAGGCCCTTAGTGCTGGTAAAAGTCCATGGAATCCATTGTCAACGTTTAACAATTTAGAAGTACCACTGAAGGGCCGTTCATATTTTTCAGAAATAGGAAAAGTGAGAACAAAACCAGGTAAGAATACGAAATAAGAGATAGAAAGGGCAGTGTACGGCAAAAGTATATTCTAACATGCTTTCTATAAACAGGACGTAGTGATTCTCCAGAAACACGAAGTAAGTCATGCTCTGACAAGCTAGCCACTTTTCAACTCACGTCACTACTATTATCACCAACATCTGTTATGGTCTCCCCAAAACAGATGTATTTGACTAGCATAATCATTCCTAGTGATAAGTGCTTCCGTAATTCAATAAACAGAGCGTTCGCACCTTGCGGTAGGCTCAGTTCACTTCATAGTTCAGATATAAGTAGTGATTCAGAATACACATACAGACCATTTAGTGTTTTAACATACTCAGCTGATGTTCATCGTTTTGAGCATTCAAAAGAAGCGGTTATCCACGATTCACATCAGATGGCTTCGTTTAGTCCATCGAATGTATCTCTTATATATATAGAAAATGAATCAACAGTCGAATCTATAGTAAAAGGAATCAAGGTAGGCGCGAAGCCAACATCAATTGCTGCCGCCAGCCTAGTATCGCGAGTCAGACTCTTCAAGCTGTGCTTTAAAATTATGAGTTCTGAGGAGAGAATTATTTCCACAAATTATTACGATATGAAGAGAAATAATATCAGTCGTACAAAAGCGAAAGAAGCCATACGGAACATACTAGGGAATTGGGTGCCTACTTCGACAGACAACTTTTCCTTAGAAGAACATGGGTTACTGTGATTATAGCTTCCACTATCTAATAGTACTTGAAGATTTAATTTGTGTCAGAATGTTCTCGAGGACGTCTCTTTCAATTTTCAAATCCGTTAACTGGCGTTTTATTTTCAACTCTTCTTCAGCTAACTCATTTAGACGATTCTTGTGTATAATTTCATGCTCTTGCTGTAGCTTCTTTTTTTTTTCTTTGGCTTTAAGATGTGCTGATCTTTGGTCGATTTTCTTGATCGGCTTTGTTTCTTCTTGTGACTGTAAAGATGCTTCAACAGCCGCTCGACAAGTGATTTTTTCAATAATTGCACGCCTTAATACTGTTTCTGATCGCGAAGAATCCTGAGGTGAAGGCATTTTCAACAGTAGTTTACTGTTGACCGTCTATTCTGTTGTCAGCGATATTGTGAGTGATAATACTAACTGATATGAAAGTTTTGAAGCTCTTCTTACGCAGACACGCCGACATGCCTAATGGACTAGGGTATATATCATCACATGGCGGTTGACAGATTGCGTAGCAACCGCTTCAAATAGAATAATATTCCAAGGAAAATAAATAATATCTATGGTGATATACCAGAAGTGGAGTTTTTACATATTTATAACTATCGAGACTTGTAGAGGACAAATGCAAATAGCGTCAGAAATCGACGGCATGGATCAGCAGTTACATGATTTCTTAGATGTTCATAGTACTCCGACAAATCTGCAACTCCAAAGTCTTGATGAGGACGCGTTTCTTATATATTCATATTTCATATCTGGTAAATAAGAATGTTTTCAGTTTAGTATTGCGAATATTACAACTGATTCATAATAGTGACGGATCATCTACCAAGTGACATCCGAAGGTCTCTATCTCTTATTAAGAGCTTATCTGAGAAGTATGCAGGTACGCGAAGAGTGATGATGTTCTATTAGCTATTAAAGTTTGAGTTCTCATATATGCATAGAATCGTCGGTTTTGCTATCAAACTTCCTTTGTAGCTTGGATAATGGAGATACTTCTGAAGTGGAGAGAATTAAGAAGCGAATCTCCCGTATCGATACCTCAAAATTACGGCAATATCAGCAAGAATCGTATAATGAATCAATTCGACTCTTTGAATTGGTATGAAAACACTTTTACTCATTCGATGCAGGCTGTTACGTTAAGACTGATATATGTGTCATCACGGATTTATAGGTCAAATCCTACCGCGTAAATATTGAGGTGGAAATAAAGAGGATAAATAAAGCTAAAAAACTTAGATGTCAAGTTGGTTCTTTAAGTGGAAGTCAGAAAATAGGTCAATTAGACAACAGAGAAGCTCACAAAATAGTTACACATCGACAAAATATTTTAGATGCACGAAACTCTGAGCGAAGGTTGGTATAATAATTTCGAAGTATGACGATAACGATAGGCTAACTTACGCCAAAGATCTGTTTTATCGCCTGCAAAAATCTCAGAATCTTCTGTTCTAACGCGAGTTCTACGAGAGCGAAAGTCATCTGGTGAGGAAATTAGACTTGAAGATTACAGCATTTTAAAACTTTCGATTAACGCAATTTGTGAAACATTATAGCTCCACTTGAAATATCTAAACGTGTCAGAGATCAGAGCTCAAGTTCAGTCAAACAAGAGATTCTACAAACATCAAGAAGGAAGAGAAAAACAATAAATGAACCTACTTATTGTGTGTGCCATGATATTTCTTACGGAGATATGATAGCATGTGATGACAAGGTGAGTGACCACTATTTTACCGCTTAATTCTGTTCTAATAATATATTCTAGAATTGCAAAATCGAATGGTATCATCTGGGATGTGTTAATCTACAAAAGCCACCCAAGGGCCAGTGGATTTGTTCAGAGTGTAGAAAGCGAGGGAGGAAGTAGAAAGTAAAGCTGACGGATGAATCTACGAGCAAGCCCGCGACTGAAAAAGTGGCAAGGAATCTTGATTTTGCAAAATGCTGGCAGCAAGTTTGCTAAATCCAGTCCGTTTAAGTATGTTTAACTGGCAATGATTATGTTTTATATCGCAACCAGTGAAATGTATTAAAAGAAATCTGAACCAAAGATTACTCGTCATCGGACGAACCTGGACAAACCGTTAATATCATATATTAAATAGTAGCATATATAATTTATACCTTCTTGGCCGTTATCTTCGACAGTATCGGATGGGGCCATATTGATAGCCAATTCGGCGCCTTGGAGTAGTCGTCTAAGATCAGGATTGGTTGGATGCACTAAGTCGATGGGCTTTTCTTTCATTTTGTTTCTTATTCTATCGCACAGATCTGTTAGAACTATAAAGTCGGTAGTTCATATTATAAATTTACCATACCTCGGGTCAGAACCCGCATCAATGAGCATCTCAACTGAAAATTGTTAGTACGCACTGCTTCATGACCAATAAATATAATTGAGCTAAAATATAAATGCGATCTTACCAACTGCAAATCCATGCTCTGGCTCCTCTTCCGAATATATGACTGCATTATGGAGAGGAGTATTTCCTTCGAGACGGTTCACGGGTTCAACTTCCACGCCTTCAATGTCCAATAGGATATCTAAGCATTCATCTGTTTAGACAGCTGTTAGTATAAGTCTAGAGCCCATACAGTAAATGTACAACGGTGTGAACTAACAAGATCCATTCAATGCTGCAAGGTGAAGGGCTGTGTTTCCAAGCGGGTCCACGGCACTATTGATCAATTCCGCAGTACTAGGACTAGCTTCGCGATTATTATCATTGATTCCCAGAACCTCCTGTAACAGGTCAACATTGTTTCGGCGTGATGCTTCTAATAAGAGTTCAGATGGCTTTGCTCCGTCTGAGGTATTAGCATCTGTTGATGATGCGTCCTCTTTCGCTATTTGTGAATTTGCTTCTGCCGATTTTGAGTTTTTTTTGTTAGCAAACATTATGTAACGTAATGATTCCGTCTATCTCGTGTAATTCCTTGCAAAGTTCAAATATATAGTAGTAATAGTTCGATAGCTTCTACTATCGAAATGCTAAAGTTGCGGTTTCGCGGATCCGTAAATAATTATTTAAATTGTAACAGTGAGATGTGGCTTAGTTTAGTACTTTATGTCACCGATTTTAGTATATAATAATATTTACATAATTGAAATGGGTTTATAATTATTGCATTATCCTAGTAGTCAACAATAGTATGACAATTCTGATATTCATTAGATTCGCATCTATATGTAAAGTTCTACTTTGAAATGAGCTCAGTATTTAGAGACCTCTTTGTTCAGTCAAGAATCTCAGTTATAGCTGGTAGCCCTAATGATGATACCAAATCTCTCGTAGCTATGCATGTTTTGGCAACTTTTCTTGTATTTAATTCATCGACGACGTGCATATGGATTGATACCACGGGATCTTTTCAGGTCTATCTATTTAGAGAAATTCTATTCCAATATGTAAAGGACATAAATAGTCTGACAGGGTCTTTTTCGAACGAGCAACTTTTGCAGAAGCTGATAGACAATGTAATGCTTATAAGAGCATTCGATTCAATAGGTCTGAGCGATATTCTGAATGACCTGGATCCTTCACATTTAGAATTTCGGAATAGAGAGAAGCTGAGCAAAGGTTCTATATTAATCGTAGACTCGTTCACTTTTATTTATTCAAAAGCTATGAGAGATGATCAGGCCTCAGGTATAGTCCAAAACAAAATTATAATATGGAGTGTGGATTTATAGCTGACCTAGGTACGCTGCGCGATTTATATCAAAGGGCATTTAGCAATGACATCCTTTCTTAAAAATTTACGGATGTTGAGTAATGCGAATGACTTGACTACGATAGTATGCTAATTTTATTATTAAATTTCCTTACTTCTATCAAACTAATCTGACTAAAAGTTAATCAATTCAACCGTGAACGCCAACGAAAACGATCTCATGCGTTCTCAGTTCGACAATATCTTGCAGAAACCTTCTCTAGGACTAGCTTTTCTTCACTATTGCGATTTCTGTACTCTAATATCACATCCAGATGATAAATATTATTACTTAGAAATCATAGCAGATAGATGGGATTCCACAGAAGGATTCATCTTAAAATTTCAATCTGTATATAGATCTATTGTTTCTTTCGCATACAACTAGACATTTGCACTATAGACTAACGAAATATTTAGCGAAATGGAAAGCTCTATTTTAACGAAGACTGATTGAATTCTTCAAATGGAGAAAACTACCAGGCTGATCTGACGGGACGGGTTGGTTTGTTGCGTGTCTTACCGATAAATCGATATGATATGGGCGAACTGCTGTCAGCAATAGATGATTGCACAGTATCGGCATCTAAAATGATGTTCAGTATTATAATTCAGTATGTACTAAAAAACGAGCAACAGAGTTCAACAGACCTTCTTTTTGAATAAGCTCTTTACTCCATGCTCTAGTTAGCTCAGCTCTCGTATCTTCATTCAGCTTCACGAGATATTGATTGATATACTTGGATATTGTCGACCTGGTGATGCGAGGTACTCCCAAATCTCCTTTGACTTCGTGACGATTAATGCCATCAAAATCAACAGTCATATCCTTAACCTGCGGGTTCCTTACACCGAAAGAGGGCAAGCTTGAGCTCTGCCGCTTTTCCAAGTCTCCAACAGTTCCAAAATTTATTTCTTTAGGAGGATATTGTATGTTTGTATCCCATTCATTAGCATTTATCTTACGATTGATATCATTCTCAACTTCTTTTTCGAAATCTACCATTCCTAACTTATTTGAAACTGCTAGAAAGTATACATTCACAATACTATCCAATGCTATCAGATTCTTGGAAGATATCTTTTGTTTGTCAATAAAAGATGGTTTAAGTAGAGGATCCGAGAGATTATTGTGAACGACATCATGCAAATGGAGGATCATTGGTAGCCCACGAAATATTCCATAAAGACCAACATTTTCTACAACTGTCAGTAGTAACAGATTGATAATCATGAAATCTCTATCTGAATTTTGGTCGCTAAGAGCATAGTCGAAGAGTGCAAGGTGAAGTTTAGCCAAGAATCCTTTAGTGGCTGAAAAGTTCTTCTCATTTCTGAACACAATATGATCTTCAGATACCTCTAAGGTCAAATAAGTCAAAAACGCGTCGACATAGGCATCTCGTACGACAGTATTTCTGTCCGTGAGAACCCATTCTGTCAGGCTCCAAGTTTGTAAAGGTACCATATCTCGCTTAACGCCACTCTCCATCATATTAGCTATCTGTATTATCTCCTTGACTGCTCTTAAACCAACCACTAACGCTGATGAGAAAGATATATCTTTGAATGAATTCTCTTTACGAACCAAATATTGTAAATTCAAGCAAGAATTAACAATCGAAGGAGGTTCAGAATGATCACTCGAGTGATTTTCAAGATTTGGTACAGAATTCTCATTTGTATTTCCATCGTTATTATTAGCGCGCTGTGCCACAATAGATGATGGTCTTAAACGCATTAAAATTTCCGAGATCATATCAGCAATCTGATTTGAATAATATATATGAGTAGCTAAATCGCCAATAGAGGAAATAAGCATATTTGTAAGCTTTTCATGCTCTTGAACATCGGAAACTTGTCCGGAGGTTTCTAAATGAAGATGACCTAAGATCTGCGAAAATAACAAATGCAGTACATCCAAGACAGACAAGCCTGCAAGATTTACACTTGAAGACAAAAGAGAGGAAATAAGATGTACTGTAACTAACTGTTTTGAAATTTCGTGAATGCTCAGAGAAGTCAAAACTTCAAGAAGACTTCTCAATATAATAAATCGCAACTGGACTGGCGTCCATCGTGCCATAAGCTCGATCAGAGTTGTGGCCCATGATTCATTTTTTGGATGGTTAATGATGAACATAACCACTGCCATTGATGCATAACGAATTTGCTGCGCACTTGTATCGCTAACAGTGTCGAATAATTTCCGCAGTGCTTGTATAGCTAAAATCCCCGCTTCCGTTTCGGGACTATCTTCATTATCCAGATCAACGGCGTTGATCTGAGGTCGGTTAGTGTTAGTACTAGCTCTTGGAGTTCGTGTACTAGTTTCACTTCCGGCCAATTCTTTGTTAGTCGCCTTAGTATTTAAAGCCACAAGGCTATCTTCCGTTTCTGAATAAAGCTGCTTCAGTATAATGGGAATCACTATTTGTACCTGAGAACTTAGAAGACTTGGAGATGCCGACATTGCTTCAGAAGAAGCAATGCTGTTGGCAGCATTCAAACTTATTAAGATCCAACTATTAGTTGATACTGGTTAGTAACTAAAATCAAGCGATGATACAAAAAAAAATTAGATAATGATATGTATATACCCATAGTCATTGGTAGGATGTGGTGTACGCTTGCTAATGCTCATATATAGTCTCAAAAGTTGCTCAAATTTCGAAACAAATTCCTGGTCGTCTACAAGTAAAGCACCATCATGATTCTCGCAAAATGCTTTGAACTATACAAATATAATTAGAGATTCTATTTTATCTCTTGTATCTTTAATTATACGTACTGTAGCTTCAGTGTATTGACAAAGACTGAAATCATTTGTACCAAGTACAGTTAGAAGTATAGAAATTATATCATCTACAAACAAATTCAGATCTGCAGGACAACGGTCAATCAGAGCCTTTGTAATATCCAGAGTGACTTGGACATTGCTAAACATAAAATTCATCTATGTTAGAGGACATAACTCTAGGTTCCGATTATAGTCACGGTTTATAAATAATTCTTATTCAATGCTCACCCTGCCCGTCCTCTCCAAACATCCGACTTTGCCTTTCTATCTAGGAACTTGCCCACTTTTTGAAGTTTTGTCCTTCGAGTAGATACGTAATAAAGCAAATATGACAATTCTGAAGGGTTTGGATGCTTTTCCTGCGACCTTCCAGAGGGATAACACTGGAGGATTAGGCGCTGGTGCTTCGGCCTAAACTTATTCGTCATCGAGTTGAAAGGAAATGATATTACAGAGACCAGCCCACAGGCGTAGTCTACACAGGAATAATGCGCTGAATCTATATAAGCCACGATGTCACTCTTCCCCGCTATTAAGACTAACTCTAATTGTTTTATTATCACTAGCAGTGATATGTTTTAACTGAATTTTTTTCTTGAAATTTTTCTCTTTTCTCGATAAAATTGCAGATCTGGCGAAGGGCGGCTCAGCCTTGGAGTCAATTTTTGATTCCGAAAGGGGCATTCCTTAAACTACAGTCGATGCACTTCACTAGCCGCTGTGAGACGGCTAACAGAACAAACCCCTTACAATCAGCAAAAGGAAATTTTAGAACCATTGATAAACTACAGTAGAGTACTATTAATTGAGAACCGCGTCAATTTTAAGAAACATTAATTACACAATATAGCAAAATTGATTTCGCTAGAATTCAATATGCTATTATTCCCCATGACAGGACTATATTCTTATTTAACATAAATTGTAGTATTGTAAGAGACTAGTCAATTCGTTTCACATCAGCCTGCTCTTTACGTAGCCAATACAATCGAACATGAAAATTAAAAAGTAGAACCATTCTAGTGAGGAATCTCCGAAGAGCTATTCTTTGTATAATAATCTTCCTCAAAGGTCTGGGGTCTCAGTCCATTAAACATAAGTCCGGGTGGAGGTGGTCCAGGAAATGGCGGTATAGCTGAACCAGCAGGCCCCATATTTCCTTGCATAGGACCTACATTCATATTATGTTGAAACTGTGGAGGTGGAAATCCAGGTGGAAGGGGCGGTGGAGGGCCCTGCATTCCAAAAAAAGGAAAATTAGGAGGCAATGGTCCAGGTGGTAAAGGGGGCAGATTGACACCTGGCGGAGGTACCATTCCTGGTACAAATGGCGGAAGTATTCCGTTCGGTTGGCTAGGAGGACCACTCGCAGACAGTCCCTGTGGCGCTACCATTTGCGTCCCATGACTCTCTTGCGGAGCCTTCGTGTCGAATTTGGCATTTGTTGAGTTTGCAATTCCTGACGGAGGCGACATAATGCTGACTCTCTGAGGTTCCATCATAGGAATTGGAGGCATATTGCTTCTATTAGTGTGAATTGCTGGCAAATTTTGAGGTACATTTCCCTGCCATTGAGGATTCCTCACAGCTTGAACGTTGTTATTTCGCATCATTCGTGCTTTAGCGTCCATTTGACCATCTCTATCTGAGAAGTTGTCAAGTTGAGAACCGAAAACAGGTGAAATCGATTTGTCGTTGCCGCCTAGACTGTTTCTTTGATATAGACTAGGCTCGCTTTTTTCGTGACCATAAGCCAGTGGTGAGTTAGAAGTTTTACTTCGGGACTGACGCATTAGACCCATTAAAAATTCTGCATTATTGCTGTCCTTAGTCGGCTGTGTCGTACCGGTAACTGATGCTATATTCTGCGTTACTCCTGGTGTGCTTGAAGGTATCTGCTGTAACGATTGAGATTCGCCCGGATTAACATTCATAGTCACAGAAGTATCATGGCCATCACTAGTAACTGGAGTTGACGAGCTGCTAGATCTGCTCGACTTATTCCCAAGCATAGCTATAATTCTTTTGAACGCTTCTTTATCATTAGAATTATCACCGCCCATACTAAAAGGCCTTGTACTCTGTTCGGCAATACTAGTTGACGCAATCACATCAGACTTTTCGCCTAAAGTATTTATAGGCAAAGAAGGGCTCTGGTCTGTTCTGAAAAAAGACGAAAATCTTGACGATCGCGGACCATCTGTGGATGACTTGCTCTTGCCAGAGTCTAGACTTGACGAAAGTTCTTTCACTTCTGAAATAGACAGTGACGAATTGAACATTCCAAAGAAACGATCAACATCATTTCCTGCATATATATTTCTTTGTTCAGATATTTCGGTCATCTTTTCAAAAGATGACTCTTCTGATAAAGCAGAGTCGTCTTCCTTGGCATTCTTTCGTCCGTTGTCTGCCGCCTTCATGCGCTCTTTCCAAGCCTGGAATTCTTCAATAGAATGTGCCTGAGAATGCTCAGTTTTTTTCTTGGATAGATTGAGCCCTTCTGTAAGAGAGCTATTAGAAACGGCATTAGCAAAGTCACTATTGAAATGAACGCCATCACTGTCTGCAGTATCCATCCATTCCGGAGTTCGTTCATTGAATTTTTGTCGGGAATCGCGTGTAAATGTATCTCGTCGATCAGTGCGTTCTCTGTCATCCCTATCTCTCCATGAACACTCCTCACGTCTATTTATACCACTAGTGCTGTCTTTCATCCTTCTTTCTTTCATGAAGCTTGAGTCCGAGCTTTCTCGACCGCCACGCCGAAACTTATCAGATTCTTCACTACCATAAAACTTCCTATTGCCTCTTATAAAGTTATCACGCTCATCAGTCTCATCGTCCTTTAATCCCTTTCTAGATACAGAGGTGCTAGAATTTCTTCCATATCGATTATTTGAAACCTTGACTGGCGCAGAATTCAAATGATTGACGTTAGGTCGATCAAATCGTTGAAATATGTTTCCAGTTTTTGGGGTGGTAGTCTCTTCGACTTCAGATTCGTTTCTAGTGCCTGAGCTTGCAGATCCAAACGATATCTTTGGCGGACCAAGCACTATTTCATCATGTTCTAAATATAGGTTAAAAGCAGTATCAAAAACCAACAAATAATAAGAACTTACTCGATCGAAATGACGTGTCTTCTTTACCAGATTGCCTACATACACTATTAGTACCAACACTAAATTTTTAGTGGAAACAGATATCTTAAAAGACCCGTACTTTCTTATCAGCTCCTCCTCACCACGTTCTACATCGGAGCGCAGGAAACTAGATTTTCGATTATGCTGCTGCAGAACCACAGGCGGACTGATAACAAAATAGCCACGTATAATTAGAACAAAGAGCTGTTCTTCACACCGCACATTATCAACTTCAAACATACCCAAGCCAATCGTCATTGGATTTCATGCCAATCGGACGGACACATAGAGGCGACTTCGAGAGCTCGATGAGCTGCTCTCTAGTATATCGTGGCCCCGCTAGTGAAATTACTATACCAGCTTCTGACATATATCTCTGCAGTGCAACTCCAACCTATAAGTTAGATAATTAATTCAAAAAGGCGTCCTATACCGTTAAAGAAAAGTCAGCAAAACAAAAACCAATAACTTCAATCGACAATAGTAAAAAAAGGTGAAACTGCACATATCTATATAGATATATATAGATATAAATAGCAAATGCTCTCCTCCTTATGCCACCCATCATGGTTCAATTCCTCCTTTCTGTCATCGCATCTTGTCAGAAGATGATAGGAAGTAATCTTTAATTACTTACTTTCTGTATATCGTTAAGATCAACTAAACAGTGTTTGCAAGGTACAGATAGAAAATCCTGTTAGTATAGATACTGCTTCTCTTCGTGAGCTAATTGATCTGACAGATGATCCTCCTTAAAACTCAAATATTCTGAGTCTATAAGAGCTTCAGCTTTTTATTTACTGCTATTTACGAATTTGTATAATAATAATTAGCAAATGAATATAGGTACTTGTTGTAACCTCAGCTCTCTTTCAAGTAATATTATCTCTGGCTTTGCTGTCTCTTTTGGCGATTGTTTAAGCGTCTTCTCGCAGTTGACGAAAGACTAACTCGTTAGGACTAACGAATAGTCACATTTAGGATGTATTTCAGGCTTTAAGTGCTCAACCTGTTTGATCTTTAATTTTCTCAGGTTCATAAGGGTTTTCAAACAATTACCCGGATGTTACCATGACGACGAAGTAACAATAAACAAAGCCTCAACGCGTATCTCTGAAACCCTTTCAATTCCCAGGCAGCTTGAGTTCGAGAAAATAGAACCATTCTTATAATAGGAAGAAGCTGTTACTGTTTCTCTTGAATGAGGAATTTGGGCATATATTTTTTCATCACGTCTTTCCATTCGCTCTGAGAAAGAGTCTCAAGCAGCTTGTCTGATGCTAGAGAAACATGTCAATGGCAGTCCATCATAATTCAACGGACCGAAATGGTTATTACGACGAATGCCCTATCGAAGGATGCAGTTCAGAAAGATTACAGTCCATAAGCAAGGCCAGTCAGCATTTTACTAGCAGGAGACATAGAGAATTGGCCCAGAAACTTAAGGTAGACAATCCAAGCATGTACAAAACTGTGTTCTTAGACTGGGCGCGAAAGCATAGTTACACTAGTGTTATACATGGTATACCTGCTAGAGCTCCTCTGAAGCAAAGAGACACCAATGCAGAATTCTCAACTGAAGTTCTTGACGTCCCACAGTCAACTATAGCTGGACAGCAACAGAAATATCAGTCATTATTTAGCTCATTACCCGCGTGTTCTATCTCACAATCAAAGTCGTTCACATTTAGCCCCCAGGCATATAAGACAGACATATTTCCAGAAAGACGAAATGATTCAATTCTATCTTCCACAATACTTAATAACACAAAGCGAAATCGTCCTTACCGAGGCTTACAACAGAAGTCGAAATCTTTTCATTCATTACCAATTGATACCGCAAAACGGAAACCGAAATCATCACATAGGTCCCTTCGAATTACATGGCTGCCACCTATTGTCGCACCTTCACATCGAGTTAGTTCTCAGATTGCCTCTCAGTCGAATCCCATGAATTTTGTTACTAGCGAGGAAGTTTCTTTGTCAGCTACTACTACTACTACTACTACTAATGTTTTCGACTCGAGTAATATTCAGCTGAGCTCAAATGCAAAGCCGTTGAAAATGGTTACACAGCCTACCTCATACCCTATATATACGTCATCTCTACCTGATTTCTCACCGGAGAACTATTATTTTTGTGGCCCCAACAGTAATGATGGAATGGGTCCAATGCTACATAACGAAATGCAATATTTTTGGAATAGAGGAAGTCCGGTCGATGCACGCGTGCCAATTACACCAGTGCCTCGAGAAACGAGGTTGACCAATGCTCAAGGAGACGGTCATAAATATCAATTTGATCAAGTTTACGACGATTCCTTTCAATCACGACACGAGTATAAGAGGGATTATTTTTATTCAAAAGCGAAAGACGAATCTAAATTTGTTAGCGACAATCCAGGGTCTGATTCTACTGTTTTAGAAGAGGGGCTAGAAGACGAAGATAGAGGCGGCAGTTATGATACTCAGGGCAGTCCCAAATCAAGCAATGACAAACCGCTTATCTCAAAGCCTAATAGCAGTTCATATTTCTATCCGAATGAAATGAATTTCGATGAGTCGGTTTTGCATAGTCAACGAATTGAACAAGAAGCCTCTTCAAGTAGTTTCACAGAATCATTGGCTATCGGTAGACAAACGTTCGCAAGTGCCGAGAGATTTCCAAATGCTGATCGTGGAGACTACACAGTAAGACTGGACAGTGCCTCTTTAACAAATTTTGCGTGGGAAAATTTTTATATCCAGCCTTTCTTTGACGGTGCTCAAAACTTTGACCACAGAAATCCTGCTAATGAACTTCTACATGACAATGACCTTACTCTATGTAATACGTCTCCTACCTGGTCTCGATATTTATCCGGTCCTGCTTTTGAAAACACCAAGAATACCGACAAGAGGTATTTACCAAAAACTCGAAGTAGCCATGAGTTTTAAATTATTTAAGTATAGAAATACCTCATGGGACATCGAAAAATCGAGAAATAGGCGTATCCGGGTTATTGGACGGTGATTATGCGACTATATTGGACGTTTAAAGCTGGTGATCATTATTATTATTACTCTTCCTTTTATTTCTTGATCGGTTTATTTTTCTTTATCCTCTTATTTTATACCGGTAGTCATCAAGGGTACCATAACTTATCAAAATTGTTTTTGTGAGGGCGAATACTTAATTGACTAAAATATTCTAAACATAGTCTTAGCACCGTACCTTGAAGGCTATTATTCATTTCACTTTTTGGATTGATTCTAATGTTGAGTTTTATCTATATACAACAGAAACTGTAATAAATAATATACAGCTTGTCAGAAACTTTAGGCTGATGCTATATACCTTGCTTGTGATAATAAGTCAGTGGCAATTTTTCTCGTAGATTCTGCCGTATAAACTCCCGTGGCAATTGTTTGTATGATTTCAAAGATAAAGCTGCGCTGGAAAATAAGAAGGTCCTATAAAATATAATGGTCAGCAACAGTCACTCTTGAACAAGTCGAAGAAAAAAGTTCATGCACACCTCTTTATTTTTTAGTCCGGTAGTTACAATATTAAGTACCCAGTTAGTCTCTCTGGTTGCTCCATTTATAGTTGCAGATGGTATCAGTGACCTCAATATTGGAGTATCGAATTTGGACGGATCAAAATCGAATCTATAAGAACCTGTCAAATAATTCAAGATCTTGTCATATAATAAATGACCGGGATTAGTTACAATAGAAACTAGATTCGCTAGAAAAGAAGTCGTTATATGAGAAAACTTAGTAGGGTCTTCAATAAGTTTGTCGTGGGAGATTACAGGACCCTCATTCTTGCTCATTAAGCTAGTATATATCTTATAGAGCAACAGCTTCAAGATGTCGCGTTCTTTGTAGTAAGAATCCTCAACCATTTTAATCAATGGCCCTAGAATCTTCCTAGCCATTAGGCTTGCACCACTGTCGAGACTCAAGCAGACAATTATATAGCTGATGCAATTATTATCTACTAGCAATTTCACATCAACTAGCTCGTTGTAAACCATATCCATTAGAAAGGGTAAGACTATCAATGGATGATAAAGCTGTGACTTATTCTCTAGATTCTGAGTCGCTTTCCAAAACGTTTCGTATATTTTAGATGATTGGCCAAAACTAGTTTTGGGAGCCAACATATACTCCTCAGATATACACTTCACACTTATCCCAAATTGGCGACCATTAAAACAGGCTTCGACATTATTTTGATTTAATTCAAACATAGGATTGCTAAATGATGAAGACTGTTGACCAAACCTATAAGAATTTATGAAACCCAGAACACTAATACCTATGGTATGCTCAAGATGTCTTAAAACATCAACCAGAAGTATGTCTGCTGGAGAACAGCTAGCACCTTGAAATAACAATATTCGTACCATCAACTGCTTGTCAATATTTGCTTCTGGATTTAAAAAATAGAGCCTGTGTATCATACAGACAAGATCAAAGATTAATCTCTCGGAATAGCTTTCCTTGTATAAGAGAGGGATCTTGTTATTATAGCATATCATTTGTAAAAACTTTCGATACTCCAATTGAGATGAATTGCTCATTGTAATTAATCTGAGCATCAGTTTAACTACTTCAGGTTCAGCGAGCCACTTTGCAAGACCGACTTCAATTGGAGGATTTACATTCTTTCCGAGAGAAAACAAACCGCTGAAGTCTTCAAGAAACTCAGCAGTAATGTTTATGATTTTCAGGTGCAATTCTGTAAGTTCTTTAGATTCGGATAAGAATTTGGTTATTTGCAGAAGAGTGGACTGCAACAAAAATTTAGATTCTTCTAAAATGAAATCTGTCGTCTTCATTGTTCTTAAAAGATGTAAGGTGAGTTCTATTCTACCACCAATGGCACTCAATTCGAATGATTTCACAATATTTCTATAAAAAGTGTCATAGTCGTCATCGTTTTCCAATATCGCTACTAAACGCTCATAGAAGTCCAGATCATCGATTGAAATCGCATCCTTTCGAATATTCCTAATAAATTCCTTGTACAACGTTAAAAAATTGCATGGGCATTTCTCGATGCTCCATATATACCATCCATGTTCTTCATCGATACTACAGCAATGTTTAGCAAACACTTTCAAAATATTTGTCAACTGTAGTTCGTTGACTTCAATTTTTTTAGCCAACAGGCACTCAATTACCATGCCTGAGATTGAAATAGAGAGATTCATTAGTCGCAATAGGAAAGCACTGGCATCCTCATTATTGAGACAGGATAGTAAAACTTCAGCATTTATCTTTTCAGGCTTTATATCACATAAATAAACAATGCGATCCATTCCTTTTAGAATATCGTAATGTTTAGTGGCAGTGCTCAGTGATATCACATTGTTTATGAGATTTGAGTCGATCACAAGGTCCTCAGTCAAAAATAAGGAATCAAGAACTCTATGAACAATATGTGCTGTAGTATTTGATATTCCTCTGGCGATAGACATCTGCAGAAGCTTTAATAAATCATCATTGTGTAATAATCGAAGGCCAGTTTCTAGTGATTTAATCAATTCAATGTCATCTATTTTCTCCGACAATGTCGAGAGTAAGTAGTTATAAGGAAAATCCTTCGTGTTTGAAAGCTTTATATTGCTATAGTGCAAAAGAGTCGATAAACACCTATAATAGTATTTTGTCATGATTACGCTTATCTCGCGTTTCTTGCCTGTAAGTTCATTACGCCAAAATAAAGGCAACCACCGCTCTTCGTTGAGAATATAATTCAGAACATGCTCTTTATCAGTATTGTTGAGAGCATGAAGCATTTGATGCTGAAAATCCCAAAATCTCAATAATGGTCTCACGTTTTCATTTATTGATTCTCTAAATATTGTATTGAAGCAAGCAAAGATCTCCAGAACCGATATCTTAGATAAATCATGCTCTGGATCAATCTGTCCCAACAAGATTTTATCAGTGAAAGTGAAAATAGGGTCAGCAATAGTAGAAAATATGGAAGTGCTGAGACTATTCTTGACACTAGCTGGCTCACTACCAGAACAAAGTCGTAAAAATGCTAACGTTTTCTGTAAGGTATCACCAGCGGCTCGGGTACATGAACTCTCAATATCAGCAACTAATCCTATACCCACTTGCCAGTCCTCGCCGGCCATACAAAATGAACTTAAAACCTTAGTAAGAATTCGACCAAGCCTTTTTTTATCAACTGAAGGATTCGAGTCGGTAATATATTTCCACTGTTCCAGAAGACTAACGCAGAAAGGACTGAAAACGAGACTTTTGCTGGATGCTTTCATAGTTCTTGCCTTATCTATGTATCTATAGGGTGATCTTAAGCACCTTGCCACTGATTCATTCAACAAACTCCAGATCATCTGGGATTCAACATTATTAAGTACTTCTTCATCACTCTGGAGATATTTAACAAGAATGTAAAGGGGATAAACCGCAGTTCTATGCTGAAACAATAGTGTGACAGTGCTCATCTTAACTAGAACGTTCATGATTTCTTGAAATATCTCCGTATTATTGATAGATATTGCAAGCTTTATAAGATAAATGAAAAGAGAATAACATCTCCCCTCTGTAGCATTCCACCATTTTGAAGTAACAAAGATACTACTCTGAACACGAAGTAGATTACGAAAGAGAAGCAGATTCACGCCACCTAACCGATGTTTTATAACGTTCGGGTTTTCAGAGAGTAGACCTATATCATCCAGCACCCTCATTAATGCTGATGTGAGATCTATTTTTGCATCAATAGATACTTCAGGAAACGTATCAACATAAAGACATAACAACTTCGATAGAGCAGTCCTGTATAATTCACCTTGCCTTGCAACATCAGATCCACCATTTAACAAACTAACATAGCTATTAATATCTGGCAGCTTGCGATATATTTCTTCGATCAATGCGAACTTTTCTGAAAGCCATCCTCTTCTATCGTATATATCAATGATAGTATTCAGTTTTCTAATGACCTTCTGTAATATCTGAATAACAGCGTAGCATATCAGGCTAGAGTCGTTCTGCTGCATTGACTGAATAATAAATGGCCGAGATAGCGGAGAGGGAATTATGTTTTCTAAAACGTTATCGGTAACAGGTGGAACAGGAATGTCAACTGAGAAATCCAATATCATTGGAGGCACCGGCAAGTCAACAACTGCAGAAATGATATCACATCGCAGAAATTTCTCGTTAAGTTTAGCATCGAGAGAGAAAGCACCTTGAGACATGTAAGGGGCTACTAATTCAGTATATGTGGAAAAAATTTCCAGAAGAAAAATTCTCTCGAAATCATCATCAATATCTAATAACTTAATGAATCCTAAGATAGTTCTATTATGAACTATCAGTCCTTTCGATCTCTCTTTATCAAAATATCCTGGCGAATACCATCCCGCATCCTCGAATCCAATACCGTATTGTGTGTTTAAACAAAGACTTCTAAGAAACTGCTTGGTTTCTGACTTTAGCTTCTCTGGCACGTTTGGCTCTCTAACAACAGCCAACATGCGACCCAAAATCCATTCATTAAACAATGCAACCTTTTTGCTCTTCGTAACATTCTTATCTAGTAAAACAGCAGTAAATGAACTAATAGTAATCTCGATCAAATAACTATTGTCACTATGGAGATGTTTAAGCCAAATTATAAAGAGGCGTCTGTGAGTCAAAATACTCTCTCTCACAAGACAACTTCCCAACTGCATAAACGAAGACAGTAATTGAACGACAGCATCACGAATTCTATTACTGTTAGTAGCCTCATTCTTTACCTTTTTTTGACTCTCGCTGGTGTCGCCTGCCTTGCTAATCGATGCTGGCCCAGGTTGCAGGAGTTTTGGAAGCACTTTTATAGTGAAGTCAAATCCATTGTATACCTCGTCGCACTGCCGCCCTCTATTGAAATTAACCATAGAATGAAGTAACCTAACAGGTGGGATCACAGTAGACGGCTTTTGTGTATATAATCCCCTATATATCAGCGTCATATGGTTTTCAACTATTACTCTGATCAAAGTTGAAATTGATCTAGTACAACTGACCATAGTACTAGTAAGCTGTATCAACTTTCGTAGTCTGTTCGTCAGATCAATGAAATGATTACTGGTAACAGAAGACTGCTCTCTTGTTAGTATTCCCAAATTCTCGACATATATAGTTCATATACCATACCAATCCGTGCTTTGCCCAAGATTCTACCAATTTCTCGACCAGGCCACTCTCCAACTGTTCTGCCAGCAGATTCATGTCCGGTATTGCCCGTAGCGAATGCTCAACATCATCGGTCACGATTCCACTGAGTGACTCCAAGGTCACAAATACCGGGTCTATTGTATTATCCATACTTTTACAGTCACAAATGCCAGTATTGTGGCCAGTAATGAGTTTTGGTAAGTTCTAATGTTCTGATCCGCTTGGAGTTTATGAAGTCTTGGAAAACATGATGGTAAAGAAAAAAAAAATTCACGTGCTTTGATGTGGCTCTCACAATATATAATAGAAAAAACACCTGCCATTGTGGCAGTGTGCTTGACAGCAGTTTTAACTTTATAAAATTCCGCAACTTCAGACGCAACGCATTGCAACGCATATGAGAAATCCGTATAGATCCTATAATAAATAGTTCGATAGAAAGTCACGATAGCTGACTACATTATTTAGAGCTCTTATTGTAGTGGGACGTTATATTACGGAGCCACTTCATCCGAAATAAGCATATTTACATACAATTTTGTGTTACTGAACATCTCTGATCAAGTGTGGACGATCCCCTTGAATTATCAATCATTAGTGAAGGACTGCTTTCAGTTAGTAGTCAAAAGAAGTCCCTACGTTCTGGAATACCGAATCATAGTATATCTATAATCATTTGGTTGCTCAGTAAATTCGGTTATTCTCTCAAGTCAGTACAGTACGGCAGTACCTAGGTTCTGGGCGGAATCGGAGATCATATTCGCACCTTCTTTTGTGTTCTGAAAAAAAAATTGCACGATTTAAGCGTATTTCTTATTTTTTCTTGCGCTCAATTTACAATGGATGCTAGAGATTCACTTTCTTCAAATGCTGAGGTGATGGTAGATATTGCGGAATCTCTTTCACGAGCGCGAACAACGGAAGTGGCTAGTATAGCGACGGACGACAAGACATTAAATAGCCAGGCGAATTACACTGATTTGCTGACAGAATCTAATCAACAGTCTTTAGAACATGATGAAGAATCTAGAGATGATTATAACAATAAGAGTATTGCTAAGGACGACGTAGAAGATGATGATGATAAGTCAATAACTATTACGCCGTTGGTGGTGACCTTACTTCTCGTTTCGGGTTTGCGTATTTCACTTACCATCGATCAAAAGTTTATGAAAAAGCATTCTCTCGAATATATAGAACCAGAGAATTTGTCTGTTTATTCGCTTAAAGAAGCAGTGTTTAGTGACTGGACAGAAGGTGTGTATCTTTACAGAAGTGACTTTTAGACGTTATTTATGGGTATATTAACAGACTAAAAGATATGGGTGAAAAGCCTACTAGTACGGACTTTATTCGACTAATTTACTTTGGCAAGCTTTTGGATGACAAGGATACTCTTGGAAGTAAGTGAATCTCTACGAAAAAATTGTGGTCTTCGATTAAGAATGACTTACCAACGTACTTCTAGATTGCCAGATATCACGCAATAATGTGTACAATGTTCTTCATATGTCGGTTAGACCAATTTCTCTAGAAGGACATAATAACGCCTCTCATAGTCACAAGCGAAGATCAAGTAGCTCAAACGATCGTAATAGAGCTAGTAATCATCCAAGAGAATCAAGATATTATAGAAGCAACCACAGACAAAACGGCGAACCGACAAGTGGTAATGACGAAACCGTAGAGCAGATCCGCTCGCCATCGTGTGGATGCATAGTTATGTAGTCCCTAGGATATATCTGCTCACTTTTTTGTCCTCGTATGTTGTTTAGCTATAGGTATTACTTCCTAATTTGATTTAGTTTTGAAATTTGGCCAGCTGCTCGTTTAATGTCGTTTGACATATTGCATGTATTCTCTTTCATAGGATCTTTACTTAACAGAAGCTGAAGCTGTCGATTAACCACATTGTTCTTGCTTTAAACTTAATAGTTAAGAATTATATGTGATCGCATTTTATATAGTTTTAGTGTTATTGTGGTTTTTCTGTTAGTTTTGTAAATCTGAAGATATACTGTTTCATTTGTCGGCCAGCATATGGATATAGGAAGGAGTCTAGTTCTGTATAAGATGTAAGAGCGGTTTTGTTTTGTTTTTCTGGTGTTTCTAACTTATTATTTTTACTCATTATTTATTATATTTCTAATGTTATTTCTATTATTGCGTTTCCAACTCGACTTTAATATTTTAACAAAATGCGTTGTACGAGCATACCAATAATTGCTATCGTTTTCTTTCATTATTAGGATATTATAACTATAATTGTCATTATCACCGTTCGATCTTTTCATTATTTTAATCTTAGAGTATTCATTAAGTTAAAAAGTACTACAGATGTGTTTTCAAATTATTTGCCATTTCAAGTGCCAACAAAGGTTTGGAATCTAGCACAATATTCTAGATCATACGGTGGAAACTACAACACCACATGCTGCACTCATTTCACTCTTCCTACGTTCCTTATTTATATATTTTAAATTCGATTTTGCAGCTGTATTTCGTCACAGTAAATACATGGAGGCATAAAATTCCACTATACTCCTTCAGAAATATAGGAAACTCATCAGCTACTATTGCTAAATGATTCTCCATTTCTAGCACACTGCTATCTTCGACCTTATCATATATCAGTGATATCTTTGAACGGACAAACTCATGCAACTTTAACATAGAAATGTATTGTAGATATGTAAAAATTGAACAAATAAGAAAATTTACATATTCATGCGTCGTTCCAGTTCTGTGTGGAAGTCCATTGGGATTTCGTCCATTCCTATAATCAGTATACCCATTAACATCATTTATACAGTACATTATATGTTGAACTTGATTCATTAACTCTTTCTTACCTCCATATATATCTTCCCAGTCGACTACAGCATCGCGTCCTAACAATATCTCAGTAGCTAGGTCGTTTCTTGATCCAGGTGCTCCATTAGCCATCATCCAATCAGCACGCTGCAATACTTCGGGACAGTAAGCTCGACTAGCTCGACAAGCTTCGATTTCCATCACTCGCTTAACAGGTTCATGAGTTCCGAAAATTCTTCGAAGGTTCTGCATCTTAAAATCGAATTGATTACGATCCCAGTTCTTGATCCGTGCTTCCAAAGCACTAGCCTCGGTAGAAGCAGAGTTCAAATCATTGGATATTGGCACTGGTGGTCTTCCTGCTAAGATATGATTGCTCAGTTCTGATACCTTCTCGCTAGGGAACGATGGCTTAGGAACAGTAGTCGCATGTTCTGTGTGTGGAACAATCTTCATCGACTATAGCCGTGCACTTGGTTAGCGATATTGAACAATACTAAACCACCATTATATATAGACTTGACGCATTTCCATTGTATCCTCTTCCTTTGACAAACTATATATTAAATATGATGACTTACCATTTTGAATAAAATCGCCCAAGGATCGGTCAGTAACTGCCCAGCTGAGTGTATGTATATACCTGATGTTGCGTCCGGAAGATGCAAACTCATCCATAGTTCCATGCAAGGCTCTTTTTCCGGGTAAGCAATTAGCAGGGTAAATTAGTTTAATAGGGTAAATATTAATAATTGATTTTCGACAAACTCGATTAGTCTCAATGTTAGCGTTACGCAAAGGTAAACCCTAGTGGGTCTCTTACAATGCATATCAGAGCGTCTCGCTGCCATTATAAAGGAATCGTAGATCTAAAAACAATTAGAATTTCAAATTGTGTAGCATGATTCTATAAAGGCTAATGACCGAATATATTACCGTATAATCGCTGTTCAAGAAAGTGGCATCCAGTTTTTGATTTTAAGTCAGCTGATAGAAACCACTAAAATGACATTTCAAATGAGACAAATATGCAGATTAAGGAGCTACTGCCTCTATTCTATATGCCGGGTAAAACTGCTACGGTAAAAGTGCAGTGATATAACACTGGATTTAAGATGTAATGAATAGTGAAGTAATCAGCGATGCTTGAAGTCTTCTGCACGGAAACTATAAGGAGGTTTTGTAGCGGAGGTGTCAAGCATTTTGAAACACTGGTTAAGTGTGAAATTCTCAGCTCTAAAAGAAAGATTTACAAGGTCTTCTATAGAGATTCCTTTTAGATAAACATTTAATAAAGACATATCTAGGACTGATGGTATGTAGACACGAAGAACTTGATTTGCTAGACCTGTCTATTCGAATCTTCTGTCTCGTAGCTTGATTATTAGGTCATTCTGAAGAAGTTCTTGGCCATAATTGGTCTAATAACTAGAAAAGTATTGGAAAATGCTATTTAGCCATAATATTCATATGTCAGTGGCTCCTGACATCTTATTCAGCTAAATCAAAGAACAATTCAGCATCACTAATCCAGTGAATACTACTTAAATCATTGAAAAGAATTTGTAGAACAGGACAATGCGTTAAAAACTAGACAAGATAAGTGTGCAGAGCATATATGCCGCCTTTATAGGCTCCTCCATGGCATAAAAGCTGCATCTTCATGGCTTCTGTCTATGTTCATGGCTCTGGATTACATTACTTCTTTGCTTTAGAGACATACCTTAAAGTAGCACATATTGATACCGCTCTGAATACTGAACTCAGACATTATAGTCGTGATATTGGTGCCATCAAACGACGCAGAGGAGTGTTTGCTGCCGAGTTTGGACCTTCATATCTGGAAAAATTTCGGTCTGAAAACGAGAAATATTATCCTAATGTTTTTCGGACGACAAATCCTAGATTATAACTTTAATTGTTTAGTGTCCTTGGACCTGAACGTGCGGCTCATTAGTGTTTGTCAGTTTGAAGCAAGCCTGAATGAAAGTGCGAGCACGTTTCTTACACAATCATTCCACACGGCTTCTTTTCATGTTCATTCAAGAAAGAGATTATCATGATGCGATAATACGTTCGAGACGATTATCCCAGCCGTAGCGATGATTAAACTCTGCAGAAATTAAGCGATTGTGCATTTGCTGTATAACTGAGCTCCTGAACTAGATTCGACTGTACCGAAAGTTCCATGTAATTTGCCTATCTGCTAACTCTGCTTCCATACTCTTAAAACCGCAGTACTGAAGCAGAGAATTGGTTAAATGTACGCAGCACAATTAAGCAACAGTAGAAATTTGCTATATCGCAAATGTCGTCTTCTATAAGGCCGAAACACCATGCATATCAAAGCATACAATTTTTCTGTGGATGTAAGTTGGCAGGACTGCTTTTTTAGAGTACTGGTCACGCAAGTGCCCTTAAAGAAGTTCTGGCAGTAAAGCTTCCATCTAGCACCAGGTATTGGTATTCAGGTTCTTTAATCTCGTACAAAAATAGGTATGATGCTGTTTGGACTGTCTCTCCGGCCGAGCCCTGATGTAATAAACATTCAGCGACAAATAAAATCTACAGTATCCAAGATATACTGTGATCCTGTACGCAATAAATACAGATGCCGTGTATAGCTTATTTGCTCGTATCAAGAAAGCATAACAGTACCCCAGGTCTACTGTAACAGTAAGAACATCTAGGTATGTAAATCAAAGAGTTATTATTGGTATTTAGTTGAAGCTCTATGAGCGTATGCAGTATCTTAATGACCTCCTATACTCGCTCGCTATTGCGCAGAGATCTACAGACTATATTACAATATTTTAACTAGTGTTCTCTTCTAAAAGCTACTTACGATGACGTTTTATGTTTTTTTCTTCTGTTCCTCTTTTGAGTTTGGATTCTGTAACATACTTGACCACGCTATCTAACAGTAACCTGCTCATGTGTTGGCCTACCCTATGGTTGCTGTAACTGTGCTGCATAGAAGGCCATTCGATCGCCGCATAATAGAGAGTCTGGCCAAGAGTGGTTTGTCCTTGCGAATAAGCTTTGACTCAAAAAACAAATAAAAAATAAAAAATAAAAATAAAACCTCCTTTACATCATACTCTCGCAATTGCATGTAAATAGTTAAATGGCTGTTCGCCCCTGCTGCACTACATACTGTATCTGCAAGTCTTCGCCTAAAAATAAACAGATCTTGTAAGGAATAAAATTCAATCATGGATATCTTGTATCAAATAAATAACGCATGCCAAATCCACTGCAAAGGTACTAATCGAGTAGCTGATTTTAGCGCTGAATATATGTAACTACATAGTAGACTGTAATCTGTGCACACTACGGCATGACTGGCGCCACTAGCTTCAATCCGTATACTGAGCATCAATCTGGAAAAACTATATGTGCTCTACCATTGGATTCTACAGGTTCTAAATAACCATTAGGACAAGCATGTCCGTCCTTCTAAATTACTGCCGCATAACGTTCAATACGGCTTTACACTTATGCCTCATACGCTTATGCCGCAATAAGCCACTTTTGTAAACCTTAATTCCTTCTTAACGGATTCGGTCCTCAGTCATTAAATGGCTCTATATCCGGTTTAGTGGGCGGCAGAGCTATGTATATCACGAAGCTCCCTAGAAGCAGATCTAGCTGACTCGGTTTCCTTAACAATCTTTTCTCTCTTTCCCTATGTGTGGACTACTTTACTGGATTTTGGCTCCCCTTTGCTTTGTTATAGTCTACCGGACTGCGAATACGAAGTGCTGTAGGCAATTCCTCTAATTTATAAACCATAAGGACAAACGTTGGGTTTAATTACAGTCACATCAAGCGAAACTAATATAAACGGCCATATTCGTGATCATGGATTGTGGAATACCACACATGCGATCATCGCCAAACTGCACACGAAAGCGGATTGTCACGTAGAATCACCACGCAATATATATTATCGAGAATTAGACTTTTGGCATATGCATGGACGCATAGTAAAAAAAAAGTTGTTTTCGTCTTGTGTAAGGTTTTGAAGTGTAAATGCAGAGTTTAATTGATGCTTGAAAGGACAAAATTATCTATGAAGCGCCGAAAAATACATGTAACAAAGATTAAATCATTACTTTTAAACTTTTTATCAATGTAAATCTCCAAATCTAATTCCCTAGGTTTCTATTTTCTGCTAATAACCAAAAATAAACGATGTACGTAATTATTACAGTCTACATATTTCCAGCATCCGTCTTTCTTCACCATTCGTTTTCACGGCGATATATTCATTTCACCAACAAATCACATAAATTTAGGAAATCGAATTTTTATCTCGATTTTTTACTCAAGAAGTGTGCATAAGGGCCACTTAATTCTGCTATTAGATAGCTTTAGATCCTTCGCTCAAACTTGCTTATGCTAGGGGGGTGCTGTATCTTTCTTGGATCACCGAATTCTATACGTTCACTTTAAATCGCCCATTGTGCCTATTTGAAAGTACGCAGCTTAGTCTGCGCAAATCACAATAATTACATAAATCTTCGATGCACTAGTACGATTAAATCTGAAATATTTCTAATTGGTAAGTAGGTAATTGAATTATGCCGTGAGAAAGATATTAGTATGTATAAATGGCTTAGTACGGCCTCATAGCTATAGTTGAGAGACTTTAGCTTATGAATGTACTAAAGAATAATCTCGAGCAGAGAATCTTCGGGCCTTGGACGACACTTTATGAATAATACTCGACAGAGTATTGTGTATACTTGCAAAGTTGTTGAGTGGGCATTTCACTCCTGTTTATATTGCTAGCATAAAGACTGAGTACTTTTACTAATTATTCGTACCTTTAGTTTACTGAGTCTTGGAAATTATTTTGCAGTTGCTTTCAATTGTTCTTATAAGTTTGGTTTTTGGACTTTTAGCTATCGATACATTGCATCTATACAATCCTCTCTTTTAGAGATGCTATCACTTCATTGAAATACAGAATAAGAAACTAATCTATCGATATACGTGAACCAAGTTTCTGCTTATACCACAAAAATCAGTTTAATTCTGAAACAAATATGCTTTCGAATATACAAAATCCGGTAATAGAAAATAATACAACAGATAGCTTGATGCCAGCAAAAGATACTCTGAGCATGAGTTTCAATGGACCTCAATCTCCTACCCCTGCAAGATGCGCTGTCCATTCAAACCTAGATGCAGATGCTAATGCAGCTTTGCTTGTCATGCTATCAAATGGCCACTCATTATCCAACAGTTCTTCATTGTTATCTGTCAGCCCCAATTCTCTAGCTGTCATATCGTCACCGTCTCTATCATCTTCTTCCTCCAGTTCGCGTTCTCCCTCACCAGAGCGACCAATCGAGATATCCGAGACAACAGCTCCAGTCCGCGCTCATGCTGTTCCTAATCGACTTCCTTACAAGCGTTCTATATTTCCTAATTCGCCGGGATCGATACCAGGAGTTGATAGCTCAAGTTCTATTGCTTCGTCAGTTTCATCTTTATTTTTACATACAAGTGATTCATCGGCCTCTTCACCTCCTACATCGTCAGCGGCATCCTCGATTCTAAATTTTACCATTCCACATCAGTTACATCTTTCATCAAAAATTGACAAGAAATTACAATCACAATGGTATGAAGAATATAGAATGATAGAATCGGAATATAACAGGTTCTGTAGTCGACCGCTTACTTCAAAAGGAAACGTTCTTCGATTATCATTACTTCCTTTTCTTCGTGCTCGTTTAGGTGAAGAGTCCACCTTATCAAATATAATGACAACAGAAGAAATCTCACGAAGAATCTCTATTTTATATAAATGGTGGATTATACTCTTGGGTCTCCTAAGAGAGAAGCGTCAACAAGCTATTATTCCTGTTGCTGATCGAGCTGCTTGTCTGGAGTGTGTATTTGGTGTCATTAGCCGTCCAGAATGGCGGATATTGATATCGTGTAAGTTGATGCCAGGCACAACTGATTGGCCCATGATATATCGTGACACTATTATTGATACTTTAAGATTTGCCCTTGGACGTCTTGCGATGAAGCCTGTTCCAGTAAGTCTAGCAGTTTTTACAGGTTCTGTTTTAGCATATGCATATTTTTATGTACCGAACATCGCAGAAGCTCTGTTGTCTTTACTGAACGTTCAGCGTAAGGATCTTGGCAGGATTCGAAATTCTATGATCAATAGTACAGACTTGGCACAGATGAAGAAAGCGGTGCAGTGTTTGTTTCCAAAGCATTTAGCTAAACTTGTTGGCTGTACAAAAGTCGTCTCGAAGCCTGCATCAACACCGCTCGAGGATATATACGGATCATGGGTTTACAAATGGTGGGGTTCAGAAGTTGGACAATATAGCGATGTATTTGCTGCATTCCTTAAACATTACTATGTTATTGTTTCCGCTCATATTCCAGACGATGCTACGGATCAACTCCTTATGGCAGCACCTGGAATTGTGTCAATTCATGCTGTAGTTCATCGATTATTTGACAGATTAGTGCACAGTCAAAAGACCGTATCGCGTACTTTACCGCCGTCCATTTCAGATGTTCCTGATACTAGGCTATCTGTACCCGAAGCAACTGGATCTATCAGATCGCAGATATCCAGGATGAAAATAATGTATGCGATAAGGGAGATTATAGAATCTACGCCTGCATGTTCATCATTTGCACTCCTCTATGCTAGAACGTTCGAATCAATTCTTCGAAGCATTACTTTGACTGTTAGTCCCATAAATACGGAAGCTTGCTTGGCATTGCTAGATTTGGTGGAGCATGGCCTTTTGATGCTCTTGCCATCACCAGCCGGTGTTGCTCGTCATTCTGCAGATTGGTCCTTCTGGTTAATTGTGATGCAGCGCGCTGTTATTGCTGATAGTAGCATGTGTGACATGCGAGTAATAATGTTTTTATACACTATGTGGGATGAGATCGCATTAACAGATCATGTCGTCGATTACGAGAGGTGGATCCTGTCTGAAGGGATCTGGCAACAGCTATTTTGCCACTGGGCACCAATAGTGCGAGCATATTACATGCGTTTGTTGTGTTGGCGTGTTTGCCGCAAGCCCTCAAGCCAAGCTTACAATGTCCTGAAGCAACGACTGAAGATGACTTATTATAGTATCGTATCATATTACTTTCAGCAGGGCAATGATGCAAAGCCAATTGCTTGCGCGCCTCTGACACCTGTTGCTGGCCGTCGCCTTGCGATAGTTTCTTGTTCCTCTTTTGATTCTCCATCGCGTCAGTTTTTCATAAGTTCAATAAGTGGTATTGTTAGCATCAGTCCTCCTCGAACGACTGTTGTTAATCGATATGATGTTCATGATGAGGATGTTTTCATTATATCGAACCCTTCTAATCGGCATTCCCTCCCTAATGTACAATCGCAAGATTCAATTTTTAGTGGAGGAAAGATGTTAGGCACTATGTTAACGAAACGATGGAAACTCATCAAAAACTCTATAGGATCGCATTCAGAGTCATCCATAGCGGGACTAAAATCATCTTCTTCTTTATCTTTGACGTCTACATCATCAACTAAAACAAATGCAAACAACAATAAGCAAGAGAATGAAAACTTTGTTGAGCGTCCTTATAGTATGTCTTCGAAGAGAACTAGTATTGGTCATCAACATTTAAGTCCAAACAAGTCCTCGCTTTCACTAAATACAGACTTCATGAATGAGACTTCGATAAATACAGAGAGAGCATACTGCTTCTGTTTACAGCCTTGCTGCAAGCCTACTTCGTTTCCAAAGCGAGTTGCTTCTATGTCTGGAAAACTTCCTCTGCCGTGTGCTCCTCGATTACCGTTTGAGAATCCATTGCCTAGAGCTGATATGCGAACTGTTCCTCTTCTGAATAGTGAATTCTTGACCTATTCTGGTCATGCATTATCCGAATGGGCCTTGACTGTCCGCCAGTTTGAGCAGTTTGTCGATATGCGAAGACATCGCGACTGTATTAGTGATTCAGATCTGTGGGTAGGTTCTCCAAGTCTGTTCAGTGAATGTAAATGGTGAAGTTAATTGTGCATATGGTGGACACTTTGAGTCTTTTTATATTATAAGATCTATTATTTGATTAATATAGAATGAAATTTATGTATGATAGCGTCATAGGTATTTTATTTGGTACGGTGGTTTTATAACCCTTTTTCTGTTCATTTGATTGCTTTAATTGAAGGTGTGTCTTCAGTTAAGTTTTTAATAATTTTTCATGAGCATATTTTAGTATTACGGTTCTTTTTAGTAGTATTTTGAGTAGATCGGTTTGTGAAATAGTCAATTAGCATATGAAAATTATATATATATATCTGAATTCATAATCAAATTCAATTTCGTATCAAACACGAGGATCCTTAGACGTTAAGTTAAATATCCTAAGCTCTCGTTCTATATTTCCAGTCAAATGTGAAATTATACGACTATTTCATGTCGGCTCTCTGATCGAGGTCACAGATTAAAGTATTACTATTGCAATTAGGAAAATTATACAAATTCAACTCTTTATATATACTAACTAGTATGCACAAAGTTACGTTATAACTTCGGACTGATCTGTTCGGGGGTTGATGACGGTACATGCTTAATTATCCAGCTCGTAATATCCGCCAGGAACTTTTCCTTAGTTTCCTTGATTTCATTCTGAACTATAGTATAATATTATTAGAGGAAATTCAAATATTCAAACATCAACTATTGTGTATGAGACGACTTACGTTCATGATAAGCATCGTCATATGTGAAAAGACTTTTGTCAGAAAGGTTCGCTATTTCAATAAATTTCTTGCTGTCATCATAGGAATTGATTTTATCCCCCGTTCCATGGCAGATCACAAGTGGTCTGTCAATAATGTTTTCAATAAATTTAGGGTCTAAAAGACGTGTACCTCGATCTAGCATATCTGCGATAAGTCTAAGCGTTCCAATGGCAGTTAGATCTTTATCCTTCTTAGACTTCTCAACATGCTCTGGATCACGCGAGAAGTAATCGAAATTTAACTTTGTATCAAATTGTAATCCCGGGAACAGTAGAAGAACCTTACGCAAGAGATAATATTTCAACGGGTTAAGTTTAGTCTCGTTCTATATATCAAGTTACATTACCGTGTCAACGCAAGGTCTACTTTTAAGCCATTGCCAAATTTGGTCAGAACAGAGCGATTTACTCACACTTAAGCCTATTAGAGGAGCTCCACCTATATAGCCCGAAAAGGACTCACGATATTTACCAATCACCATGTAGTTGAGAGTAATGCCGCCTCCCATGCTGATACCGAGCATGTACCAAGGAACAGTCGAATTCGGGATATCCGCCTTCTCAATTACAGCGTCAAGATCATCAAAAACAAGCTTCTCGTTAGTGACTCCCTGTTCTTTACGCGATTTACACGTAAACCCAGATCCCCGCTGGTCAAATCCTAAAAATCCTATTTTGTTGTCCGCAAAATATTTCTTCATGTCGGTATAGCGTCCGCAGTATTCACCAAATCCTATAGGAATGATCGAAATCAAGAAGTCAGCACATCTATCACAGACATCCTTGAGAAGTGACATACAATAAAAGAGATATTACCATGAATTAAAAGAACGTTGGCAATTATTTCACCGTCTGCAGGTCTCTGTTAATTTGTAAGTAAAATGTTAGTATTCACAAACATCCCATGATTCGTGAAGAGTTGGAGACATACAGCAGTTTCAACATGAAATTCATGGCCATTCAACTGCCATGTAGTAGATTCCAGTATTGCAGATACACTCATTGTTAAAAAGCCGAATCTTTAAATCGTTATATTTACTATAAATCTGTATTTTACTCTTAAAATCAAGCAATATTCTTATCTTAGTGTGAATATATGCTTAGACGAGAGGCTGACCAAGTTCAATTAATAAATGGGGATGTCATCGACTTAATTAGGACCTTACCCTTATCCTTGCTCCTAATGTTTATATTACAAAGTCATCACTGATACGATCTTCACCACATGACTCTATACAGCGATCTTCTTCGGTCTACGTATCGATTCGTATACAAAATCGCCCTTTCTTCCAGTCTACAAAAATATTGCCTATTGACTATACCTCTTAGATTACTAGTGATCACAATAGATCGAATAAGGACAAACTTGTAATGCCCTAAAATGGTCATAGAAGTATTGATCACGTGACTATGTTGTCGCGGTAACGAGACTAAGCATGAAAGTGGCGCTAAATCAATATTTACCTTTACGAGAAATCATAACATTTTTTCCTTTCGTCCCTTAGAATGCTGTATTGCTGCAGTATACTTCTTAATATGATTATATGATTGGCATGATATGATAATCATTGCTCAGTATTATAGTATGTTCTTGAAGAGATATTAATATTCTTGTTTTCAGCATTATTTTGTTGTGAAGAGGGCAAAAGTATGCATGACTAAGAATATCATAGAAATTATCATTAGTGAAGAAGCAGGGTACTCAACTTTCTGATCTCGTCCAGATTTATCATTATCATTGTTTCTATTACTTTATAATACATTTGGGGATAGATTTTAATACACCAATCGTCATTTGTGTTCGATCTCAGCAATATTCTTAATATTCGTTGCTCAAAGAGTAGTAGCCATCACTACTAAGGAGATTGGAAGAGCACGTAGCAGCATGACCAGTGACTAAATATTTAACATAAAAGATCCGAAAGATACTAAAACGATAAATAAGGCTTATTAGCGAGGTACTCCGATGGCTATAGAGGTGAGTCGATGCTATTATCTGTATTTCACGCTGACTTAAAAGTACCAGATGATTTCGTCGTTTTGGGATGGGTATATAGCTAACACTGAAGCGTAGGACTTACATCCCTTTGATAATGCAAGTCATAAGGCAGATCTGAATATCAGCAATGCAGGGTCAGCTCTTGCCTATGCTCGTCTATTATTAGAATCTAAAAAGGTACTGACAGATCCCAATAAATTGATATCTAAGCTACTGGAAGAGCAGCTTGAAATACGTACAGATATTGAGAAATTGCTCGTCAATATCGACCTATTAAGAAGAACTGCATATAGAATATTAGGCGGCGAGAGCAGATCCCTCATATATAATTTATTGAAAGTCATTATACACTATAAGAATCAGGTATGTATATTTTATATCTGAATACGAGTACTCAGTTTTCTTTGTGACCTTTTAAGTTAACAACTATCACGACAGTCTTCACTTTCTACCTTTCAAAAAGTCACTAGCCGATTATTAGAGAATTGCATTGCATTAATTAAGGAGAGTCTTTCTGGAGGCAACTGCTCTGATATTGATAGCATGATTGGAGACCTCAATGAAACTGCGAGACTTCTGAATCAGCCTAAATATATGAACTATGTCGCTAATATTAACTACAACCACGGAATCAATCTTTATCGGAATTCGCTTAAGAAGGAGGCAATATGTGCATGGACTGAATCAGTAGATATCCAGAGACACTTTGTAGACGTAACTACTACTCTGAGTTTCGCGAAGAAGATTGAACGACTGGTACTTGCGCACACTGAGACCGGAAATCTAAACACAGCATGGACACTTGCAATTGAAGCCCTCGATTTATACATTAAACATTATTCAGACAGATTGATATCGCTAGCACGTTCGGATTCTTTATCACTTATTATTAGACAATTTGATGACCTTGATCGCTTTTTGTTAGTCATGGTCAATGTATCTCTGCGTATGTTTGATGCGTCCTGTGCCACTGAATGGAATTATACCTTTATGAATATTGAGCCTGAAATTGAAGGTTTGATACTAGAGTGGATCCTTAAAATTCTAGTTTCACTTCGTAGAAGTGTCACTTCTTTGAATGTTGGGTTACTGATTGGAAAACTTGTAACTATTTATGCGCCAATATGTTCAGTCAGGCATGCTAGAACAATTTTGTTTGCTCTCAGTCAAGTTTCTGACTTTTCGACAATTCCCTCTACTTTAAACTGCATTCTTGATTCCTTAGCCCATCTAGAAAAAGATGTTAGTTCAGAGGTTCTGTTTCCGCTTTCCAGATTTAAATCGGACTTGACGGCGAGTCTATATCTATATTTGTCGGTTATACGATTCCAAAGCTCTGAGCTCAATTTAGATGAAGTTAATCAGTCCATCAACCTTTGGCGTGAAATAATATATGGCAAAGAAAACCCAGAATATTACATTCTCGATTCGAGCTCTTTTTTATCAAATCTACGTAAGTTTGGTGTTCGATATTCGTCATCATGTTAATGCTAATGCATATTTATATAGAACTACTATCCGACATGTTAGAAATCCTCGGTAATGTGCAGTCGCACGTCAACGTTTTGCTTTGCATGAAGAAGTTTTCAGAGTCACTGCATCCTAAATTACATATTAGATCTATCATTTTATTGGCTCAGTCGTATCTTAGGTTAGGATATACAGGTCGTGCGCTCTCATATATAATGAGCTGTCAATCTGCCATTGCCAATATAGACAACTTGACGATAGAGACCATTGTATTATATATTGCAGAAGTGGATTATCTTAGGTCTACAGGTCAAATAGAAAAGGCAAAGTCAAAAGCTATTTCTTTGTGCGATAACTACCGGAAGTTAATGGAGAGATCTTTGGATATTCAACATGATATTAATATAAGAGCACTGCTATTTATTTCCTTGTCGTCAATCTTTTTGGAGAATGGACAAATAACTGATGCTATAGCATTTTCAAAAACTGCTGTCAAACTCTATAATAAAGCTATATATCAAAAAAATCGCAAATATAGCAAAAAACATGATGGCAAGATAGACTATTTTTCACCTAGTATATGGCCAGAATTGTTAGGTCTTCTTCGCTCATACTGTCATTTAGGAAGTTTATATGACCATCAAGGCATGGTCCGCGAGACTGACTTCTATCTTTCCGAAGCCCTGAAAATATCGCAGATGGTTTATTCACCAGCTCTTTCTTCCTATTTTAAAACCATTTATGCAGACTTCTGCATACGCTCTGGAAATTTGTCTAAGGGCCATGTCTATTTGACTGAAGCCGAGAAGAATAAGTGTCAGGAGAACGCACTTCACAATATTCTCCAGCTCCTCGCGTTTTCTAGATATCATCATATAAAACTGCAGCAAGATGACGAAAATGCGATATACGAGTCGTTAGATTCCTATATATCTTTTTTGATTCAGGATTCCATAGGCTGCGATAAGGATATAAGCTCTCTTGATGATATGTTTTCCCAGCTACATTTAGCTACAGGGTCCAGTCGAAAAACTCGTAGCAGTAAGATTACAGGGAAAGCTCTTTGTGATGTATTTGGATTAAGCAGACTTAAAGCACATGTTTGTCGATGCCGAGCAGGATTTTATTTGGAGTATAAAGATTGGAAACAAGTGGAGAGGCATCTACAAAATGCCGCTTTTTGTTCTAATAACGCGCGCGACTATGTTCTTCAAAATCTCTTCGAATCTAAATTCAATTATAATTACGCAACTGCATTGCTGGAAAATGATCCCGTATTTGGTGTTCTTCCGGATTCTGCTATATCCATCCCCAGCATAAGTAGTCTGAGATCTTCCGTGAAGCCTTCTCGAGACTCACCGAGTAATCAAGCAAATGCGGGTCAGCATAGAACTCGAAAGTCAAGAAGTACTAAGCGCGATCTGGCAGAAATACAAAAGATACTTAATAAGTCTAGATCTCTCATAATGGACAATTATTTTCGTGCACTGAAAATATGCTCTGTGCATGAACAGCACTTATTCTCTAATAAGCTTGCTCAGATTCTTCTTCTGCAATCTGCCATTGGTAACGAGTGCGAAAATGCTTATAGCCCAGCAGCAAACTATTTCTTCGGTTAGTATCATATTGGCAAAAATCTATTCTGCAATATTTACTGACAATCTTTAGAACATTCCAAAGGTTTATCACTCAACAGAGATACGCCGGCCTATGAAGACGTCACTCTGCAAGCTAACATTTCATTTAAGGAACAGTCAACTAATTATAATGTTCTCGACCTTAACGAATTTCAAGATAGCTTCATAAATATTATTCCAGAGAAGTGGGCTGCAGTGTCTTTAAGCATCTGTGAAGAGACCGGAGATTTAATAGTCTCTCGTTTTCAAGCTAATGAGAGCCCATTTCTACTTCGTCTTCCACTCAATCGACACTGTAGCCGAGATGCAGATGAAGATATGCTTACAGTTGAAGAAGCTCTTACAGAACTTCAAGATATTATATCTAAGAGTAATGAAACTTCGCAAGCTTCAAAAAAACTGCAAAACAGTACAAAGGCTGAGAAGCAACAATGGTGGACAGAGAGAAGAGCATTGGATGAGAGATTAAAAGAATTGTTAGCGAATATTGAGTATTGCTGGCTGGGCGGCTTCAGAGGTATCCTTAGTGGAAATATTAGACATCGAGAACTACTTGGAAAGTTCAGTACATCATTTATGCAGATGTTGAAGAAACATCTTCCGTCGAGACGTCTAATTCTCACCAGGCAACGCGCAAAACAAAAGCCTCAGGAAGTCAATATAGACCCTCGAGTCCTCGAGCTCTTCATCGGACTTGGCGATCCTTCTAATGCTGACAATAGTGAGATGCTGGAGGACCTTATATACTTTGTATTGGATATTTTACAGTTCCATGGAGAATGCAATGCTTATGACGAGCTTGATATGGATCAAATAGTTGTTGATATACAGGAAATCATTCGTATGTATTATGAGTCATTGGATGATATTGATGAGAAGTTAGAACATATTGTTCTGATACTCGATAAAACGTCACATATGTTTCCTTGGGAATCTCTTACATTCATGCGAAATCAGTCTACTTCAAGGCTTCCTTCACTTCGTACTCTCCGTGACATTTTGGTGAACAATGCTGATAGAAAGTTAGATCCGTCTAATGGCGCCTTTATATTGAATCCAAGTAAGGATCTTCTAAATACCCAGAACCAGTTTGAGAGAAAACTGGAAGGTTTGGGTGATTGGGTTTCGGTAATATCTCGTGCGCCTAACGAAAATGAGATGATATCTTTTCTTCAAGAGCGTGACATTGTTCTATACTTTGGTCATGGTGGTGGAGAGCAATACGTTCGCCCATCTCAGATAAAGAATCTAGACAAATGTGCTGCTACATTTTTGCTTGGATGTAGTTCAGGTGCACTGCACTCTTCCGGTGAATTTGAACCTTGGGGAACACCAATGAACTACTTGATAGGGAAATGCCCTACCTTACTAGCAAACTTATGGGATGTTACCGATAGAGACATTGATAGATTCACGGATAATTTGTTTATGAGATGGGGTTTGTATGAGGACTGTCAAGAGACAGCTACAAACTCAATACGAAAGGCGGCAACGGGGATCAAAATCAAGGAGCAGTGCTCCTTGGGTCTTTCTATTGCAAAAGCAAGAGAATCATGTACTCTTAAATACTTGAATGGTGCTGCACCTGTACTATATGGCATCCCGTTGGAGTTACTACAACAATAGCGAGAAGAGATCGATATATGACTTTCTCACTCTAAGAATTACTAGCTGCACCTTCCGATGATCTTGTTCATAGGTTGCTATTTTTAATGCATTTGAAGGATTATATTTGAATTTGTCATATTGTAAGTATTTTAGTTGTAATTTTTATCCGTTTTAAGAGATAAATATGCACGATATGTATATTATAGATCTTTTATTCTGATTAAGTTTTTATAAATCGGAGCCTGTATATCATTTTTATCCCATTATATGAGCATGAACTACTTCTTCAGTCATATAAGTCTTAAACTGCGAATTACTTGCTACAAAAAAATTTTGTATGTCTATCCTTCTCGCACCTAAACAAAACGCGAGTATTTGAATGTCAGCTTTGTCTACCTAGATACAGCAATAATTAGTTTCCTCACTTAATGAGAGGTCATCGGAGGTTAAGAAGATTGCTGGACCTCTCGACCTCTCAAACTGTAAGGAGATAGCACCGACCCAAATTTTAATCTGCTCCAGGGTCAGACTATTATATGCAACGTTAGTCAGAGTAAAGTACGAACAAAGGATTGTATTAAAGCATTGAAACTTTCTACACTTCATCTGGTGTATATTATGGTGCTCGCATCAGAAACGATGCACGGCGGCTTGACTTTAGAAACCTTGGCTATTTATTATCCAGAGGCCAAGGTAGAGAGCTCTTTGGAATTTATAAAACTAAATATTCATGAAATCTGTCCTATTTCGAGGTCCAAACTGAAATTTTAGACGATATCCATTATAAAACGCTTAAATAATTGCGAAATATCAACGCAAACGCTCTCTCCGAAGAATAAATATAATAAATGTAATGCTACATATTACTACTCACAGTCGCAGACTAGACATGAAGGATTTGGAATAGTACTGTTATATTGCACGTTGTGCTCTATTAGTAGGTGGAAGCACATCGTCGATGTTGTAGCTTCATACATAAAATAGAGCAAAGACCAAAGGCTTCTCATAGTGTTTGATTATATATGCTCTAATGTAAAGAGGAGTTGAGAGAACATCTCGTTAGCAAGCAACCCCTTTACTGACTCTTATTGTTTTGCAATCATAAATGCTCGGTTTCTCTTCTCGAGATGTTAGCAGCGTCTCACCTGTGGTATGACGCACTTTGAAGTCGATACGATACTTAATAATGCCACAAGAGCTCTTAATAACGATAGAACAATCATAATAATAAAGTTTTACTTGAACAAGATGAAATAATATATGAGATATCAGCAATATGTTTTATTAGAATTGAAGTAATACTAGAATACGCGAAGATCATCCTCTAGCTCAATTCTGCAAGTCACGATACATACCGAACTACCATAAAAAGTGAGATATAAGCATAATTTCTGTTTCTCATAATAAAACAGCATCTAAATTGAGTAACAAAGGTGTCTGGATCATTTGCTTTGACAGTTAATATACTGCATTGACTATAGATTGAAGTCGCTCATATGCACGGACCACACCTTAAATCACTAGTGTCATGTGACTTCGTTCAATCGCAAACTAATAACGCTGGCTCTCTATAGAAGAGGAATGCCAATTATAAACAAGGCTATCGCTGAAGGTGAGGGCAGTATTCACAGTTGTTGTTCCTATCATGCTTTTATTGAATATGATGAATATTGACCTCGCGTTGATTACTCCTTTCGTTTATGTATCTCGCACGCTCCTACGCAATCGTATCACTATTAAATTGGCGTACTCGTTCTATACCCAGCGAACTAACACATTGATGCTACATCCTTTTTGGTATGCTGATGTCGACTATGTTTATAGAATTTAATGCCACCAAGTGATATACAGTTAGCTCTAATATAGTCGTTAGCATCATAATTTCCCTCTCTAGATAAGTCAATGGTGCTGATAAATTTGCCGTAAGAGCAATAATTCATAGAATGGACTTCACGGTGCTTCGTTAATCCAGAAATTTTCCAATTACTGCGGCAGTATCTACCCTTCTTAAAAGACCTGTCACAATTAGGAATCGACGTAGTATTGGAGCTTGCGATTGAATGATTATTATACAACGTGTACGTCTCCTTTGAAATCCTGTTCTTTGATGACTTCAAGTTATGCTGAAAGTTCTCTTTTGTTGTTGTATATCAGACATGAACCTTCTATCCTTGATATGGTATACAAATATATGTACCATCTGCTTGATTAGGCTCATGATGCAAAAGCTTCTTATGCGTTATTTTGCTGAACATCTCGTCTATTGAAAGCTGTCTCGTGAGTCGTCCGTCATGTACATACGTGGACGAACCTTCAAGGTATTTTCTGACACTACTAGCAATCGATGCATGACTATGATCTTCATATTTATTTATGACTTCAGTATATCTGATATATCTATTACGGCCTATATCCTCAATATCTTTGTGAAGATTAGCATGGTCTCGGAATTTCCAAGGACAGATCAAACAACTAGCTAGTTCGCACTCAGTAATTAGAAAACTATATCGAGAGTATTATTCGTCTCAGGCAACGGGGACACTTACTAAAGTTAGCTGAGGCGAATATTCTTGGCTTTGAGGAGTGCCTGACGTACTTTTTGGTGGGATTATCTATGCTCCGATAGTCATGACTAGATGCGAAGATAGCTATGTATTTGATCCTACTGGAATTGATAGAAATACTGCCAGGATCAAACCAATTCTTACAAATATATTCCTTAGAACTCTTGAATTCACTGTTATGCAGCAGAGATGCTCTCTGTGGCTGACATAGAACATGAAATTGTTCGCCTGTGCATTCATTAGAATTTACGTGGGATCACTTTATATAGTAGCATCATACCTTCAGGATATCTCATATTTGTATTATCAGCTTCGGCACCCATGCAGTCCTCTCCTAATAATACTTCCGGAGCTTATGGACTGGCTGGAAGACAAGGTAGAGACTCCAACAATTCAAAAATTCAGACTTTTACTATTATATTCCTCCTAACTAATTGTAAATTGTCTATTAAGATCTGGAATATGATACTCTTGCTGTTTTCTCCCCTATCAAGTTGTCTACAAGCTGCCGCTTGATTGCTCCTGATGGCAGTTGTAAATGGCAACTTGTCAGCTATATAGATTACAGCCTAATCATCTACACAATAAAGAAGGATGACTCTTTCGAAAGATAGCAGAAATATTAAACAAAGATTACTTTAATATTAAAAACCTGCTTGCTGGCGAGTCAGATTCCTCTATGTGCCATATTAAAATTGAATTAGAAAGTTAATAAGTCTCTTTACAAATGCTCCGATATGCTAACGCTTAATTTATCGGTTCATCTTTCTGCATTTCCCCTTTTTATAACCAACTCATATCCATTATTCATTTCATGCTCTTATTCGGCCACTCTAGGAGGTGTTAATTACTCTAACAAATCTCTAACTCCGGGGATGTCATTTTGTCAAGTATCTACCCAAGGTATTCATGTAGTCAATATTTAAAATCCTCTGTAGCTCTCAGTAAAGTCTTAATTACGATCATCGTAAAATACACTACTATAGGTGCCTATGGTTTCCAACATTACAAGAAATTTACGTCTCAAAAGATGATTCATTAAGATAAGCAAACATCCAAAATTCATAATGCATGTATCTTAGCCATCTGGCATCTTCCCTGTAAAAATAACTTTATGACCTAACCTTGATTATTGGATTTTTGGTTACGCGTTTTTCTTTGCGTCTGGCTGTCTCTATCTGACAGAGCAAGGTCCCTTATTACTGATCAACAGCGGCTAGTATGCTTATTGGAATCAAAGAATAAGATTGAAGTGCAAATTCCTAAGGCGCTAGATAAGAGAGCTATTATGTCTAATGATTTGTCTGGCGAATCTTATCCCCAAAAGGATGAGACTGTTCTTCATGAGCTGCTAAATAAATCTTTCAGCACATATAGTTCCTCATCGCTCAAACGGAAGCGACTAGTGGAATCTGATGCAGCTAGGAGACAATATTTGACATCCCTAGAAAAACAGCTGTCACCATATCTTGAGATAATAGTTGGTGATACACTACATCCCGCTCCTGAATTCATATCTGAAGTCGAGGATGAGCTAGACGAGCTTAGTGGAATGGGTAGAGGACAATGGAGCGTACAAGTAGATGCATTCGGTTCAACCTCACTAGAGAAAGTTTCACTACATAGTGTGAAGTTTCCTGGATGTTTGTTTTACATACTGGTTCAAAAAGTTCCTATTGCTGAACCCGGGCGTGCTAACCTAAGCCAGAGAATGCTCTTGATAACGCGAGCACCAAAGCAATTAAACAGTGTATTTACCAACTGGTTCCAGGCCTATTTTGACATAAAAATTGAAAAGCTTTCCTTTCCGCAAAATTTTCTACATCGATTTATTGATGATTATATTCAAACGAGAATGCGTGAATCAAATGATGTAGGAACTGGAATTGAGATCGAATTCTCCATCGGGTTGGAGACCTTACGTCGAATATCAATAACAGTCGAGGGTGAAGATGTTCGACAGTTATATTTAGCACATTCCAACAGTTTTTTAGATACCCTATTTGAGCACATGAAGTCTTCTACTGGAATTCTCTGTAAAGGTCTTCAGATTTCTCGAGTGTCATGTGGAGCAGGTGTCTTGAGTTCCGAAGGTCGAATCAAATTTATGAAACAGTCATTCCTTACAGAAATGCCTAATGGCTGTACATTTTTATCTAGCTGGCTATCGAATATATTGGATGTTTCGAACAATTTTACATTATAAGTTTTTAGCCATCATCTTTTGGTGCTCGCCTTATACTACGCATGGAGCAGTATTTAATAGAGTGGTTTAAGAGGATTTGGTTGCGAGTATTATACGTCGATATCATATATATATATATATATATATATTATTAATGCGTAGCCTGATTTCGGAAGCTATGGGATAGTACTTTTTTAGTGAATTATTTTTGAGGTCAAATGAATTTGAATGAGATCCGCTAATAATTTAATTTGTTTATCGACTCGAGTTGATGTGCTATAGTGTATCGTAAGACAAGCATAAAAGTATATAATGATGTTTATTGTTTCTCCCAGCATTCTCATGTAAATAAATTTTTTATTTAAAGCAGGAGTGAAGTCTGGAAAATTTTGTATTTACTCCATAAGATCAAAGGTTTATTCAATAATTCTATTAATTACGGTAACATTAAGATAACGAAGAGAATGTTAGACTCAATTTCATTTGACCGCCCTGCAGCTGACTTCCATGTTCATGTTAGAGATGGCGATATGATGAAATTGGTTGTCCCCACGATCAAAGAAGGTGGTGTATCGGTCGCCTATATTATGGTAAGTAATCGAGTATTGGGGGGAGGGAGACTAAGAGCATTGAATTTCTGCTGAACGTACACCATGTGACATGCTAATGGCTTACTGTGAATTAAAGCCAAATTTGGTGCCTCCGTTGACGAAAGTTGAAGACGTTCTTTCGTATCAGAAACGATTGGAGGATGTGGATCCAACGATTACGTATTGCATGTCACTCTATTTATCGCCCGCAGTTACTCCAGATGTAATTCGTGAGGCAAAGAAGGCTGGCATAGTAGGAGTTAAATGCTATCCTGCTGGTGTAACTACTAACTCAGAGCACGGTGTTGCCTCATATTCTCCATTCTATCCTACTTTTGCTGCAATGGAGGAAGTGGACATGGTCCTTAACCTGCATGGTGAATGCCCGTCTGGTGGGCATATCCATGTAATGAATGCTGAAGAAGAATTTTTACCTACTCTCAAAGACCTCCACAGACGATTTCCGAAGCTGCGAATTATTCTCGAGCACTGCACTTCTGCTTCTGCGGTGAATGCTGTTAAGGATTGTGGTCCTACGGTAGCTGCTACTATCACAGCTCATCATCTCTTTTTAACTCTTGACAATTGGGCTGGGAACTCATTCAACTTCTGCAAACCGGTTGCAAAGTTTCCCAGCGATCGCGAAGCTCTAATTGAAGCTGCCACATCTGGCAATCCCAAATTTTTCTTTGGATCAGATTCTGCACCACATCCAATTGTCAACAAGGAAAAAGGCAAAAATGCATCTGCTGGAGTTTACACTCAATCTCACGCATTAGCATATGTTGCTGAGGCCTTTGAAAAAGCTGGGAAATTCGACAAATTAAAGGGTTTTGCATTTGATTTTGGTAGAGCATTTTACAAGATTGAGGAGAAGCCTTCTACTTTCAGAGTAACATTGAAGAAAGAAAGGAATATTGTTCCATCTCTTATCGGTAAGGGAAATGGCGCTATTGTACCATTCAAAGCGGGAGAAGAATTATCATGGCAGGTCATTATTGAAGCTGCTTAATCTGTTATTCCTCTTATCAACTATTGCATATCGCGATGTCTGTATATTACGAGGAGAGTATGGATACGGCTGAAAATAAAATGAGAATTTTAACAATAGAAGGATGTTTTATACTCGTCTCACCACGTATTTTCATACTGCGCTACTGTGAATGAAGAATCCTTGCATCTGTTCATGATATTATTTCTATCTAATTGAGCTTTATTGGTATACTAGAGGAAGTGATCAATTATATGGTCCACATTGTAAACTAAATACCCGTTGTATTGGCAGCATCAATTTTAATTATTACAGTTTGATTATAGACTCGTAGTTACCATTGAATTCCATCAATCAAATACAAATGATCATATTACAATACATAGAAAAATTTCTCCATCCATGCATTACTCGTGGCGAATCTAGCAAAAGCGGCGTACCTAGAACAATGTTACGAGCAGAGCCAAGTTCAAATAAATCGAAGACAAGAAAACGATAACTAATCAGAACAAATGGAACTTCAACCCAAAAAACACTTTTTAAAATCAATTATAGACTCCTTCCATCACAAAGAGTTTGGATCGCTACTTTACTGAATGCCCCATGCATCCTCGCATCCATGACAAAACTTGCTGCATGCGACAGATGCCGACAGCGAATAATGTGACACACCAATCTTCTCATCTACATATTCGTCAGCAAAATCATCAGGTCCGTGTGCCATTGCACCTATAAATACACAAATACTTTCATCAGTATCTAATGTATCAACATAATCTTGGACACGCTGAACAGGTGCATCTGCTGATAAGGTAATTTTTCTGCATTTCGTAGGCAAATGATCTGTGATTGGATTTTTAATAACTTTTAGTAGTTTTTCATGTGAATTAACTGATCGGATGGAAAGTTTATGTAGAAGTTGAACCATAAGACCTGAGAATCGCTTGAATGTTCGTGGGATTCGGACAGATGGGTTGACTTCAATAAGTACGCCCTTAGCTGTCAAAATGTATACCTGCAGTTTTCCAGCCTTGTTGATAGGAGAGTCAAGTAAAGTCAAGAGACACTGCAAAAACCAAGATTAGCTTGCTAGTTTAGATTGCAAGGAGAAATAAGAAGCTTTTTACTACTCCCGTCACGCAGAGAGAATATTACAAAACGAAGAGCAGACAACGAGTGACTGAGGAAATACATACCTGATGAGTAATGTCCGGCCGAGCGTCGGCTATATCTCTCTGCATACGCTTCAACAAGCCCTGATGATCATCACAATTTAACAACGCATATCGGTCACCTTGAGCACCATTACGAGAAGGCACTTTATGAGTCTCTAAGCAGGCCTGTGCCAAAACAACAATCAATCTCTGACTTGATTTATCCTTCGATGCGATCGGTGTGGCGGCTTCAGGAACGAACGATGGAGGACTCGAGAAAGATCTCTTTGTGCGTTGAGCAGGCATTTTCAGCTGTGATTTCAAGAATATAAACTTGATATATTCACTGTCCAATATATTCCCTATTGCAGCTCTACCGCTTCTTCCTCGGTCTGTAGCTATCTATTAGTTACTTTTCTGTAGTCTTATAAACTGAAGGTCTATCAATGGGAACAATTCTGTATCTATTACACAAACCACTAAAACTAAAGATATTGTTCAATATGATAAGTAAATTACTATTCCTGTGATCCTTACAGACAATAATTTCTTTAGTGAAGATGTATCAAAGAAACTTGTAATATCTGATCGAATCAGTGATTTACCACTCTAATATCATGCGAAAAAAATTTCTTTCAAGTGCAGTTGGGACAAATTTTGATGAACTTTTTTGTGGCGCGGCTCAGAAGCGATGAGTTACAATTCCAATAAAACTCGAAAGGTATTTTCGAGTGGTTTTAGATAGATACTCAGTTGCACGTCCCTATTGCTGTACACAAAAAAAGTATTCGCTTTCGTATATAAATTCAAAAAAGTTATATACGTATAATAATTTTAAGTCTTGCTATAGCTTTAATAATCCAAGTATTCTCTTAATGCTTGAATATATAAAGGATAAGGAGAGAGATCAAAGAAGCAGCTGCCTATAGCCCTATACGAAGTAGAGCTACAATAGCAAAAGTTGAAATTAATGATATACTCTGATCAGGCGGTTGCAATAGAAGAGGAGGATAATGAAGATTATGGCTTAATTGATGATGTTGACCCTTCTCTACTGGAGAAATTAGAAGCTGAGGCTTTTCAAGCTAGTCAGATACACTCAGAAGCCGCGACGAGACAGAGGCAACAGCAGCTGGGATATGAAGTGGTAACTAAAAAAGGTTTAGATAATGATATGACCAATAGAGCCAATAGTCCTGAGAAGATTATCTTGCGACGAGGTGCCGATACTACGGACATACCTCAGAAATCAGTGACACCTTACCAGTCTGGGGAAATGAGTCCTCACAAAGAATCTGAGAACGATAATATTAGACAACCTATGTCGAAGCAGGTTCTCAGCTTGATGCGCGAAAATGGTCAGCTAAAGCAATCATATGATGCACTCATCGAGCAATACCATACGGCTCGCGGAGAAGTGGTGGTCTTGCGAAACAGAATACGAACAATTGAACAAAGCCATCTTGATGCTATCGAAGGCATACAGAAGACCCATTCGGGAGAGCACGAACGTCTAATTTCTAACATCAGCGAGCTTAGACATAAGATTGACAGCCTTAAGGCAGAAAAGATATTTATGCAACGCGATTTGAAAGAAATAACGGATAAATTGCGCGTGCACGAAAGAGCCCGGAAAGAGTTATTGACTCAAGGCAATGTCGAAATGAGAGCTAACGGTTCGCCAAGTCCAAAGAGATCAAAGAAGCAAGATCGATCTGTCGACCTCAGAGATGGATTTAATACACATATGTCTCCTATTAGACTTGGAAAACGGAAGAGGCCGATACCAGACGTAGATTCTAGTGACGAAGAGTCTTTAAGGTTAAAGTCACGGCAACAAATACAAAATGAACTATCTAGTCATGGAGCACAGCTGACGTCTCTCTCTCTGGCAAATTGCGATATGGAAGATAATTCAATACATGTGGGTAGTGAGAATAGTCAGGCTGTTGATACTATACCTAAATCTTCTGATAATAAGTTCGAGGTATGTATGGATGTCTTTATAACTAATATAGAATAGATACTGACAGCGATACAAAATAGTTTGTGGAGTATATGCTACATTATATGAACGAGTGTTCTGAGTCAGAAAGATCAAGGCTATATTTTTTCAAGTTTTTTGACGCTGTTAAAGACTCGTACCTAGGTTTATCCGAAATGATAAATTCATCGGTTCTAAGTTTGATAGATATTTGGACACAATTAATTTCATCACGATCCTTTGATGAATCTATCTATACTCTATTAGATATTTTATACTACGCAGTTTCCTTTGAGCCGGATCTTCTTTCAGTAGAAACATTGCAGAGAATTTCTGTGGCAAGTCAGGAAACATTAGTACTAATGCTACAAGAAAAATCTGTTCTGTTTTCTACCGATTGGCAGGCATCTGCAATGCTATCTCTCTTCGAGATCTTGCAAATAATATCCGCTGGAATACAAAAGAATATTACTCTGGCTATCCAGCTATGGCAAACAGTTATGACTGAAGATTTCATTTTAAGGTTTCTTTCTAGCTATCGAATGTCGCCGCGTCTCTCTATCGTGTTCAACTTCCACACTGTCCGTCTAGTATCTAACTCTGTGTTAGCAAATTCTTTTGGGCCCGTTGTGTCAGATAGAGACCGTCAGAGCGACTCAGAATTTCGACTTATCGATTATATTTGCAGGCTCCTATTCGACGAATCTTCTAATGCTTATTACCAACCCTACAGCGAATCATTAGAAGAAAATATAAATCATTACGATTTTGATCAGTTTGAGTATGAGCAAGAGAGGCTGCGCGTTCAAGCTGAGGCTATAGAGTTCCTTATGGTGCTTGTTCATAATGAGCATGGATATGCGAGGTTGTCACGTCATGCTAAGGCATCAGCGAGGATTATTTGTTTCGTTTCGTCCCAGTTAGACAAGCTGTATTCAGGATTTAGCATTGATAATATGAGGTGGGTATCAAATAAGTATTTTGAATTGAGTATCATTTTCAACTAAACTTCATAACTAGATTAAACTTAATACGCAATTCTGTAAAGCTACTGCACAGTATCTGGTTTAGAACAGATAATCCTAGCGAAGACGACAGTAAAAAATGTGTTATATCTTCAGAAGATTGTGTGGCGGCCCTCCGTTTATTTGGTGCACAACAGGAGTTTATAGTTTGCATGACCAGAATCGCTTTCGCCGAGGGCGGCGCGTTTCATGATTCTTTTGATGATATTACTGTTGATCGTGCGCAGAGGCTACTTGAAATAGGTCGTACGGTTGATGAGCTTAACCTGTTTTATATTGCTGTAAATATTTATGACAACACAAACAATTCATGAGCAATCTTGCGATCTACTTCGTTGATGTCTTCTAACATTCACATGTTGCATGCTAGTAGTAGATGTGTGATTTTGCATTTTTGGAGCGATACTTTGTATTGATATCTTAGCAGTGTTAGCCAACTGATTAACAACGATTAATTATATAAATGAACTAATCCAGTTCATTAAAGAGAATAAAACTAGTATGTAAACTATATATCATTAAATCTAAACACAATTATCGAAATTTACTATAAAAACGAAATGAATTCTTGAAATTTAAACTAAGATATTTTTCTTCTAGTAGTGGATCAATGATTATATATCAGCATCTAGTTGCCGAGACTTCAGGATATAATCAAATCAACAAGTAACAATTGCAAAAGCCCAATAGCTTATACAATACCTATTCATTCTTTTTCACAACTAAATTTTCAGGATCTCTTTCTGAGTGGACCGCAATATCTTTAGGCTTGTAGTCAGAAAACGCTGCCTTCAAGCCTTGTTCAATTACCCAACTTCCGACATAATCGATGATCATAGATATACATAACTTCTTTCTGAATTCATATACCATTGGAACCAATCTCATTTTCTCATTCAATTCTGGTATGAGCTCAGAGGCACCAGCTAGTGCTAAAAGTCCAGCACCAGTCAATCCCCAGTACATTGCTCTGTTCTCTGAGATGTTTTCGCGGAAAGGACGCCCCTGATAGTTTACAGCGAAAGTAGCGACCTGCTGAGCAAGTTGCAAAAGATATATGGCAGTGTTCAGAAGAGATGGTTCAAACTCAGCCTCAAGATCTATCTTATCTGAACGAGGCTCGAGTATGTAAACGTGCCTAGTGATATAAATGAGAGTTGCGATGTGGATAGCAAATTGACCAAGAATAGATCCCATGATATAAAAGTTGAAAATACCAGGTTGAGGTCGTTCCTTTGAAAGCTGTTCAACAGATTTCGCACGAGAAATAGATAGGAAACAGACTGACATGAGCATACCCGATATGGTTGCTTGACCATCGCCAAACTTGATACCAGCTAAATACAATACAGATAACGAATACGCAGAGATCAAACAATTTAAAGCCAAGATTTTATACATTTGAATTGTTGCAACGAGAGTGCACCGACCCTGTCGGATGATGTGAGTAATAGCTCCAACATGAGCCAGCTTCGACGTAAACGGAGCTGCAACGGATGCATCACCCAGCTTCAAAGATGGGGCCTCACTATCGTCATCGTCCGCCAGACTCATCATCTTGTCAGCAATAGAAGCAGCCTTGGCAGCCTCAGCAGCCTTAACAGCAGCTTCAGGGTCACTCGTGGTATAAGCAGCCGTAATCAGATCTTCATCGACTGTGCCACCTCGCTTCTCAATGGCTGTACGATAATGAGGATTGTTTGGACCCGGCGGATACAAGTGAGCAATCATTGGAGGAACTGCTGGCTGTCTACCTCCCCATCTCTTAATCATATCACATTGCCTCTCATACAACTGTCGCATCTTCTCGTTTCTTGCGTTCTCTGCTATTTTCTTCAAGCTATCTTCTGTACCATTCAACAACGCTACACCAATATGAGCTTGTTTTAATGCACCAACATCATTTGTACCGTCACCACACATGAGCGTAGTGTAACCTCCATCCTTTAACTTGGTTAAAATATACTCCTTTTGAGAAGGAGAAACACGGGCCCATACCCATGTACGTTTAATAAGATCCCACACATGTTCAAACTCAGTAAACTTCTCTAAAGCATATCCTGTAACGCAAAGGTCATATCTTTCAAATATTTCAGGAGTGACAGGCTGAGTTGGATCAACAGGAATTATCGTCTTCTCATCTACAGTTCTCCAAACCAAATTATGGGCACCGCCATCAGTTCCGTCCTCAGGAGCATCCAAAATAAGGGCCTCACGGACAATAATTTCAACTTCACGAGCAACATGAACAGCAGTTAAAGGATTATCGCCTGTAATCATAACAACCCTGTGACTAGAGTTATTCAAATTTTTTACAGTCTGAATAGCATCTGGCTTTAGAGGACAATTAAAGACAATAAAACCATTGAACGTAAGATTCGACTCAACATCTTCACGTGCAATATTATTTATTCGTTTCATGGAAGTATCTTTAGATAACTGCTTAGATGCTAACGCTAATACGCGACTTCCATGCCGGGTGAAGTGTTTATATGTCTCTTCATAATTCTCCGGAACTATCGATAGCATCTTTCTAATAGTTTCCGGTGCACCCTTAGCGGCAACAAAAATAGAGCCATTGACATCAGATATACTTGATGATCGCTTCAAAGCAGATGAAAATTGAAAACGACGAAGAATTTTGGCCTTGACAAGGCTACCAAAAGTAGGACCAGATTGAAGAGTGTCATCTTTGCCAATTGACCATGCTAAAGCTTTTAAAGTCTCCTTCTCCATAGGATCTCCTACAATTTCACCTTCATCCAGTCGTACAAGAGCATGTGCTGTAGCAAGCACGTAGCTAGTTTCACGAGGAACTTGCTTGACAGCTAACAGCTCGGTATAAGGAGTAGAAAGACCGGCAATACCTTCAAAGACTAGATCTTCACCAGTCAAGGTACCAGTCTTATCAAAGCAACAAACGTCAACGCGTCCTGCAAATGGAATTCTAAATGGCTCTGTACAATAAATAGCAACTTTACCAAGGGCACCGAGAGAGCTGTTAACAGCCATTGAAAGCTCCATAGGTAACTCTGGCGGGACAACTGAAGTTATAATCAAAATACAGTCGAGGAGTAGCTTCGATTTTTTACGCTCAGATTTAACACCTTCTATCCAAACATATCGACTCGCAGCGATAGCAAAAATCAATAAGAAAAGAATGAAAAATAAGGCTTCCTTATTTCCCGCGTCGACACGTTCAGTAGAAAAAATCATAGTACGAACAAGACTTCCCTGGCTGGTCTCAAAACCAGTCTTTGTGGCAACAGCCAGTGCGCCTCCATCGGGCGGTAATAGAATTCCGGAGTCTTTTGGAGGCGTTATTTGCAAAACTTTGGTACCACCATAGAGCATGGAGTTCTTATCAAGTCCTTGTAAATCAAGTTTGTCATTCCCAGGGCGCAAAAAAATGGATTCTTTTAATAACGGTGTCGATTCACCAGATAGCATAGCTTCATTAACAATTGCCCCGCCATTGATGAGAATGAGATCACACGGCAGTCCAGAATCATCCTTTGTTCTTACAACTGAAACAAGATCGCCAGGAAGAAGTTCGTCAGTTTTAATCTCTGTCCACTTGTCCTTTCTATATACATAGATATCAAAGGGTTGAATACCCATTCCACGGAACTCAATCATAGTTTTCTGCCGCTGATATACTACAGTAGATTCAAAGGTCACGAGCATAAAAAGACTGAACAGAGAGTAATACCATAATTCATCCATGAGCCAGAGGGCAACACAAAAGACTTGAAAAACAAAGAATGGTGCCACCGCATGCTCATAAAATAGTTCAGTAAAAGTTGGCACTGGAATATCAAATTTATTCGGGCCATACTTCAGTTTCAAGTCTGCAATATCGCTAACACCCGTACACAATTGGAAATCTTGAACAAGACAATCGTTGTCAATAGGATAAACTGGAGGATTGAAAGTCTTCGTCTTCGGGTCATAAACAAATCTTCTCTTCTGAAACAAAAATGAAATTTCTTCGTGACCATTCGGATGCTTTGTATGTACAATATTGCATACAGATGGTTGACCAGCATTAGCTGCAGGAATCACTTTAATAAGTTTAGCGGTCTCTGGATTGCTGGCTGACTTTGCGGTGAACAACGTCTCAATGCCAACACTCCAGTGTGTCATCAACCAGAGGAGAGCTTGCAAAGAGATGATTGAACCCAGAAATACAAATGTCCATTCTGACCCATTAATATATTCTTCGTATCGAAGGAAATAAAAGTATCCAAAGAGTGGATAGAGGAAGAAAAATGGCCATATGTAGGTCTTAAGAAAGACTGGAAGGCGATCGTGGAGGGTTGCTTCCGCTACGCCTGGATTAGGAACCAGTCTCGAAGCCCTGAAAGAAATCGTCAGTATTAATCCATATCCTGCATTGTCCTTCCTTATATTCAAATCATCATAACTCTTACATTATTTGGTTTTCAAATTCTACGCCGAAGCAATTCTGAAGTAAGTACAATCTAGACCAGCGTTCTGAGGAATTAACACGAGAGCAAAAGAAAATAACTATTGAAGTTTTCCAACATTTTCAGTGGCGATGTGACTATTTTGTGATCTAATCACATAGTTTAAAATGGCGCTAAGGTTCTATTGACAGATTATACAATAACATGCTTGATAAAAGGAATTTCTCGATAAAGAAATCTAGCTAGAATCACGATATGATTCATCGATTTACTAGATTGATATAATCATACTACGATCTTATATTAGTAAAATAGTGTGTCGAAATACTATTACTCTCTGTAGTGTCGTTGATTGACGAAAGGTGAGATTCGAATGCAATCAAACTTCCAGATCATGATGGTCAGACGAACTTAAAAAACAAATTGGCACAATTAACTGTATGGCAAATAAATATTAAGGGCAAAATCGAAGAACTGAATAAGAATTACAATTAAAAAAATATTTCAGCACTAACCAAGAACATTGTATCTGTACATTTAGGAACAAATAAACCAATTCACATACAAATCTCTTAAAAGATGGTCCAATGGAAAACGAAGTAAAACAAGCCGAGATAAAACGGTACAGGCCATTATTACAGATTCCAAAAACAAGCAACAACAAACCTTGTGAAGAAACGTTATCAGACAATGATACTAGCTATCGAATCAGGATTGCTATAGTAGTTCTGTTAAAATAGTTTTTAGTGTAGCGTGCTGATCAGCCGTACGTTATCAATTAGTGATACGGCTGTCAAAAAACTAACCAAGGTTGAACTTCATTACAGGCATATCCAGAGATTCTCCTATCTTTCCACAATCTTCTTACTCTCATTCATCCGTGGATTGGGTGAGCCACGTAAAGTGTAATCATTCATGCGCAACTATGGTATACATAGCCTTGCTAGACCAATAATTATCTCCACATCACATCTTATTAGAAAAATTTTAATTTCATTTATCTGTTACATTTCTCTTCTTGCATTTATCTCTCCTCCATAATGAAGTCGCTGCTCTTACTATATGCTTTCATAAATTATAGAGACGGCTATGTTCATAGATAGCGTGCTACGGCTAATCAGTGGGCTATGAATTTCTCCAAACATTGGAACGTCTCGTTACTTATGTGACCCTGATTGTAGAGATATTTGTGTAACGAAGAAACGAGCTCAAGTTGCTCAATGAGAGTCAAACCCTGGATAGCAGTTTCGAGAACGTTGCCGACATCAAGATGATGGCTAGAAATGAAACTGTCATAGTAAATATACGAGAAAAATCCCATAAGAAATTGACAATCCATTCGATCAGTTATTCCACCATGACCAGGAATAGTATCACCGAAATCTTTGATCTTGAAATTTCGTTTCAGTCCAGAAGCAAAGAAGCCACCAAAAGGCGCAATTAAGGAAGCAAAGGAAGCCAGTATCATAACGTGGAAATAGATTGGAGCAAACTCAAAAGTAGTCTTGTGCATAAGTGGAACCAAGAATGAAGGCACCTTGAAAGTCTGTCTTATAAAGACAGGATTAGGAATGCAGTCCAAACCAGAAAACGCGTTCGCAGAAAAGTCCTAAATAGTAAGCATTAGAAGAGAAGATATAGCACTATCAATAATTAACTTATATAATATTCTTACAGTAACCGGGCATATCATATACTTCCATCGGATTAAAACATGACTGAGAACGATACCAAGAATTATAGTAGATATCCAAGCACCCACAAAGCCCTCAACAGTCTTCTTCGGTGATATCTTTATCAAAGGTGTTCTTCCAAACGTAATTCCGCATAGATATGCAAAGATATCGTTTATTATGACCAAGCAAGCAGGTAGGAAGAACCAAAACAGACCGGAAAAGATATTGTTCATGATAAACTGTGCCTGTACAACCACCAGCAAAAGCGTCACATGAGTAATTGCAAATTGTGAGAACTGGTATCTATAATGTCCTTTCTCCAGCGACGAAACAAACAGCATGAAACCTAAAATAAAAACAATCAAGTAAGACTATGATTCTTTTGAAGTCGTATATATATAACAAGTTATAATCAATTATCTTACCGATGATATACAGAATATAGGATAGGAATCTATGATGAGTAGCCAGAGGTAGGAGATAAGCGTCCACAAGAACTACCTGTTTGAAGTAATAAATGGCACTTTCTCCGTAGAGGAAATAAATTGTGGTAGCTAAAAAATACCAGTTGATAGCTTTTCCATAAGGCAGATTCTTTGGTCGAGATGGTTCATTTGCAAGAGCGATGACTTCTTTGAACGTCAAAATCTGAATTGCAGTTACTAGTCCCATAATCCACACATGTCCAGCGGATAACAGAACAAAAAATCCCGCTATCATAACTACAGTCCATATTGTTCGTACAATGAAGTTTTGTCGTTTTTTCTCTTTCTCATCCTATTCAAATTATCAGTATGTTACTTCTAAGTGCAACCCCAATATTTTCTGTAAAGCTCTATGACACTTGCCACCATCTTTTCCATAACAATAATCACAAGCGCTATCATCACATCTGCATTACATCACTCTCATCAAGACTATATTGTATAATCTTCTAATCAGATATTCGGAATTGCTATGAAAGACCGTCTTCATCATGCATTGCCTGCGATATCTGAACCTGTATTCAGTGGACAAATGTAAAGCGAGTACTTGATTTTCCACTCCAATACACATAACTTCTCTTCACTTTCATATGATATAAATAACCCACTTCACTTACCGCAGTCACTGTAACATCTGACTTTATACCATTTGAGTCTGATGGTGCATCTGCTGCCGCATCTCCATTATGATGACTGTTGTGTGCTCTCTTCTTGCCTGCATGTGACTTCGGAGAGGAAGTTCCTCCGCTAGCAGTTGAGCCAGATGTCGACCTTTTTGTGCCCATACTGGACCGAATTTGAGAAAGTAGATATCCTTTCTGACTTGTAGTAAATGCCTATGCTCTTTTTCTCTATCCTATATCTTAATTTCTAGATAATAGGCTTAATATTGGTATTTTATTGATAACTCTACCTATCTGTACTGTTGGAGATGTTCTGTAATTCTAAAAAAAAAAGAATTTCGTGAACGTGCAAAGGGTCGTTTACTAGTATTAAAAGCTCTAAAACTCTGTTCTCTCGCCAAATTATCTACAAACTCCAGCCTTCCTTTTATTCTTGAACTTCTCTACCACTCATTTATATTCAAATCCTGCTAATTTGCTCTCCTCGAATCTAGACGCAGCTTGCTTTGTCTGTCATATACATAAATATATGTCTAGTCCGGGTCATATCCACGATTTTTCGCCTTTAAATCTGTCGCAACAGTATCGGAAATAGGAGACGCTCCCATTTTAGTTTTTATTTGTCATTTATTTGAGTTGATTACATCATTCGGACTATCTAAACACGAGCGGTGTCACAAATATTATCACGTGAGTATTGAATACTAGGTGTAGGGTACTTGTGATATAGAGAGTATTTGTATACTGAATAGCAACAAAAATTATGCAGAGATTTAAATAGTAGTCGAGTAGTGGAAAGTTGGCTAGAATTCAACTAGAACGAAAGATAGAAACTTACAAGATATATAGCGAGTGCTGACTTAAATTATTTGCTTATGGTAAATACCAAAATATCTGACAATGACTGAGGTATGTGGAAGAAAGAGGCTGAGAGGAAAATGGCTTCGACAATAGCAGTAGAATTAGAATATTTTTGTGATATTATGCTGACATAGATGTGAAATGGCACAGTCGTCCAATGACGACGACAGACGTCGTCAACGAAGATTAGAGCTTTATAATTCCAATATCCTGGCATGGGGAGGTGAAAAAGGTAAGATAAGCGTAATTGAGAAAATGATGCCACAGAAACGGATCAAAGCGAACAATCGGCTCTACCATCGGTGGTTATAAAAAAATGCTGATGACGACACCATACTGACATTGTGTGAATCTTTGCAATTTTCTTTCTATCACAGGTCTCATCAAGGTATCATCGTCACTTGACTCAAGTTTGAAAAAGAATACCGCATTTATTAAACGACTACGCACATCGATCAATGCTGACAATCAGAAGAGTTTACTCGAAGACATACGGGGATTGTCTCTAGAGAAATATTTATCAGAAATTATTAGTGCTGCAGCTGAAGGTCTCTCTAAGTGTAGAACTATCAGTGATATCTGGGCCGGTGTAGAGGTTAGCTCTACATTACATCAGCGATTTTCGACGGCATTTACGCCGATATTATTATTTTATCTGCTTAGGGGATTTGTTAATCCCTCGAACACGCAGTTGGCGACGTTAACACCGGAACAACGTGAGAAAGAAGATAGCGCAAGATTGACCAGACAACGAGCGCTTCTGCGTTTATTAACGGAGTTTTGGTTATGTGGTCTTGTGCGAACGAGCGCAGACGCGAAATCTGCTGCAGATGCTCTTTTTAGTATCAATGAGACGCGTTCTACGTCATCTAACCCATCATTATCGATGACCTCAAAGAGCAGGCATGGTACATTGTCAGCTGGCGGCACCAGTGGTAACATTAGTAACACCAATACCATAGGTACTCAGGGAATTGGCAGTACTGAGTGGAAGCCCACGAATGCTGTGTCTGATCCTATTCCCCTTGAAGTTCTCACGGTATTGTTGAATGAAGATAAAGACTGTCGATACGTTCCTGTAGCAGTGTCATTTTTAAAGAGTTTCAGCTATGAAATACTTGGCTTAAATCTTAAGTCGAAGGAGCGACCTGAGGTAAACGAGAATGCATCTGCGGCAGTAGTATCTGCTGGTTCTGAAGATATAAGTGAAGAACCATGTTTTCCTGAGGGTGTTGTTACTTATGAAATACGACACAAGTTCCGCGCGCTTTTCTTGCGTTATGAAAAGCATTTGTCAGCATATATTATTGCAAAGCATCGGCACATCAAAGAACAAGAGAAGCGAAACAACTCGGCCTACATGCGTTCTGGCGTGATTTTTGAAGATCGTCAAGCCATGTTTGAGAAGTCGGTGAAAACGATGGATAAAGTGCGAAGTGGTGCACAATACATTGCTGATTCACTTGGTATAGCTATGCCGGATCTGTCAGATGGCGAGGAGAAGGATACAAAAGAAAGCTCTGTGTTCACTTTTACAAAAGGAGGTGTGTCTAGTTCTGAGGTCGTCCTTGGGGTCTGGGATGACGAAGATCAGAAGAAATTTTATGAAGATATAATGGATCTGAAAACTCGTGTGCCGATAGAGTTTCTAGATGCTGGAAAGAGAGCCATTGTTGCTACTCCTAAAGAAGATCAACAAATACAGACTGAGTCAGATTCTGCCGATAACATGGAAGAAGTTCAGGGAGACGATGCTGAAGATGGAACCGAAAACTCTACAGTGCCCCAATCCATTGGTGCTCAAGTCGACCTTCTTATTAATCGTATCGCAGACTTAAGCAATCGGGAATCAGTAGATCAACTTGCGTATGATTATTGCTTTTTGAATTCAAAAGCTTCACGTAACAAACTAGTTAGGGCGTTACAATCAGTTCCCAAGAACAGAGACGACTTAATATCATTCTATGCTAGGTTCATTGCTACTCTCAACAAATATTTTCCAGATATCGGTACTGCAATGGTCCATTATCTTCAACAAGAGTTTAGAAATTTAATTCGAAAGCGAGCAATGGGTAATGCGCCGCCAGATATTGCAGAAAGACAGATATCTGAAAATAGAGCGCGTAATGTTCGATATATATGCGAGCTGGTCAAATTTCGAGTGGTACCGAATCATGTCATATTTAATTGTATCAAGCAATTATTGGATTCGTTTGGAAATTCAGAAATAGAGACATTATGCAATATGCTGGAGTCTTGTGGCAGATTTCTATTTAGAAATGAAGAGACACGGGAAACGACTGAGCAAATGCTGCAGATATTGTGGAAGAAAAAAACGGCTTTAAATCTTGATGCAAGATACAGAATTCTGATAGAGAATGCGTTCTATTACGTTCATCCTCCTGAACGTCAAGCGACTACTAAACGAGAGCTTTCTGCTATTGAGCTGTATATTCAGTATCTTATGTACGTATCTCTTAATAAGAAGTCTCATATGCGTGTGCTCAAACAGCTAAGAAAACTTAACTGGAATGAGCCTGACACTGTTCGAGCTTTAGATAAGGTTTTTCAAAAGATTTGGAAGGCGAAATATGGATCGATACACTTATTTGCTTTGATAGCTAGCTGCTTGTCAAAGTACCACCCGGATTTTTCGATGCGTCTTATTGATTCAACATTAGAACGCATTAGAGTAGGCTTAGAATTAAATATATTCAAGTACAACCAACAAAGAATTGCCGAAATAAAGTATTTAGGTGAAATGTACACTTATAAAATGATTCATTCGTCAATTGTGTTTGATGCGCTATATTTACTTGTTGGCTTTGGACATGAAGGTGGACGATCAATACCCGGGAAATCATCGCCTCTTGATCCTCAAGATGACTATTTTAGAATACGACTTGTATGTACACTTTTGGATACATGTGGCACATATTTGAATCGTGGTTCTTCAAAGAAAAAGCTGAGCTTGTTTCTCTCCTATTTTCAGTACTATATATTTACAAAAATAACGCCATTGCCTATGGATATTGAATTTACAGTGCAAGATACACTTCAGATGATTCAACCGAATATGCCAATATGCAAATCTCTAGAAATGGCTGCTGAACTCCTAACTGAAGAAATGACAAGCTCTTTTGGAACTATGGATGTAACTGCTGAATATCAGGAAAAGGTAGAGGAGGATGAGGATGTCTCTGAAGATGTATCTGACGACGACGACGAAGATGCTGAAGAAGATGCCGATGAGGACGTGGAAGAAGATGAAGAATATGATGATCTAGATGCTGAAGACCTAGATGTCTTGGAGTCGGACGATGATTCAGAGAGTCTCGACATTTCTACCTCGTCTTCAACGTCATCGGATGAGGAAGACGAAGATGATGAAGATGATGAAATTTTGGTGTCGAGAGGTCCCATGTCTGATCCAGTAGAAGATGAGGAATTTGATAAAGAATTTGCCAAAATGATTTCGGAAAGCTTGCAGTCGCGACAGTCTGAGAGACGTACACTCGATGTTCCCTTGCCAATGATGAGAAATTCAAATCAGAATTCACAGTATTCTGTTGTTGATATGACTTCTCATCACGGTGAAGATGAAGCGCCCACTATGTCAACGGAACCTAAGAATATACAATTTAGGCTACTAACTAAGCGTGGAAATCGTCAATTAATTCATAACGTAGAAGTGCCGGCTGATTCTAATATTGCAATCTCTACACGAAAGAAGCAACAAGCTGAGATAGAAGAGAGGCAAAGAATCAAAAGTCTCGTCCTCAATTATGAGAGGAATGGCTAGGTTACTGTGGTATCGTCTATAATATGCAGTCTTAGACCTTACTTTCAAGTTGCTTTTTCTGGCACATATCAACCACATTAAGAGAAGGAATCTGTTTGGTCTGTCTTTGCGTGCCAGTCAAAGAGCTAAGCTGGACTTACTCTTTTGTCTTCTAATTTGTCAGCTAGTTCTCTATCGGCGTTCGCTGAGAGTTCTTGAGTTGAAGGACATTGAATATAGTTTTAAAAAAAGTGCTATCTGAATATCTTAATGGTGGCTCTCATGTGTTTATTGCTTTGATTTAAACCCATCTTAAAATATAAACACTCTATTGAGAGTTTAAAGAATAGGAACGCCGAACTAAAGGTACATATTCTATTTTTAATCGATATATTCTCTGAAGAACAGTTAATTTAGATTTGTCATAAAAAATTATAAGTTTTGTAAGTAGGTTCGTTGTCGACACTAGCTTTCTTAGTCCCAACATCTATATATCATTCTGCCATTCCGACAATCAAAACTGATGCATTAGAATCTGATCTCTTGAGCGACGTTCACTGAATACACCATGTTGATGAATCGAAGAGTCTTTACTTTACTGGACTCCTGGAAACTGTGTACTCGTGCTCTTTCCACCACTAATCGTGGTTGCTGGCCTTCTAGATTATCGTCTAAGATCATTCTCCCTAATAACATAGAGTATGATCAGCCAAGAGGACTTTTTATAAACAACAAATTTCAAGAATCCTTTAGTAAGATAGTAAGAGCTACCATTAATCCATCGTACGTGCATTTGCTCTAGAATGAAGCGGTCATTGTGAAATTGCTAGAAGCATATTAAATGTCGATCTGTCATCTGTATATTCTAACTAGCACAATTCATAAGCTAGGTCTGAGAAAGAGATAGAATCGGTATACATTGCGGACAAGGATGATATAGATAATGCGGTGCATGCAGCAAAATCCTGTTTCCATAAACAATGGAAATATTACTCTGCATCTGAGAGATCAAGCCTGTTATATATCCTTGCAGACAAAATTAAAGAGAATGCGGAACTATTAGCTGCAATAGAATCCTATGATACAGGAAAACCTCTGGTACTGTATACCGCTAATGGACTAATAGTGACGTACAGCTGAAATCTGGAACAATCTCTAATATGATCTTTTAGAAAAGAGCCCGAGACGAAGATATCGAAGACTGCATTAATGTTTTGCAATATTATGCCAAGCTCGCAGTGTCCTTTACCTACGAGAAAGAAGTTTTGAGAAGTCGTCTAAAGGTCGGTTATACAGATTATGAGCCATACGGCGTCTGCGCACTGATTATTCCATGGAACTATCCGTTGATGTAAGTTAAAGGTGATCTTAATGATGACAACTCAAATTAAATGATAAGCTACTTTATTTAGGATTTCCATTTGGAAAGTTGCTCCTGCTCTTGCTGCTGGTAACACGATTGTACTTAAATCGTCTGAGCACACTCCCTTGTCAGCCCTATATCTAGCCAGCCTTATAAAAGACAGTGGATTTCCTCCTGGCGTGATCAATATTTTATCAGGCGGAGGAGAAACAGGAAGTCTTCTTACCAAGCATAAAGATGTGGACAAAATATCCTTTACTGGGTCCTTCGTTACCGGCCAAAAAGTTATGAGGGCCGCTGCTGAAAATATTACGTCGGTGACGCTAGAGCTCGGCGGAAAATCAGTAGCCATTGTCTTTCAAGATGCAGATTTAGAACAAGCTGCCAAATGGATTTATTCTGGATCAATGAGCAATGCAGGACAGATATGTTCTGCCACTTCTAGGGTGCTAGTGCATGAGTCAGTTTACGAAAGGTTTGTTTACTTAATTGTGGATTACACGAAAAGAATGTCCGTGGTAGGAGATCCCTTTGATCCCCAGACATCTCATGGTCCCTTGATATCGCAACAACAGCTGAATAAAGTGTTGAAATACATAGAACTAGGGAAATCATCTGACGCACGACTCGTCTTAGGCGGTAATAAATATGATAGAAGAGGCTACTATGTTCAACCTACAGTATTCAGTGATGTGAAGGACGATGCTATTATCGCTAAGGATGAGATTTTTGGTCCTGTTATATGTATATCATCTTTTAAGTCTACTGAAGAAGTTATTAATAGAGCAAATGAATCTAATTATGGCCTTGCGGGTGCAATTTTTACTGCTGATATTGACATGGGTCGTAAAGCTGCTTGTCAGCTTAGATCAGGTTCAGTTTGGATCAATTCTTCGAATGACACGTCTCCAGAAGTCCCATTCGGGGGATACAAACACAGTGGGTTTGGAAGAGATTTGGGCCTAGAGTCGTTACTAGGCTTTCTCCAAACAAAAGGTGTTCATATCAATTTGAATATGTCCTTATGAGTACGTCATACATACTATATATTTTCAAGAGATCTCGCTGAATATTGCGTTATCGCAACAATAACGTATAATTAGTAATTGATAATCTAATTGTTTAATTTCAAGAGAACGAAACAATTTATTCTTCAAAATGTGAGAAATTCTCGAACAGCTGAGATGCAGGACAAAACAGTCTTAGTATACATTACATTTATCTTATCTCTTTTAAGAAAGATATATTTATTATGAACTTTGACCTCTAAATCTGATTGTACATACGAATCTAAAAGATTAGGATCTGTGTTCTAAGAGGACAAGAGATGATTCAAATAGATAGTGTGTATATCATCTACAAATAGGCCGTCTATAAATAAGAAACAACTCGCTACAAACAAGAGACAAATTAATATAAAATACAATAATGAAGAACTGGATAGTTAACAGATTAAACATTGGTAAGTATTGAGAGTTATCTACTTAAGCGCAGGCTTTCTCCAGAAATACTGTTTGTGTACCTTTCTGCAAGATCGAATACCAGGGTGCCCACGGAGATCTTCGACTGCAGCCTTTCGGTGTTCATCTTCATCCTTATCAGCTATGTAATAGTATTGTTCCTCGAGGCGCTTGCCGGAAGCATCTTTGCCCTGACGATGAATAACACCAACACAAAGTATGTTTTTAACGATGCTTTGGAACACTTCAGTTGGTAAAGATGTTGCAGTTGGCACCGAGTCCTGCAATACTGACAGCGGTGTTGACGCTAGTCTGGAGTATGCTAAATGTGCAATGATATGAGTTTTCAATTTGTTGAGATCAGATAGTGGATCATCTTTTGGTTGAGTAGACATTCTTTCAGTCGTGATTTCTTCAAGAAAATCATTGCCTTCCAACCGGTCTTTTTTTGGCTGTCGATTATCTAGTTCTTGGATCTGCTGTTGTGTTGGAATAAGTTTAGATGTTGCTGGGAAAAAAGAGGCGGTATCTTGCGCCTTTTGATGCAGCAATAATTGCTGAGAAGACTCAAAATTTCCCGGAGAGCTTTCACAGCACTTGGGAGCAAGTTCATCGTCCCAAATTTTGAAATCCATACTAGATTGCAGTTCCGATGGTCCAGATGATGCAGCACTGACTGCTTGCTTATCTTGAGAGAATATCTCGTCATCTGTTTCATCTCCATCGACTTCCATTGCTACCTCGACGCGTGCACGTTCTCCACAGACATCCACTATAACATTAGTATCCGCGGGAATTTCCACCCATTCACCCCTTGACAATGCGAATTCCTTAGAGGGTGTTCCTACGCGTGCACCATTCCATCCGAGGCATCTAACTTCAATAGCATCGCGTTCCGGGATATAGCGAGTGGCAACGTGTACCCGAGAAATTAGCTTATTAATACGGCTAAGGACTACTGTCGATGAAATAGAGGATCGTCCGAGAGTGACAGCTTTACCATTTCGAAGGAGACGCGCCAAAGCAACCTGTGATAGCGGAGATCTGGTCATGTTTGTCCCACTGCTAATAGCAGAGTGCTTGTTCGCGTTCTTTGAGACGATCTGACTCTGTGAGATACGCGTAGGAGAAGAAGCATTTTGTGATGCACTCGATGTAGGTGCAGGTGTTGGATAAAATGTTTTGAGAGGAGGAATATTGCTAGTGAGGGATGAGCAAAGACAAGACTCTTTTTTGAGAAGTCTTCTATAGCCTGCTTCTTTGGTGGGACTTTCTAGTAATGAATCCTCTTCCTCTCGTACACGCTTGCGAGATGATCCTGGTGTTAATAGAAATCTCGGTGACCTCGACGTAGGCGACGGCGTTGGCTCAAGGCTTGGTAGAAGTGCTCGTCGCGACCGCGTCGCCGGAATTGGAGGAGATGAGGGCGGGTACTGCCTCTCGGCAGCTGCATCCATCTTTATTATTTGAAATGTTGCTTTCCTGAAAGATAGAATACGAAATGTTGTAGCTCTAAGGTACAGCTAGCCTGATGAATTGCCAGCTAAAGTAAGGCTATATAGGAAGGTAGATATATATAATTCTTACAAAAAGGAATGTAAGAAAATCAAATAGAGAATATAAATTAATGTAAAATATTATAAATAAAAATTAATGAAAATATTCGTGATATATGATGAAACTGTTAGCAAAAGTAGACTGTAAATCTGAAAATACGCGAATGTAGTTTGGAAGTAAAAGCAATTAAAACAAGTCCGTATTGAGCGCGCTATTTCGTATGATTTCTAGCTTTTATCTATTCTCTGCTCTAAATCTGAGCCCAGTCTATTATCTTTATGCTTCCAGATTATGTGTTACTTTCATATTAATGGTATAGATGCATTCCTGATCGCGTCATTTTTGATTCTTTACGCGGTTGAATGTGTAAACAAACTTGACGCGGTACGGAACGCCGCGTACTGTACACGCGATGGGAATCATGAAATAAATGCAGATCAATCATTGCATTTAAGGAGTAAATAAACAGCATCTAAATCTGCACACTTGTGCCATAAAAGAATATATTCTAAAATCATGCTGTGACTGCTATATATAGGGCTCTAAATTAGGGCTTAACTAGACCGAAGTTAAAACACAACACAACAACACAGAAAGTAGAATTCCCAGCAAAAGAAAGCTGTTGCAATATACTGATTTTAGATCATTTCTTCACATACACAGTATCTCACCACCCTCGATAATCAGCAAATATGACTAGTAAGTGGCATTTTATTATTATGATATTAGATATTTACTCATTATTTCTTCGATTCAATTGTTATTATGATCGATGATATTGTTATCGGTTAATTGGGTGGGCGTGAAGATAGAAGATATGTTCCTGTTCAGATTACTGATTATTTCTTCATAGAGGGAACTACCAGCTTGGGTAAGCGTCACAACAAATCGCACACTTTGTGCAGACGGTAAGTAATAAGTTTGGCTGATTCATTCAAATGAACTTGTCACTGATAATGTATATTAGATGTGGTCGTCGTTCATACCACGTTCAGAAGAGCACCTGTTCTTCGGTAAGTTTCTTTTTTTCGAAGTTCGTTTAGTGCTGTAAATATTTGACCTTCAACATACCGAACAAAGTCATTAAAAGAGATAAATTTGTGATATTTGCAAAATGAGCCCATTTATTTTTAGGAGGAAATCATATGGCGGATTCTTTTGTATATATGTGATCAAATTGAGCTTTTTCTTCTGTGAGAGAGGGAAGTTGAGTATTAACAAATTTTTATAGTGTGGATATCCTGCCGCTAAAATCCGCAAATATAACTGGAGTGTTAAGGCTAAGAGAAGAAAAACGACAGGCACTGGTCGTATGCAGTACTTGAAGACTGTTGACAGACGTTTCAAGAATGGTTTCCTTACTGGAGCTCCAGCACCATCTGTCAAGTCTGAGTAATTGCATCATTCTTGAATCAAAATGATATATTGGGAATAGGAAACATATTTAGAAAAGACTTTTCGGGACTGCTGTAACGAATAGTCATACAGTGTTAGTTCAAAACAGTGTTTGTAAAATATCACTAAATTTAAAAAGCATTTTCGTACGCTACTCTAAAAACTTCATACGCCATCATTGCCTTGTCGAGATATATATATATATAATTCGATCATAATATTAAAAAGCAGAGGGTTCATGTTTGTCTTTATACTTTCATAGTGGTTTCTGACTGTATATTTACTTGAATTGTGGAGGAAACGTAAGCAATATGCATGACTAGTTGGTATAACGTGGATATATATGGCTATTATGGGTTTCCGTATAGATAGTACGCATGCTAATTTTGCTTGTCAGATATTGTTTGATAATGTGCTTTATTATGGTGTTTGTAAAATTTACAAGAAAGCATTGTTCTTGATGAAGGAAAATTTAAGAGAGGCCATTTTACACTGTTAAACAGTAATATGTTAACCGAACTGACGGTGTAATCTGTTGAAAATATATGCGTATGTGTATCTGAAGATACGAGACAAGACTATTGTCTATTCTGCTTCACTTGTTTTGGTCAGACGAAATCATTTCGTAGTGGAAATAGCTATATGTGCAACTATTGGAATCAAATACTAGATACTCCGGTAACGAGCACAAATAATATTGGGAATTATCTCAAGCAATGACTCTCTAAAAATTAATGTTTTCACTACTTTGTAGTGCTTGTTATAATGATTCTTATTTTTGACTTATGTTGAAACTATGGCGATTGTTAACAGTGCGAGTGTACTATTTTGCTAGCGTTCAGGCTGCGCAGCATTAACTACTATACGCTATATCATTTACTATTACACTAAATTGGAGATCATATTCGTAACAGATTTGTCCAGAGTTGCTTCGTAGACTATCCACGTACAAGTATCTATGGCTAAGCAAACTAACCGACCAGTACTAATATTTCCAGTGCTTCGAGTATTGTCACAAATAAGGTTTAATGACTGGGATTATTAATATGCGAGTACACAAATAAAATTAATCCTGACTGGCGCAGACGGAAGTTTATTTGTATTATGCTTCTTCCATTATTTTGATATGTTCATTTCTGAAAGCAATGGTTCGACTGACAATGACGGAACGTATCAGTGTTGATTTATGTAGGAAGACAATACTAATCAGTCATTTCTGATTGATACTGGAAGTGGCTTATTTGTTTTTTTCTCTCTTTCTAAGTTTTCCATATAAGAGAAGATTTGAACAGTTTGTCGCCCTTTGTCCTATGCACAATATTTCACACATTTCTAATTCTTCTGAGATTTCAAAATTTGTTGAATTAAAAATTTAGATCTATACATATCTTTGAAAGATAGCTCGAGGAATCAGAATGAAATACCTGTCTATTATTGCTTCGGTTGCTGCTCTCTGGGCTTCCTCGGCGCTTGCGGATGTCAACCCTTTGATCATTAAGGGCAATGGTAAGTTGCGAAGCGCCACTTCCTCGATTCTGCTATTTGATACTAAAGAATAGAGTATTAACTTCTAATTATTCTAGCTTTCTTTGATTCCAAGACTGGCGAACGATTTTACATGAAGGGTGAGTAGTTGACCAAGAGTGCAAAAAATTAGGTGCAGAAAAAATTAGACTGTATATTGAAACTGCCTATGAATCTTTTGAAAAGTTTGCAACGTCTAGTCAGGTGTATCTGACAGTTTTAGTGATGTAGTTTAAGTAAAGTTCAGAAATACTAACTGCGCTCGCATAAACAGGCGTTGACTATCAACCCCCTGATGCCAAAGGTGATACTGTCGATCCACTTGCAAACTACAAGGTTTGCAGCAGAGATATTCCATACATTAAGGTGAGTTTCGCGAGACAGAGTCGCTAATTTTGAAAAAATTCCAATTCTGACTAGTAATTATTTGGGCCTAACGAGCTCAATTTAACTAAATAGAAACTAGGAATAAACACAATTCGCGTCTACCAGGTTGACAATGCCGCCGACCACTCGAAATGCATGGAGCTGCTTCAGAAGAATGGTATTTACTTGCTTTTGGACGTTGCCACATCTGATGTTGCCATCTCGCGGGATTATCCAGAGTACTCTTATAATGAGGTTCTTCTCCAGCACAACTTCGCAACTATTGATGAATTCAAGAAGTACACCAACGTGATTGGCTTTGTTGCTGGAAACGAAGTTGTCAATTCTGTCGACACTACTAGATCTGCTACCATTGTTAAGGCCGTCATCCGCGACATGAAGGCATACATTGCTTCTCAGTCTTCTCGCCATATTCCAGTTGGCTATTGTGCAGCTGATGTTGCCGAAAATAGATATGAGCTTGCTCATTATCTTAACTGTGGTGATGAAGAGGAGCGCGCAGAGTTCTTTGGTTTGAATGACTACTCTTGGTGCGGCTCTTCAAGTTACAGTATCTCAGGATACAATCAAAAAGTTGCCAACTTCAATAACTACTCTATCCCCGTCTTTTTCTCTGAATTTGGATGCAATTTGGTTAATCCCCGTAAATTTACGGAGGTGGAGGCTATTTTCTCATCCAAGATGACTCCAGTGTTCTCTGGCGGTCTTGTTTACGAATATGTGCAGGAAGCCAATAATTATGGTCTTGTTAAGATTTCTGACGATCTCACCGAAGTTATTCCCTTGGAGGACTACTACACCCTTCAAAATGAATTGAGCAAATCTGTTCCACCACGAGGAGATGGTGGCTACCATGCTAACAATGCGATCTCTGAATGTCCTGATGAAGTTGAAGGAACATGGGAAGCTTCTAATACTCTTCCTGAACTACCTCAAAAAGCGGTTGCATACTTGAAGAGTGGTCCAGGCGCTCCTCTTGGAACCAACGGCCCATCTAACCAGTGGACTCCTCAGAAGGCTGGTGCTGGCGTCCGTCCATCTGCACTTCCTGCAGCGCCAAAAACCTCAATGGAAGACTCTATAACTGGCAGCACTCGTTCATCTTCTCCCACAAAGGATTCAAGCTCCACCTCGACTGTTTCGGCTGCTTCGACTGCTTCAACTATCACCAAAACTCTAGTGATACCAGCTGCTGTTATTGGAACTTCGATTTTATGTAGCATCTTCTTCTTTTGAGATATCTTTTTAATACCAAAGGAGTGTTTAGAAGACGAGTAGCCTTGATATCTATACCTGAGGTTGGGAGCTCTACATTGTTAATACCATATTGAATCCATTCTTAAACTTTAAGCGCTTTAGTTATTTATATATATATGTTGTTTTTCAGTTGCCTTTATTTGGCTAAAATATCATATTTATTATTGTTCATAAGCAAACAGCAGTCTCTCTGACGTTTATGTCACAGTTAGCTGATTTCGATTAATGTTGCTATTTGCTTCTAAAAATTGATCGTTTTAACAAACTATAGGCACCTTCTCAATAATCATACATCCATTACATACAAAGAAAAGAGTACTGATAAATCCTAGAGATGATATCTGGATACCTAATGCTGAAGGCAACTATCAAAGGTGCTAGAAAGGCCATTTAAACTATGAAACTAGCTATATAGATGTTAAGAAAATCCATTCAATATATCATTCATTATCTGAAATGAGCTATCAGTGATTACTAACTACTATTCCCGCAGACATAAAATCCTAATAAATTCTAGACCATTAGAATCATCGGCAAAGTGATAGTCGAAAGAAATAAACAAATATCAAGTCAAATAGTGTTAATCTAGGTAAGTTTCACGCCTTTCAAAGACTGCTTAAGTACCTCTTCGACGGTGTCCCAGTCATCTGTTGGTATACGAGTCATTTCAATATGGAAATAATTCTGAATTTCCACCAACTGACCCCACGTATGTTTATCATGAACAAAGGTGATAGAGACACCAACTCTGCCAAATCGCCCTGTTCTACCGATACGATGGAGATATGTTTGAGGATCGGCTCTACCAGCTTCATCGGTAGGTACATCATAATTAATGACCATCGACACTGAAGCAACATCAATACCACGTGCTAAAACATTAGTGGTAATCAGCACTTTACTACGCCCGGCTCGGAAGTCATCCAAAATTCTGTCACGCTCAGATCCTTCATAAGCACCATGTAGTACGGACACTTTATGACCATCAGAAGTCATTCGTTTTTGAATTTCATCTGCTGTTGCTCGAGTTTTCACAAAAATAATAGAAGATCCGACTGTAAGTAAGTGATAAAGACCAACTAATACCTCATATTTATGCTCTTCAGAGTCACAATCCATATACAGCTGCTTAATTGCCTTAACGTTTAGTTCTTCTGTTCGTAGTCTGATCTCGTTAGCATCGGGAATAATACTTCGAGCGTATTCTGAAACTTCCTCGGGGAACGTAGCGGAAAACAGTACCAGCTGTGTCGTCTCTGGTAAAGCATTCCGAACGCGAATACATTGATCTCCTAAACCTTGCCCCTCAATCATAGTATCGGCCTCGTCTAGGACAAATACTTTAACATGTGAGAGATCTAATTGACGACGTCTGATCAAATCCAGTACAGTTCCGGGAGTTCCGACAACTATGTTTGCATTGAGCTTCTTTCCACGCTCCAATTTCATGCCGGCAATGGCAAATTCAGTTGTGACTCCAGTAAACGAACCCATCTGTCTCACAACTGTCATGATTTGACGTGCTAATTCTCGGGAAGGCGCCAGACACAATGCTTGAACAGTGGGCTCTTTTTCGTTAACTCTTGATAACATCGTTAAAGTAAATGCCGCAGTTTTTCCTGTACCTGATTGCGATTGACCGATCATATTTCGAGGTCTATTAAAATCACAAGCGTCAACTTAGCAATCGAACCTATATCTCAAAATCTCTTCAGACTAATGTCAAACTTACGGATCGTTAATCAAAAGCGGAAGCGCTCTCTCTTGAATTTTAGATGGCTTCTGAAATTTCATTGAGTATAGACCTTTAAGAAGCTCTTCCTTGAGCCCTAGATCTTCGAATCTGTTCACAGAGTACAGTGGGGAATTTGGATCAGCTTGTAAATCCGCTAATTTCACCTTAACTTCATACTGATTCTCAATGAGAGGTATTCCAGCTGCGCCAACTCCATTTTCCGTACTGTTGGCCACAGTTTCAGTTTGGGCGGTACTAGCTTGTTCTGCTCCTTTGTTGTTCGATTCTGCGTTATTGTCCGACTTAGACTTATCCGCCGTCTTTTCGGGCTCGCTAACCGGTTCTGGGGACGATTCATCCCATGAAATCGATAATTTCTTCATATCCTTTACAGCAGCATCTTCGTTTCCTTGTGGATCTATCTTTCCATCTCCATTTGTATCTACCTTGCTCTTCGCCAGTGATTCGACAATTTTTTCCTTAGTTTCTACTGCAGTTGCGTCGGTCATTTTGTACAACTAGATCAAGATCGATACACTGGCAGTTACAAAACGCTCAAAATTGAAAAAAAATCCTAATAATACAAAAATCTATATTATATAATATTATATAAAATAATAAATCAGAAAAATTACTAGTAATATATATATGTAATGTACGCTATATGCGATATCCTATCTGTTTATCGACAATGTTACAGATCTTGAAGAATTTGCTTCTAAGAATACAATAAAGATATGTTTTTGTATTATATGCAATTTTCCATATAGTGCATAAGTGTAAATATCCTAGATATTGCCTCGAGATGTCTCGCAGTTCTTGATCAACCCTCGACTCCACTTCAAGAGGCCATAGACAAACTAGAGAACCATCGCTTTCATAGAATTTCATTATGGACGCTGCCAATAATCAGGAAGGACTCTCTTTTGGAACAGAACTTAAGGTATGGCTTTATCAAGTAGTGTGCGAGTAAAGATTTAGAGAAGTTTTCGGAAATGATGGAAGAGACTGCAGGCATAATACTACGTCACTTGCAGCGGGATAAACAATAGTATACATACAATTTCCAATCTTTTAAGTGTAGTGTTTTAACAATTTATCGATTTAGGATGGATTCAAAGTAACAGAAGCATGGGTGAGTAATTTGATTGCCCAGATAAACGACTATTGATACGTATAGCTAATTGTGAACGAAGATCGGTAATGGTGTGCGGTGGCTCGAAGACATTCAGGGTTTCTATCGGGAGCGAGCTCTACTGGAGAAAGAATATTCCACGAAGTTGCTGCAACTGACAAAAAAATACTTCGATAAGAAAGCGAAGAAGAGTATCAGTTTAAGTGTTGGTGATAGTCCGCAAGTTACGCCTGGTTCATTAGAAAGGTTAGTCTGGGTATTTTAGAAGATTTAGAGGAACATTGGTAGATTTTTGCCATTGTATATATCAGATTTCTAATTTATCTGTTCGTTAGTGCGAGTTTAGTTACGTGGACAGATATTCTGACACAAACGGAGAATATAGCTATGGAAAAAGATAGATTAGCTAATGAGCTAACCTTGCAAGTTGCGGATCAGCTACGTGGACTACAAAATCGTTACGAAGATTTTAGGAAGAGACATGTTGCATTTGCAGAAGCATTGGAAGAAGAGAGAGATGAAGCATATTCTGAACTTAAAAAATCGAAACAGCAATATGATGCTCAATGCCAAATAGTGGAAAATTCACGAGTAAAAGTTGGAAAGTCCTATGACGGCAGTAAGTCTAAAGCGACAAAGCAGCATGAATTGAACATAATGGACATGAACAATGCTAAGGTAAACAATTTTATACATATTCATTGGTGTGGTTGTCCGAAGATTTTATTAATTGAAAGATTAATTACAGAATTCATATTTGATTTCAATCAATGTTACGAATCGTTTGAAGGACAAATATTATTTTCAAGATATACCTACTCTTTTAGATGTAAGTATGTCAAATGTTCGTAGTGCGTTTGCCACATACTAATTCTGTGGTCCAGAGTATGCAAGATCTTAACGAAGCTCGAGTGAGGAAATTAAATCACATTTGGAATCAAGCTTCTTCTATGGAAATAATGTGTATACAACGCTGTCGAGAACATCTTGAAGCGTCGGTGACCGCTATTGGTCGTAACGATCCTGCGCTCGATTCTGCAATGTTCATGCAACATAACGTTGTGCCTGACTGGGCACCACCGCCTGATTTCTTATATGAGCCTTCTCCAATTTGGCATGATGATGAGGAGATGATAGTGGATGAACCTTCTAAAGTCTTTCTCCGTAACAAAATAGCGAAATCCAGAAGGGGAATTAATGAGTTACGTGCTAAAGTCGAGCAAAAGCAGAAGGATATTGAGAGCCTCTATCAGTCTCGAGAGCAAGCAATAAGCGACCCCACTAAAGGCAACTTCGATGAAATATTTTCCAAACTCATTATAACTCAAAGAGATGCTACACTAACGGATACCAGACGTATTATGCTGGAAGTAGAAGTTGAGACTGTTGAGCTTGTTGTGGGTGACATCGTGAAAGGAACTAAGCCACATGATTTTAAACCTGTATCATTTAAGATACCAACAACATGTATGCTATGTAACGATGTTATGTGGGGATTGTCTCGTCATGGTCACAAATGTCGTAGCTGCGGTTATACATGTCATTCGAAGTGTGAGATGAAAGTTCCTGCCAATTGTGAAGGTGTCAATATTAAAAAAAAAAAGAAATCTAAGAACGGTGACGCTGGTGCAGCTATTATTGATGGAGGAGATAGTGGGGATGAAGTTTCATCGTCGTTTGGAGGATCTACTATGACCTCTCATTCTGTTTTTGGTAAGTGTCACACGTATTTTCTCGGTATTATTTGACTCTGCATGAATGATTAATTCTTGTCTTCTACAGATGCTGTGTCCCACTTCGGTCGTCGCCGTGCGAAATCTACAGCTACTAAATCAGTATCTTCTGCCTCAACAGCGCAACAAGATCCATATGCAGTTCCAGGCTTGCAAAATCAGCAACAAGAGGCTCGTGCAAAGTTTGCTTATGCTCCAAATGGTGATGGAGAAATAGCCTTATCCGAAGGCGATGATCTACTATTACTTGAGCCGCATGATGGAACAGGCTGGGTTTTTGTTCGAAATGGAAACCAAGAAGGACTGGTTCCTTTCAGTTATATAGAGGTGGTTCAAGATCTGGGCAGAACCATGTCTATGTCGTCATCTATATCTGGCGGTGGAAAGAAAAAAGGACCAGCAGTAGCTCCAAAGCGTGGCGCAAAGAAGATCAACTATGTAATTGCACTCTATGATTATGCAGCAAGATCTGATGCTGAACTCACTATTCATGAGGGCGACAAGATTCGGGTTACTGGATCTCATACTGGTGAAGGTTGGACGGAAGGTGAGTTAAACGGAGCAGTTGGAAGCTTCCCTACTGACTACGCGAAACCTGTGGAGTGAATTTTTTTTGGCAGTTTTATATTAGATCTCTAGTAAATTTATAGATGCATTTAGTCAGAATATGGAATACTATTGTTATTTCACTGTCATAAATTGTATGAATCCTGTCATCTGATTATTTTCTTGTCATTTTGTATTGGAATTAGTTATCCGTCAATTTGGTACTAGGAGTCTTGTTTCTTCCCTTTTTATCTTTCCCTTTCTTGTTATCCTGTGGATCATTTATAGTATCTTTGACATTGAAATACTATTGAGTATTCATTTTGCGTAAAATTGTATTATATCATACCTCGGATGTGCGGTATGACTTTTTTTTTTGGTAAATTTGCCTAGTTTAGCAGAGCAAATTAGTAATGTCCCAGCAATGCTAAAACGAAGAACCTGAAGACCGACAAATGTTTATCTGTAGTCTCCAAAAGGAACGCATGGATACAGCTGTATTGAATCTGCAAACATTTTTTCCATAGGTTTTTTTTGACAGTCATATATAGATATGCCACAGGCGCTTGTAAGTAAGGTACCATTAGGTAATTACAAGTCTAGAAAGGATAGTTCACGGCAGAAGGTCCTCGATAAGTACGAAATTGTCGGTTACATCGCTGCCGGAACGTATGGACGGTGAGTGAGCTACACCCGAAAGGAATCGTTGTGTCGATACATCAGCATGTAATAGATAACTGATTGTAATAAGGTAGAGTATACAAGGCGAGATCAAAGACAGGGGAGCCACGTGAGTTTGCTATTAAGAAGTTTAAGGCAGATAAAGAAGGTGAAGTTGTTCATTACACTGGTATTTCACAGTCTGCATGTCGCGAGATTGCGCTATGCAGAGAGCTTCGCCATGAAAATATTAGTCAGTTAGTGGAGATAATCCTGGAGGATAAATGCATATATATGGTTTTTGAATTTGCTGAACATGATTTGTTGGTAAGAGCCTTGACTTGGAGACTGAAGCCCAGTTGTGTGATGGGATATTATGCTTTTCTCTCACATAATACTGCACGAATCGTAAGGTATTCGGTACTGACAATTATATGATTTTAGCAAATAATACATTTCCACTCTCATCCGGAACGGAGAGCGATACCAGAAAGTACAGTGAAGTCGATTTTGTGGCAACTTATTAACGGAGTGTCATATCTTCATCAGAACTGGGTTCTCCACCGAGATTTAAAGCCAGCTAATATCATGGTGACTCGTGAAGGAGTTGTTAAAATTGGCGACCTTGGACTTGCAAGATTGTTCTACAAACCGTTGCAGCCGTTATTTACTGGTGATAAGGTTGTAGTAACTATCTGGTATCGAGCACCAGAGTTATTGTTAGGTGCTAGACATTATACTCCAGCAGTTGATATGTGGGCCGTGGGCTGTATATTCGCAGAGTTGTTGGCATTAAGGCCGATATTTAAAGGCGAGGAAGCCAAGATGGATGGTAAAAAGACAGTTCCTTTTCAGAGAAACCAAATGCAAAAAATTATGGAGATCTTGGGATCACCTAGCAGTAAGTTTTTGTAGCATTAACTCGTACACCGGTGTTTGCAACCGAAACTAACCAATGATTATTTATATAGAAGAAAAATGGCCTGCTCTTCCCCAACATCCAGAGTATCAATCTCTATCTTCGTTCAGATATTATCCTAACATATTAGAGGGCTGGTACAGGTCAATAGGAGGATCTCATAGTCGCGGATTTCAACTTCTCCAAGGATTATTAGAGTATAACCCTTTGAAACGATTAACCGCCGAACAAGCATTGCGACATGCGTACTTTAATGAGATTCCAAAGGCTAGTAAAAACATATTTGAAGGACAGCCAATAGAATATCCTAATCGTAGGATATCTAATGAAGATAATGACATTAAGACAGCTTCTTTGTCAGGCACAAAGAGAAGTGGTGTACAGGATGATTCATTACCTATCAGAAAGAAAATACGCGAATAACATTGAATACTTAATTTTTTTTTTGTTATTTTTTCTACTTGAAGCAATTTTCACAGGTGTGAAGATCACGCTCTGCAAAACGTAGAGGGATTATATAAATTGTAAATAGGAGTGCATTATCTATAATCATTATCTGGGGATACATTAGTCATAGTATCTGGTCACTCTTTATAGTTAAGAGCCAAGTCATACCACTTTTAGTGTAAATCTGTGAGCTTCTGTAAAAACGCAGTAAACTACCTGTTCTGTAGAATAATGACATTGGAATTCTAGTTCGACGTTTACAATATATAGGGTACAAAAGCTCAATTCTTAACCATGAGAAGAGTCCCGGTGGCCGAGTGGTTAAGGCGACGCCCTGCTATTAAGTTCTTAAGATAGTTTAGGCGTTGGGTTCTGCCCGCGCAAGTTCGAATCTTGTCCGTGACGATTTTTTTTGTATTTTGGTGGACCATCCATTTTTAATAAATAAATTGATTTTGGAAGCACAGCCGCAAAATTTAATTTTTATTAAAATATGAATCTCTATGACATCAATGACTGAGAAGCTGTGCGAGTACATTATTAGGCTCCGGAACAAAGTATGATGGATACGAGCTAGGATCCCTTGTGGAGAAAAGCTAGTGGCTAGTTGGTTCTGGATTCCAGGGAAGGTCTAGTAATTTTCCGATAGCCGGTACCGGACAAGAGGGATTATTCACACTAGAGATTGGAAAAATACTACGTGCTCAGCCGATCGTTCTCGTAATAGTGTTGTAAAATGCTAATAATTATAGCTAGTGGAAAGCGGAAGACAGGAGGAGGTAACGAAATGATAGTTATATACAAGTTTATACTTACTTAGAGATGAGGGCGAGCCTTGCAATTTACAGACAGAGTCCTAAAGTATGTAGCTGATTTCATCGAATAAAGCGTAAAGAACGATCGATTCAGCGGAATAGTACAAATGTTTCGCTCGCTTATGTATTCACTACACATCCAGTTAGTTGACTTGCTTCCGTTTTTCCACTAATCGAGGAGTCTTTTTTTTATGCGTGCATGCGTGTCTAGGAATCCGCAGCCAAACTATCAAGTTCGCTGCTATATGGAGCCTGATCTAAAGTACAGCTATCTAGTGAAGACGAGCGAGAAGGATGCTCATGTTCCGAAGGGAGCAAAGGAGTACTACCGCTAGGAATCCTGCTTTCCTTACTAACTCATCAGCCGTTTTCTACAGATGATACTTTATTATCTTTCTAGATCGTGTGATACGTCCTGGACGGCGTCGTGCTGGTCGGAATGTTACTTAAATGACTACTCGTTTGACTTAGCCGTAGCGGTAAGAGATCTAACCATGAGAATGGGAATCACTACCATTCTCACAAATGACCCGTGAAATAAACATCATAAAATACATGCTGTACAGCCGGTTTGAAGATTTCTAGTGCTCTTAGTTGAATTTGAAAACCTTTTTTGTCCCTCTAAAAAGAACTCTTTTCTTTTTAGAAAGACTACTATAGTTCTTTTCAGCTCGCATTTTGTGTAAAGAGAAATAGTTTTTATTTTAAGGTCACCAGAAGAGACTTAATTTTCTTGTAATATATTTCGGCTAGTTCGCAGGCCATAAAGAGTATAGCAAAAATATTTAACGGAAAAAATTAAAACCTCTTTTTCTTCTGACTTTTCCCTTTACTGAACATGCTTTTCTTGTTATGCCTATTTTTTTTGTGTATACCTCCCACCATGATCACTAGTAGAGCACTAATATTTCGCAGGTAAATTATGCAACCGCCTCTATAGATGAATGAATGCTGTAATGATCGTGTCGTACTTCAATAATTTGCGGAGTATTCTGTAGTTTCACTTTATTCTTATTTTACGTTGTTGGCGTGAATCTTTTGGTTTTAATCGTCTTACAGTGTATATAGCTAGCCTTTTATTGGGTTTATTTATTTTTCCGTTGTTTTAAAGAAGGAGTAGACAACCGCTCTCCTACACTTCTTACTACTTTCCATATACTTCTACTTTAAAGACCAGCTTTTCTTTCTGCACTGTTTAGCCACACACTTATACAAATTCCACGCATATTTACATAGAGATATTTATACATACATATTTATACATACATATTTATGCGCATACATAGCTGTATACATTGTTGTACGTGTACATAAATATATGCGTATGCTGAAAACGAGAGCACGGACACATTTTAGTATATATAGATTCAGATCCTACAGAAATTGCAGACTGGCCCATAGGTTGGAAGCAAGGCATAAGTAGTGTCATATTAGAGCACTTAGGTCAACAAGTTGCAAGAGTCGGACTAGGAATTTGTGCTAGATTAGTACGCAGTATCGCACGCAGACAGAAGTGACTAAGTCCTTGAAAAGGTTGATGAAGGAGACTCTCCGGAAATATTTTACTTGGTAGCTGGCATCTATCGACTATATATTACGGCTGCATACGCAAAGTGATCGCTTTTTGCAGATACATACACAAACGAGAGTATCGTGATTCTGTCTCTTTGTATAGGTCTTATAGTACCTGAATCGCCATGGGAAACTCAATGGCACGCCTCATGGTGAGTAAACAGTCGGGTGTGCTAATGGAGGGCCAGGAGGTAGTGGAGCTGAGCTCAGTTTCAGGCAACATTTTCTACTAGTTTTTTGCGTTTAACATTTGAAATAAAGATGAAAGAGACTATGATTTGAATTTGTATTTATCTGTGAATGAGCGAGCTCTAGAGAAGGAAGCTCGCTGTTTTATGGCATGCTAACAAACGAGCGGTTTTTTCGCTTTATGTGTACGACAGGCTCGCCTCTTTGGTACAAAAGAAGTTCGGTAAGTGACTTTAGCGTATTCTCTCCTTATGCTTGCAAGGAGGACTTAAATATCGAAGTATTAGTTATGCTTACATTATTAAATATAGATTGCTCATGTTAGGATTGGATGCTGCAGGAAAAACAAGTAAGTGGACTGTTCATGTGGACTGTAGGATGACTGGTTTTGAGCGAGTCTCTGAAGCTTCAAGATCTCGTACCGGAACCACTTGCAGGACATAGACCTAGAGAGTTATTTGAATATATTTTAATTAGTCTATAGCTATATTGTTTAGACTCAAGCTCGGACTGAAGTAAGTATTTGAAGATTTTAAGATTATTTACATTATTGGACGGCTTCTTTGGTGTCTAGTCTAATTTAAAGCTACGTTACTAATTCACGTATAGAGTAACGACGATCCCGACAGTCGGTTTCAACGTCGAATCAGTGACATACAAGAATATCAAGTTCAACGTATGGGATGTCGGTGGTCAGGATAAAATTCGACCTTTATGGCGACATTATTATACCGGCACGCAGGGTCTAGTTTTTGTGGTTGATTCAGCGGACAGAAAGAGAATAAAGGAAGCGAGAGATGAACTCCACAGAATTATTACCGACAGAGAAATGAAGGATTGTTTACTACTAGTGTTTGCAAATAAGCAGGATTTGCCGGATGCAATGACGCCTGCGGAGGTCACAGAAGTTCTTGGTTTAAATCAGTTAAAGGACAGGATATGGTATGTCATTCCTAGCACTGCAAGAACGGGTGAGGGTCTCGCTGAGGGTCTGAGCTGGCTGAGTTCAAACTTACCCAAGGACTAAACGATAGAAGATCTTCTACTTTTTGAACGGCGAATCTTACGAAATTCCTTGATGAAATCTTATTGTCTTTTAGTAGAACTATATCGGGAGAATAAGACGTGTATTTGTAATCTTCTCTAAGTATTTCCTTCCTAATATTTGTTTAGTTTTCTTGTATTTTTTAATTAAGATTTAATAACTTTTGTTTTTTATATTTTGTTATTGTTGCCTGTGCGCCTGCCTGTAAGTATTCTGTTCATCTTTTTGTATTTTCATTTCTGGTATTCTTTTGATTGCTTGAAGGAGCTGTCGGCGATTGGCTAGTATTTCTTGACAAAACCATATTATCTTCTTACATATGCCTATATATCTATAGGATAGCTGTCGTCGGAGAACTGTGACGACAGAACCGTCTTTGTTTATAAACTCTGTCTCTTAAAATCGCATGCTAATTTATTCAGCTTATTTTATAGTCTTTAATTTTTTCATATGTTATTAATATTACTTAATTATTTGGGGATCTTTATTTTATATCATTTTATTAAGCCTACGCAAGTTTACGGACATCTAGATAGTTGTATTAGACTAAATTGCTCACTCTCTTAAGTTCATTTTACAATATTTGGATGGCTTGATAATCACTCGTAAGTCAAAACGAATAGAAATGATATTTTGTTTTCTAACTTGAATGAAACAGAGAAGCTAATGTCAAGCACTATATTAGTTTATCTTATGATATACAATATTACTTCTACGTCACGATGTAGAGATAAGAGGTCCCATTAATATCTTAATCTTAGACTTATCTATGATCGTCAAATACGCGGTCTAATATTCAATAAACATCAAAATCAAAATCAAAATTGTCATCAAATATTTCTTTTAAGAGTTCTTCGCTTGTTTTTACGTTAAGAGTTGCTCCATGCAGAGAGTGGATTAGACGTGCACGTCTTTCCAATACCTCTGGACCAGATTCCGGCAATTCGCCAATAACTTTTCCTGGATTCCCGGCCACAACCGAATATGGTGGAATGCATACTGTTGATGAAATTATTGTATTATCCAGTATTATTACATTATCCTTTATAATTGAAAATTTGCCGACTACACAGTTTGCTCCAATATATACACAAGATCCAATGGTTGCTGCCTCGATAACAGAATCTGATCCAATGCACACATAATTACCTATTTTAATAGGATAATACACAGGTGATCCCTTATAAAACTTAAAGGGTGGACGCACGATAACATTGCTCTCTAAAAAATTATAGCGTCCTAGAAAGACCGCAGCAGATGGCGATGTTCCTGATGTCGAGGCATTTGCTGCACTAGTACTTGACGAAGAATTCGGCCGATGCAGGTCACCTCTAATTATACATCCCTCTGTTATACTGCTTCGACCACCGATCAAAATATATTGCAATCCGACAAATGTTGCTTTTCGAGAAATTCTGTTACCGGAATCCTAACGCAAGTTTATCTTATTAGAACTATCCTGTCCCGACCGGTCATGAGTTTCAAATGACCACTTACCGTCTCCAAGTAATCTCCTCTTAAATGTCGCGACATCTCTAAATTACACCGATCACAGCCCTTCTATGAATGTTTCGTTTCTTTACATTCTAATTTACTTAGATACGATAATAAATACGATAACTATGTCTGGATCCGCCAGCTAACAATTACCTTTTCTTTCAGGTCTATCTATTTTCGTGTATATGTTGTATATGAGCATCCGAACGACGCGCGCACCATGCCAGAATAATTTTTCAGGTATCTCAGCCACACACACAGCCGCGCCGCTTATTAGTGCACTAAAGCAGCGTGGTACCTGCACGTTCTGTCTATGACTTTATTATGGAGCGAAGTGTACAGCTGCTTACAAACTAAGACGCTTTTGTGTAGTAGGCTGCTTCAGCACCAAATTAGCCAAAGGCATAGAAGCAGCAGCACAAGTACCTTAAATGACGCGCATCTTCATGGAAGGCTGCAGCAAGGCAGTGAAGTACCTACGTTGCTGAGAGTTAACGGGAGGACGATTTGTTAAGATTTGTTAATAATATAGCTAGAAGACTTTTCTGTCGCGCACAGTACACAGCTGTATAGATAAAATCCCTATTTCTTCTCTTTTTTGTCGGATTACTGGAAATATTGAAATTGATCGCACAGATCTTTGCTAGTCTAAGGCTTGAATTTTCTTTCAAATAGTTGCTGCACACGCCTTCAAGGGGGGCCACGAATAGTTTCCATATTTATAGAGTACGATTCCGTGAACTTTGAAGCCATTACTTAGAAAATTAGTTAATATATTTTCCTACTCATCGGTAGATATAGTGATTGAGACGCGTGCTGTATAGTTACAGCAGCTTTCGTTGACTCAACAGTTGCTCTCGAATCGGGGGGTCACACAACTTCAAGAACATCTAATTGCAATGGGTGTTTTATTTCAATTACAGTGCGGTAAGTAGGTTTAGAACAATTAAATATGTGTTCTCATGAATTCCTTTTTTGGTTTCTAACGATTATGTTCGACGCTTTTGATTCGGCAATATAGGTGCACAGCAGTATGGATGGGGAAAGATTGGTAGCTCCAGTGCGGTAGCCAAGTTTGCTGCTGCATCAGATCCTTCCTTTGAGATTGGAGAGACTACTCCATATGCAGAGGTAAGAATATGAACAACGCATACCATCCTGGTTGTGCTTTCTGTACTTTGCTTTATCGAGACTAATCATCTAGTAGCTGTGGATGGGAACGCATCCCTCTGTCCCATCAAAGGCCAAGGATAGTCAAGTTAAGCTTCACGACATCCTTGAGAAAGATCCATCTCTTGTCGGTGCTCCAGTTGCTGCCAAGTTTGACAGCGGTTCTGATAACCTTCCATTTTTATTCAAGGTCTTGTCCATTGAGAAGGTTTTGTCCATTCAAGCACATCCCGATAAGACTCTTGCTAAGATACTGCACGCCAATGATCCAAAGAACTATCCTGACGACAATCATAAGCCTGAGATGGCTGTTGCTTTGACTAAATTCGAGGGTTTCTGTGGTTTCCGCCCTGTAAAGGAGATTAAAGGTTTCTTGTCTACCGTCCCAGAGTTCAGAGCTGTCATCCCTGAGGAGACCGTTAAGACATTTGAGACTGGTATTATTGAGAACCCTGCCTCTGAGACTGATGAGGCCACTAACAAAAAGTATTTGCAGAAACTTTTTGAGGGAGTGATGACTGCGCCTGACGCCTTGATTAAGTCGCAGGCCGCTAAGTTGATTGCTCGTATTGAGAAAGATGGTGGTTCCTTTGCCGGTGCTTATGGTGATGATGCCCTTGCTGACTTGACTCTCAGACTGAACAAGCAGTTCCCTCTAGACATTGGTCTCTTCTGTGGAGTTTTCCTTCTGAACTATGTTACTCTCAGTGCTGGTCAGGCCATCTTCTTGAAGGCTAAAGATCCTCATGCTTATATATCCGGTGACATCATTGAATGCATGGCTGCCAGTGACAACGTTGTTCGTGCTGGATTTACTCCGAAGTTTAAGGATGTCAAGAATCTTGTTGAGATGTTAACCTATGAGTGTGCTCCTGTAGAAGAACAAAAAATGAAGCCGGCTTCTTTCAGTAGAGCTTCTGGTGATATTACTGCATATCTTTATGATCCTCCAATTCCAGAGTTTGCTGTTCTCCGTAGCGAAATTGCTGCTGGCAAGAAGGCAACTATCAGCGGGATCGAGGGACCTACTGTCATCGTTGTCACAGAAGGAAGGGGTACCATTGCGATTAAAGGCGACGATTCTAGTGTTCTCCCCTGCGAACCTGGATTTGTTTTCTTTGTAGGTGCTGGTACTGAAATTGAGTACACTGGTAGGGACGGTTCTCTTGTTACATATGGCGCCTTTTGCGAGGCGTGAAATGCATATCAACTCTTTGAATTGGTATGCTATATGATGAAGGACTGCTTCAGATATTGCCTATAGGCTTAGATGCTGTTTAAATTTAAAAATGAAAATATTGAGCCGTTAACTACTTATGATATCTAATAATTAATTTTGTTTTACCATTTATTTCTCTATACACGTAGTTTCCTCGTGTTTAAATTACCGTAGACACTAAGTTAAACGTGTACATACATAATGTATCAGTCATATATTCAGTAATTGCAAATTTTTGTGAAAAGCAGGCTGTTATTTCTACAAATGAATCGTGACACACCATTTGAAAATCCAAGTCCGCTCAGCATATCGAAGATTTAGCCTTTCATAAAAAACTTTCAGTATGAACTGACAATATGATACAGTGCATTATATCCAAACCATTTCCTTTTTTGAAGAATTTATCTATTAAATGTACTGTAAACCTATTTCTTGGAGAGGAACTTCTTTACACGCTTCCGAATATCGCCTACACTTTGCTGCCAAATATTCAATTTTCTATCTCTGAACATAGCTTCATAGTCGTCTCCATGCCTTTCAATTAGAGCTTTGATCCACTCTTTCTCTCTCTCCGAGGCAATCCTTGGCGTTGTTCTTTCTCCTCTAGACGCAAATTCTTCCAACTGTTTGACAACGTCAGTTACTGCCTCAGAAGCCTTAGGAACCTCTATCTCGTCAAACTCAGTGCGTATAATCTGTTCGATTCGGATAACTTCATTCGTTTGCTCATCACGAATGATTCTCGCCTCTGTAACGGCAGCCGAAGGAGCGACTGCGTCTGATGCAAGAGTCAGATGTTTAGAGATGACTGTTGAAGATTTACCATTTAAGGCAGAGACTGGTAGAATCTCTTTCTCAACACCACCCGATGGCCTACTCAGTTTTGCCGTCAAACCCAATTTTTTGTAGCTGTTCAGTATAGAAAATATCAGTATTAATAAATTTATTTCATATTGTTCTAGTTCGTCCAACAAGATATACTAACTTTTGAGATAATGTAAGCTTCTCGTCCCAGTTAGAGGCTATAATAGCATTGCTCTTGATCCGGACTTTCTTCTGCTTACTTTTGAGTTTTCGTGTTTGCCTTGGAAGACTGGTCTTTTCTTTCCGTCGTCGACGAACCGAAACCATTTTAAAATAGATAAAATACTCAGGCTATTACTAGGAAGAGATCAACTAATTCAGCCAACTGTGGTATGCAAATGAAACTATTAGCCGAGTTCGCAGTGTAAAAAACTTCACAAAATTGAAGCAATTTGCGAAAAAATTTCTACACTTTGAAATTGGGAGAAAACTAGGTAGCACTACACAATATATTGAGAACCTTGAAAGCCACACCACTCACAGAGTACTGCATTAGATTTTTCTCTCTTAAGCAGGCTATCGAAACCAATTACATACAAAAGTCGCTTGTTCAATCATTGCTTTGTTTTATACGGAAATTTTCGAATACTATGACTACGTAAAAGGTAATACTGTCTGAGTGGCTATCCTAAACTGTTCCTTTTATGCCATTTCACATAGTGAGCCGGACGGATATTTAGAGCACAAAGATCATTTGAAACCAGTCATTATTCCAAGATAAATTTTAATTAACATGAGGAAGATAGACATAATTCATAGCAATACATACAAAACAGTATATAAAATTTTTATTGATTATTGGTCAATGAATCAAAAGTTGGATAATAAGATATGCATCGAGCAGGTTTGATCAGGAATTTTACTCTGTCAAGGTGACAACAGCGCGGATACAGTCACCAGACTTCATTCTGGCAAAAGCCTCGTTAATCTCAGGGAGAGTATATCTATCAGTGATAAATTCATCAACCTTGATCTTACCATGAAGGTAGTCATCAACAAGTCCTGGAAGCTGAGACCTGCCCTTTACTCCACCGAACGCACATCCTCTCCAAACCCTTCCAGTAACGAGCTGGAATGGACGAGTGGAAATCTCCTGGCCGGCAGCCGCAACACCGATAATGATGCATTCACCCCATCCTTTGTGGCATGCTTCAAGAGCAGCACGCATAACCTGAACGTTGCCTGTGCAGTCAAAGGTGTAATCGCAACCACCATCGGTGAGGTTGATTAACTCTTCAGTGACAGAGTGAGAAAGTTTAGTTGGGTTAACAAAATCAGTAGCACCAAACTTCTCAGCCCACTCTTTCTTACTATCGTTGACATCAACAACAATAATCTTACCGGCCTTCTTCTGGGAAGCACCTTGGATAACTGACAAACCAACACAGCCAGCACCAAAAACAGCTACATTGTCGCCTGGCTGGATCTTGGCAGTGATCGTGGCAGCACCATATCCAGTGGTGATACCGCATCCGAGCAAACAAGTTCTGTCCATTGGAGCTTCTGGATTAACGGCAACAACTGATATATCGGCAACTACAGTATATTGAGAAAAAGTGGAGGTACCCATAAAATGGAGAATGTCCTTGCCCCGAGCACGGAAACGAGTAGTACCATCAGGCATCAATCCCTGTCCTTGTGTTGCACGAATCTTACCGCACAAGTTAGTCTTGCCAGACTTGCAAAACTTGCACTCACCACACTCTGGTGTGTAAAGAGCAATGACGTGATCACCTGGCTTGACAGTAGTTACATCCTCTCCAACTGACTCGACGATACCAGCACCCTCGTGTCCTAGAATGACTGGGAAAGCACCTTCAGGATCTTTTCCAGAGAGTGTATAGGCATCAGTGTGGCAAACACCTGTGTAGTAAAGCTTGATACGTACTTCATGGGCACGTGGAGGAAGAACCTCTACGTCTTCGACGGAGAGTTCCTCACCTATAATGAAACAGGCTGTTAGTATAACTTCGACTTCTCTTTTATCCCTTTTCTATTGGAGGCAATTCACATGATGATATGAGATCGGTGATAGTCACATCAATCAGTCATTTTGAGTCACGACTTTAAAGCCGATCCTCACAATTATCGATTTCATATCATACAGAAGAGAAATTTCACAGCTATGGATTAAGAGCTAACAGTTCTGTAACATCTTAGTTTAACTGAAGATCATGATACTCTTCGAAATCTTTCCAAGCAGCGTTACCATTGCAGTTACTTGCAGAATGATAGTTACACGATAGAGTGTACTATTGTCAACAAAATAATGTTACAAATTGCAATAGTATATTACTGTAGATTAACTCCGATATACGCAAAATACATTTAATGTGACGCCGAAACAATCAACGAGGGTACTTACCAGGTCCCCAGGCAATAGCAGCCTTGCAAGTAATGGTTTTGCCGACAGTAGACATTCTGATATATTGACAATTGGCGATCAAGAATTAAAAGCAACTGATGGATGTAATGCTGTCCAAGTTAAAACTAGAAGTGACGAGAAGAAGAGCCGAAAGAAGATAATTTATAGTGTCATTTAAGCATATAGTTATTGGTGAGCTTAGCAGTAAAGAGAGGAGTCGGATTAGCCATTGAGAAATGTAACATCTAAATGCATATATGGCATAAAGCCAACAACGTACCAATGTTAAGGAATAAATGTACGAATGGTAGTGTGATAAAATGTCTTGTTTTATTGAACATCTAATTTGGGTAACTTCCGCTTGTTTTCTAGTAGCAAGAGGAGAACGGACGTAATAGTAAAGAATACGATATTCTGAAGAAATAATACTTCTTTTTATTTTTTTTTTTGGAGGAAAGTGTTAGAATATTCTCTAGATGTTTTGAATGTATCTTAACTGTCGTACGGACTACATTTCTGGAGCGAACTATGCTGAAGCAAACTTCCGTTAGGTCGCAAGAACCAAAAAAAAGCCATTATGTTATTTTGGTAGCGCCTCTCTGCTCCAGTCTTATCGACGACCAGCAATTATCCGCATTTCGTCTTGCAACGGACATTCTGTTAGATTTCACTATTCTCGCTATCTCACATATGTAGGATCATAAATCTATTATACTCGAGACAAGCAGTTAAATCTGATATCGTTTAATTCGATGATTTTTATATCTTTTTTGGCTCTTTTATCGAGTATCAATTGCTGTGCTTTTGTCCGGATATGATAGTTTCCGTATTGTTGATACCAGTATTTTTCCATATAGTATTGGTTTGAATATGCTCTTTATCCCTAAACCGCAATATCAATTCACGTGACATATTCGCGTCGTTGAGCTTCGGCGAAAGCCTGTAAGCATGAATAAATTTTAATCGAACTATTAAAGGCCGGCCAATTTTCATATTGTAAGATGGTATTTTTTTTTGCCTAGTAAAAAAGAAGTATTAAATGTATTCTGCGTAATAAATCTTTACTGTTAAAGGAAAGGGTCCGCGGTCGAGAATAGAAATGGGAAGAGATCCTCTGATAGGACTGGTTGGTAAACCGTCAAGTGGTAAATCAACAATGTAAGATATAGTAATTAATGCTACTGGAGATATGTTATCGTTCTTCTTTCTACAGGCACTAACTAATTTCTATTTAATAACTATAGGCTTAACAGTATGTGACACGATGTGTAGAAATTGAGATATGGCTGTCGTCAATCATACTGACTATCGGATTTAAAAAGGCTTGACGGATGCTACTGCGAAGACAGGTGCTTTTCCTTTTACTACTATAGATCCGAATAAAGCTACTGGTATGCTAATAGCAGCTCTAAATATTAATTGTATAATATAGAATTTTATTGACGTTGAATTTACGCGAAATTTTTGCTGAAATAGGATATTTACAAATAGATTGCGCATGCAGCAGATTCGGCAAAGAGAACTTATGCAAGCCAAACTATGGGAGCTGCCGCAAAGGAAAACGTTTTGTACCGGTAATGCTTCTTGATGTAGCTGGTTTGGTTCCTGGAGCGCATGAGGGTCGAGGACTGGGAAATAAGGTGCGGGTGGTATATGATTATTCGAATGGCTATCAAATACTGACAATTGTATAGTTTTTAGACGATCTACGACACGCCGACGCATTAATACATGTTGTTGATGTATCTGGCACAACTGACGCAGAAGGAAAAGCTACTAGGTAAATATTGGCAACTTATTTTCTTGAAAATTTACGCTCAGAATTTTTTATAACTGATGATGCATCTTCCATTTGATGTAGCGGGTATGATTCGTTGGTAGACGTAGAGTGGCTACGAGGTGAGATCATGCGATGGATAGAAGGCAACCTCAAAGAAAAATGGGGATCAATCAAGAGACGACATATATCGACAAGTGAGTATCAAGAAATTGATCGTTGGAATTATATATGTGAATGGAAGACTGATTAAAGTTCTCTTTCTAGAATCTAATGCTGTTGACACTCTCCAAAATCAATTCAGTGGTTATGGAAGCACTACTCCAGTTGTCCAGCGTTGTCTTGACAAGATAAAATTAACAGAACCACTGGAGAACTGGAGTGATGAAACCATAGAAAATGTCGTCAGTGCATTCGTAGACGAAAAATTTCCAACAATCTTAGCATTGAATAAAATTGATCATCCTGACTCCGATAGGTGTATTTATCGGATAAGACGGATGTACGATGCAGAGAACATTGTATTCACAAGTGCCCTGTCGGAAGTTTTTATTAGAAAGCTCGCTAAACAGGGATATGTATATTATGAGGAAGGGGCAGATGATGTAATAACGAAAGAGGATGATGTCGATAACCTGTATCATTTGAAAGAAATGGATGATAAGTTGAGAGCGTAAGTTGAGATTATTTTTCTCTTATTTAAAATATTTTAACATGATGGTACGCAGGCGCATAGACAATTTACGAGACTCTCTATTTTATAGATGGTATGGGACTGGTGTTGTCAAAGCCCTTCAGGCCGCGGCCAGAACACTTGAACTAATTCCTGTGTTTTCTGTGAGAAATATACACAATTTCACAAATTCGCCTAGTGAAGAAGCTGTTTTCAGAGACTGCGTGCTAGTTAAACGGGGTACGCAAGTCGGAAGCGTGATTAGAAAAATTATGGGTGATATTCCCATAGCATTTGTCGAAGGTCTCGGTGGAATACGCGTTTCGAAGACTGATATAGTAGATGCTGGGAAGAACGATATCTTGAGCTTTAAAATCGGACATTAGAGCAAGAGATAGATCTCTCACTTATATTAATATTTACAATACTAATAGATTTAGGACCATAAAGTTTATAATACATTCTATACTATTGATTTTATTTGAAAGTTAAGCTATCAAATTAATTACAATTTAAAATTATCATAATGACTGTAGATCTGGTCAGTCACTATTCCAATAACCACCTCACCAACCATTTCCATAAAGGTCCTAAAATAATTTATGGAGTGCATCTATAAAAGTCCAATTAATTGAAAGTTGTTTCGCTATTCCTAGTGTCGAAGCATTTTGTAATTTTCATTCTAGTTTCTTGTCTTCTTTTAAGTCTACATATTTCCTCTAGTGAATTAGTCAAAATGTCATGTGCAAATAATCGACTGGAACACAGGTTTCCAGCACCAGCTTTAGAATTCTACCGACCACAACGTCAATCGTTCTTTTCCTGGATACGTAACAGGTTTCGAAAATCAAAGAGCAATCGGCATCTTAACTACGAATTGCACACGCAGCAAATGCCACAGCGACAAAGGGTGATTATATGGACAACGTCGTTTTAACATATATATAAATATATATTCTACTTATATTATTATTCTGGCTTTGTTATTATTTGGCACAGTCCTCGAGCGATCCACCATGAAAGTGTGACAACATATTCATCGTCACTCGATGTTTCTAGTCCGCAGGTGGAAAGTTGAGCGCGAGCCAGCGATCGAAAATTATGCTAACATCTTATGACTATATCTTTGAGATTTCTCTTTGACTTATGTAGGTATATACCAATGAACAAACAAATCAGCAACATAAACGAAATGATCAAAGAATGCAAATGTCTCAAGGCCACTGTTTGAATGAAGAGGAGAATGCCCCACCTACACGCAGAATATCTCTCTCACGAAGATCATCTGTCAGAAAATATATGACATCTCAAGCTCGACGGGACGCAAAGAGCATAGCGAAGACAATGCCGGATGATTTTTGGCATAATCTAGCAATGAGCACTGAAAACGGTGGTCTAGACGGCGAACAACTCGACAACTTAGTACGAGAAACATATGCATCATCATTAGCATCTGCAAGCACCGAATCAACGCCAAAAACTAAGAAAAACCGTGTAACCAGCGAGGATCAGCAGTCTATAACTGATGCGAAGACAAACCGCGGAAAATCTCGACTTACACGCATGTCGTCAGTCACGAACTCCATCAACGGCCTATTCCGCCGTCGTTCATTTATCGGTAATAATGCTAATTTTGCAGATTCGATGTCAGGCAATGACGCAGCTTTGTCTGGTTTTAATCGTGATGATATGGATGTGAATACCAATCTACATACTGTTGTTACCAACATTGTGGCATGATACTCCTGCTCCAATTAAGATTATTTAACTGGGTTTCCTACATAATTATGCAATATCGAGATACTGGATTACTGAAATAGAAAAAAAATAGATAAGATCTCTTTTATTACATTATTTTTTCGAAATTATCTGCGTTTCATGCTGCAGCTAGAATATATATATATACCAAATTTCTAGTGGAACAACCTAAGAGGCGTTAAAGACGCCTCTCTTCATCTGCGTGCCGCCACTTTTGCCAATGTTTCACATTTCATAACGAAATTCAACTTTAAAATCTTTAATTACATTGCAATTGACTGAATCTAAACTTTATATGTACCCCTTTCTCTAATGATCTGTGCTAAGCAAGACTTGCCGTTCAGCCCATAATCAAGCAAAAAATGCGTGTTAATTGCATCGCTATGGACGAGATATTAGAAATCGTTCGCATCCCTAGGAATTAGTGCTTCGAGATACGAAGATTTACCGGTACAATTAACCTTTACCATTTGGAGCTGTAGAAAAATATTACGGAAAATATATTCAACTGTTAATGTATTCATAGCAAGTACAATCAATGTACAGGTTATAAATAAGCGAGAGATTTCATTATCTCTTTATACACACTTACAGAGATATGCAGTTACATACTGTTACAGAAAGCAATATAATGAAGCTATTAACTAAATCTAGTAGTTCATATTTCTCTATATCCCGATAGTATTATTACATTGCGAAAACCAAATAATCAAACGTAAGATAAAAATGAGCAAAAAAAAATTCAAAATAACGTAAGTTATTCTTTCTTGATATAGTCGTCATCTGGAGATTCATATGAGTCATTTGGTTGATAGCCATCAATAGTTCCAGCATTCTCAATACCAATCAGATCGTCATCTGGGTAAACAGCAACGTCCAACATAGTCTCCTTAGCTGGCCATATCAAACATAAAATGTAATAAGAAAAACATGGAGCACCAAAGCCATAGAAGTATCCAAGATCGTAAAGATGAACGACACCTACGCTAGCAGTGACACTACTGTTAACGGTCGGAATGAATCCAGGAAGTAAAGGAACAAATCCAATCAGGAATGCTAGGAATGCTCGCCAATTAGACTTGTATTTATTATAACTGTAGATGCCGTTCTTGTTATAGAGCTCCCAGACATGGTACTTCTGCTTATGAACTAAAAAGTAGTCAGAGACCAATATTCCTGCAATAGGACCCAGCCAAATTGAATAGCCTGACATGAAATTCAAGAAAGCTGGAGCCGACGTAAGAATGTTCCATGGAGTTAAGGCCCAGGAGCCAAGAACAGCAACAATGATCTGACCACGACGAATGTTGATGTATTTGGGGAACATGCAATTGAGATCGTTAGCAGACGAGAGAGAGTTGGCAGCAATATTGACACCAATCTGAGAAACCAAAAAGAAGAAGGCGCAAAAGAAAGCAGCAGCACGTCCTCCTCTAGAAGTCCAATTGTCAATCAAAAGTAAAGGATCCCACAAGATTTCACCATAGAGAATATTAGTGCCGGCAGCAGAAACAACACCGAAGAAGGTAATCAAGCAACCAGTTGCAGGTAGAACAAAAGCAGTGATGTAAGCCGAGCGGTTGGACTTAGCATAGCGAGTGAAATCAGGAGCATTGACACCAAGAGTGGCCCAAGTTCCAATATTCGAGTAGAGACCAGACATAAATGCCCATCCAAGCTTAGAGCCGTGAATGGTCGTCTCACTATTGAATAGCTGGCCAGTATGATTAGTTCTAGCAATGACCCATCCCATAATGGCAAATCCGACAATAGGAGTAGTAATAGACTTCACAGTAAAGAGCCATTTAAGCTTATGAACTGGAATGAAATGAAGAGGGAAGATGAGCACAAAATAAACGAAGTAAGACACCATCATCTGGGTATCAATGTTAGCGCTGGCAGGGAGGTGGTTCTTAACATTTCGGAACGATGGCCAAATGGCATAGATAATTGATCTCGCACACTCGCCACCAGTGTAAGCCTGAATACCGTACCAGAAGACACCAACAATCATACGAATGAAGATCATGAGATATGACAAATAGTAGCCGAATGGAGCACGAGACTGAATACTGAAATTGATGTGATAAGTAGAACCAACCACACCATTGACGACAATAACAAGTGCAACAATGAACTGAGCAATAGTGATACAGACAAGAGCCAACTTCCACGAGAGACCAACTTCCATGAGAGAGGCAGCGTTACGGAAACCAGATGGCGAAAAGTTGTCAGATATCCAATACATCACATAGTTATAAGTACTCCAAGTTCGTTTGCTTGGTGGAACAGGGTCCAAATCTTCGTTAGACTTTCTTGACTCATCAGAGCTCTCAAGTTCACACTTCTTGAGCATGCGTGAGAAAAATCCACCAGAGCTTGGAACGCTGTAAGACTCGTTTACATTGCTAGTAATATCGACCGCGCCCTGGCTAACCCATTTCTCTTGCTGAGACTGCATTGTAGCTGATGTATACTCTCGTGTTGATTTTGTAGCCCTTTGAGTCTATAAAGAACGCCAGACAGTCAAAACTACTATGACAGATCGTTCAGGTCATTCAGATGGAGGATACTCTCGCATTATATAATGGTACCTCGGGTTGTCAGGTTTTCTAAACTCGTAGATTGCCCTCATGAGGATGAACTCAGTCGCAAATCCTACTTGGAAGTGGGAGCGTTTATCTGAAAGAGAGTTTATTTTCTGCGAAAATGAGCGGTGCAAAGCTTATCATAGCGGCGTATTAAGCTCATGGCTAGTTCAGTCCAATTTTACTACCCTCTCAATATGGGTAATGAGTGTTATCTGTGCCCTAGCTCGTACCGCTATTTTAACGCTAAGTCTTCCGTTATCAGTAGGTGTCGAGTTGCACTGTCCATTACAGACAGCCGATGTAATTCTTCCGGACTTTTTACAATAATTCTATGGCTCATATTCTTGATTTCGCTCGCGAAATCAAGTTGCACAGGTCCATTTCTAGTTCAAGATACACCGCGGCACCTTTCGACTGTCCCATGGCTGTAACGTGCAGCCATTTTAGCCCATGGCTGACGCCCAACAGCTTCCCTTTAGCAACTCTAACGAAAGAGAGCGAAGTTCACATAGCTTGAGTGCGCCATTTTCAAGTCGACACTGCATTTGTCAGCAGCCATTGGCGCTTTAAAGTGGAGCCACTATATAGAAGTGTCACGACGCCACAGCTGGGAATGGCATTATACTTTTTTAGCTTGCTTGAATGGCGATGGCAATAGCTGTTGAAATTTAGTGCACTGCCATGCAAAATAATTTCTAAGCCATCTTCTCAGCCACCCGCCAACAACACCCCTGGTGCGCATAAGGCGGTGCCCATGGAGAGGCGCGTATAGTGAAATCATTACCGTTACCCTGACAGAAAAATACTTTCCCAATATAGAAGCTCTCCTGCAAACAGAATGGTAGAAAATGTCAGCTCTTATCTGGGTACGGGTATATATCAAGCCTTGTGTTATCTCATGACAAACGTTACAATAAGACACCGGAACGATGTCCCGCAGTTGAGTTTCAGAATAAGATAATTGGGATGTAATAGTCCTAGCGCACACGAAATAAGAATAAAACTTCGGAGATATGCGCATGGATTATTGTATCAGGCACGATATCGACGAATTGGAGCTATTAAAAAAAATATTAACGTGGGACAGAGTGTTAATAAAATACTTTGGCCGCTTATGCCCGTCGCGCGCCTGCCCGCCGACATTTCGACGTGCTGGCGATGGGGCATCAAAGGATCTGAAATGTATGCTTAGTCCTTATCAGTCGTCAGATAATCAATATACTCGGGCAATGACTCCTAACTATTGTGACTCTTGCCTGTCATCATTACGCGTCGATGATAATGAGTACTATGACTCCCAGTAGTGTTTTCTCATGATGAAATCTTTCAACTGTAGGTATAAAAAATGGCGTCACAAATAAACGTAGTCTACACAGTAGCGACATCCAAACAAATTCGTTCTTTTTGAAGCGATGAAGAATTCTTTATCGGTGTGCCTCGGCTCTTCTTGTAACTGCTACTATGGATGACCTTTTAAGAAGTAGTGCATTATCGTTTATAAGCATGCCTGATATGGTCTGCAAAACTAACGCAGTAATCTTATTTTAGTTGTTTGGGCTTCATATATTCTAACAGTAGAAGGAATAGGAAATAAGTCCCGGTGGCCGAGTGGTTAAGGCGACGCCCTGCTATTGATTTATCAAAGTGGCTAAGGCGTTGGGTTCTGCCCGCGCAAGTTCGAATCTTGTCCGTGACGGTTTTTTTTTAATACTGCATGCATTCTAGATCAATTTGCCTAATTGATTGATATATAGTCTTCTACAGCCTTCCGATGATGATTGTAATTCATTGATCGTTCTAAAACTGTTGGCTCTAGCACAACACTGATGTTGTTATCGCGCATATTCTACGACCGTGCCACTCTTGATAGCTATGAACGATAGCCTCATGCACTTACACGACATTAAGTTATAGATAATAATAGCTTCTACACGGAAAACTTGCAAAGTCGTCATCGACTGCGGAATGCTCGGACGAAGTCTACATGATGAATTTGACACTTCTGATGTTGTGATGACTCAGTCAGCCAAAGTCATGCAATGACTTCCATTCAAACTAAGGAAATAAAGTAAGAACCGAATGGTAGAGAGAGTGCCACCACCCAAATTACTAGGGAAAATGGCTTCTATCAAGTGAGCGCCATTTATGGCTTATCACTAAAATTCGGTCTCGTTTTCGTTACTACTTTGTGTTTTGGCTCGTGTGATTTACACAGGAAGGGGTCGTTGATGCGACAAAAGCTACTCGTGAGCAGTGCGCAATAACAATTACTGAAATGTCACAATCTTAGTGCCCATAGACCAGCTCAATCGCCAATGACTTGGTCGATAAATGTTGGGTCTGATAACACATCTATTACGGGTTAGATGGCTCTAAATGATCTTAAATTACACGCAATGGCAAAATATAGATAATGGGGAATTTACACAGAGAGTTTAATTTAGAATTTTGTCTACTTAATCTGAGTTTTATGAAATACCTCCAGTCTAAACTGGACTCATACCGAATAAGTAGGCATTGTAGTAATCCCAGTTCTACAATGTTTAATCTTCTGTAGATTGCCGCTATCGCTCAGTGATTTAACCCATCTTTCATACAACTCCTCGCCCGTAGCTTGCGGAAGCGGACTTATAGTCCGTATAACTTACTATAGGGCAGATCTGTATGCTAAATTGGTACAGCGGTGAGTTAGCACCGCTAGAAGTCGGTATTAATGAGTTATATTGTAATTTTTACTAGGTACTTGTGAATTGCTCCGTCAAACTGTGGGCCGACTTCGCTTTCGTATCTATCTTTGAAGTCATAAGATACCAGATTATTCTTAATCAAACATATGATCATGAAATTTAACTATCTCCCCATAGCTCGAAAGAACTTCGCTGATGATATGTTCTTCGACTACCTATAGCTGAGATAAAAATCGTGCAAGACATTGTAAGATAGTCATCAAAAAATCAAAACTGATCTTGAGGAATTCTCGCGAAGTTCTGTGGTAACAATATTGCTTTTGTCTGGTAGCTCTTATTAATGATGAACAGATAACAAAGTAGATTCCGTTTCTGTACATATAGTGAATAAATCTTAGAATTCATTGTTACTTGGTTATTGTAGCAGGTAATTTGATCTATCTTCAGAGAAATTTTCGGTCTACAGCATGAACGAAATCTCCGCAAGAGACATCTACACCGATAATGGCTCCGCCAGAGCTACATAATTTGGTCAGCAGCTTAACGGAAGCTCGGACTGAGATTTCGGAGTGCCGTTTAGTTAGCGTGGATGTAACAGTCAAGTGGATGCCAAAATACGCCATAGTGCTACTGATAAAGCTGAAATTAATAAATACTACGCAATAACAATGTATCGTGAAAGCGTCTTATATTTCTACGGCTAACGAAGGAGTGTTAAATATCTGTTGAGTATCGCTTAACAGTACTTGGTTTCGAGTTTTTTATTTTGCCACGGATACTATCTAACTTACACCTATGCATACTAAGCCTGCTTTTGATTTTAGTGGCTTGCTACTTGCACTGCCGGTCCATTAATCCGATATTAAGACTTGTACTAAAACTTTTGAATATGAGTACGCTCTGTCAAGAAAGCTTAATGCTACTTCGATAGTGTCATGTACATCACTACGTGTTGCGTGTGTTCAAGATTAGAAAGTAGAGAGGAATACAAACAGTCGTAAGATAAATCTAGCTACCCCAGGCCAATTTTTGATACCCTATGCGGAATGTTGAGCTACGAACTTAACAGAGAAGATAGATATACTTCACAAACTCTCGAGTCATTGCTGCTGTGTAGTTGACGATTTATTCTTCATTCTTTTATTTTCTTGATCCGTCTATTTAGCGGACAGTTAAGATATTGATACATTAGTAACTGTCCCTTAAACAGTGTAGTAAAACCACGCATCCATAGTTTCCGAGTGGACCCATTGTCTAACTAAAATGGCCAGCCCTTGGTCGTCTAATATCGTAGATAGACAAAATAAGGTATTTTCGTTACTTAACGTTCTGTAGATAGACATTCTCTCATACGTTGCTACATCACCTTCATCCTCTATATTCATGACTCGTACAGGCTAAGTACCGAACGAGGCCACCACAACGCCCCACAGATCATGTCACAGACTAAATACTCAAGCTACTCTAAAGCCGCCTGACAAATGACTATTCTTATGATGCTGTTAGGCCACGCACCTCCTTCTTGTGGCCGTTGTCCATTTTATTTTCTGCTTTTGTTAATCTGGATCTTATTTCCCTTGATTTCTTTCATAGGGTTCGCTTGTCGGCAACTATTACAATACTTCTCAATTAGGGAATGATAAGTTACGTTACGTAATGGCAGCGACAGGAGTGAAGAAAAAATGCCATAAAAATAAAATTATCTATAGAATTCGTATTAAGAGACGTCTAATTGAAATGTAAATGGAGCTTTCTCCCACCTGCAATTGGCAGGATCGTTAAGTATGCTCTTACTGGATAGGACACAAAATAGACCCTACCTTCGCCTCCTCAAAAGACTCACCAGAGCTAAACAGACGAGGCGCCCTTAATGCAGAGAGAATAGTTCGCTCGCATTAATCCTGTAAGTCGCTCAGCAGCGGCTAACATATACGGGACATGGCTTGCGATGGCGTTCGATATGGCTCATGAAGGCGTCCGATAGCTGGAATCTGTTACCTTCTTGCGACTACAACGGTGCATACTTAGTGCAATAAATGACAGATAAAATGTATGCTGTACATAGGACAGGCAAATTCTAAATTTACGCGTTTGGCACAATAAAAGAAAATTATCAATTTGCAATGTAGCTGTCATAGGTATTTACAGTGTGATATTGTAGCCTACGAGCACGTTCCTATCCTCGCTTTATTCTTCGAAGTTGAGTTCTTCTTCTTCACATGGACCATGAATTTCATGGTCAGTGTTCTCTAGCATATGCTTGTCATTTTCTGGGCATGCAAAGACCCATCTTTCTTCTTCTTACTTATCTGTGCTTCGTGCGCTAAGCCTGTTCCGAGAAGATACCTGGCTATCTTGAAGCAATTGGCACGTCTACGCACGGGTTAAAGCTTTTCCTGCTAACATATTTAGTCTTAGCTCGATTTAACTTTTGTACGCTATATTTCGGATATCCTGATAATGTATATTCTACGATAAATAGACAGATTATTACCTATCTAGTGCAAATACTAGCTCTTCGAAGTATAATTTGTAAGGAGGTGAAAGGCTAACTACGTGAATTCTAAAAACGATCATTCTAAACGACCAAATCTTAAAATGCTAGTCATATAAGACGCCACACAGACTCTAAAAATATACCATATACTTAGCATAGAGAAACTCAAGCAACTTTGTATTCAATACAATAATAGCCCGCAGATTGTTGTAACCAGTGCGCTAGATATAGAGGGAATAACTAAGAGTGAAAATAAGATTTGTCTTAGCGTAATAACATCTAGACTAGCTGGAAACTGGGCTCTTTACTACTGAAGCAGACACGCTTGAGTAGCAGATGTGGATCAAGAACAGGACTGATAATTACGAAAAGAAACGCAAATTAGGAGACAGGCAACAGAGATACGAATCATATCCGGGAATATAAGTAATCACCGTTCTGGCAGTTGAGTCAATGACAGTTTTGAGAATCATTACTTCAAGAGACTGAGGAACAATACTGTCAGGTTTTGAGTCTATCTTAGTTTTCCTACAAGTACAATATAAAACATAACTATGGAGAAGAACACTTCACCATATGGAGCCTCTAGCGGTAGCGATGAGTATGATGCTACTAATGAGGAGACTGCTCCTTCCTCTTTCTTCGGCAAGTTGGCCAAAAAGATGCAGTTATCTTCCAGTGATCCAATGAGAAATTCAAATGCTGACTTAGACCCTGTGCCACCTCACAGACGAACATGGCGTACTTACAACTATGTCATGTACTGGATTTCTGACAACTTTTCTCCTGGAGGATATCGTAATGCTGCCTCTCTCATGGAGGTAGGTCTTTCATGGAGGGACGCATTAATATGTATTGCGGTCTCCCAGATCATCATTGGTGCTGTCATCGTTATCAATGGTGTTTCTGGTTCTACTTATCGAGTTGGATTCTCAGTTCAATCTCGTGCTTCTTTCGGTTATTATTTTTCCTATCTCATGATTCTTATGCGTATGGTCACTGGCATTTTCTGGTATGGTATTAATGTCTATACTGGCGCAGAGTGTATTCAGTCTATCATTTTGGCTATCTGGCCGTCCTTCCGTAACGTCAGGAATGCATTGCCAGAGTCAGCTAACATCACTACTCAGATGATGACTGCTTATATTGTGTACTTCGTTATTATGCTTCCCGTGCATTTCGTGCCTATGCATAAGTTGAGATGGCTCTTTACTATCAAGGCTATTAGTACTCCTATTGTTGGTCTTGCTATTATGGGATGGACTATTCATAAAGTCGGTGTTAATGGTGATCTCTTTAAACAGGATACAACTGTTCATGGTTCCAAGTACGCTTGGATTTTCTTGGCAGGTCTTTATTCTAATATTGGCTCTTGGGCCACTCTTGGTGTTAATGTTCCTGATTTCACACGTTATGCTAAGTCTAATAACTCTGCCTTCATTACTGCTATTGTTTTACCTGCAACTGGTTGCTTAATTACTTTCTTCGGTGTTGTTTTAGCTTCCGGATCCCATATTCTTTATGGTGAAATTTTGTGGGATCCTCTACTTTTCATTGACCACTGGACTTCTAGAGGTGGACGTGCCGCTGCTTTTTTCTGTGCTTTTTTCTTTTTGATTGCTCAGATTGGTGTCAATATTGCTGCCAATTCCGTCTCTGCTGCCAATGATCTCAATTGCATGTTCCCTAAGTATGTCAACATTCGTCGTGGTCAGATCATTGTTGCATTCCTTGGTTCGTGGGCTTTAACTCCATGGAACATTCTTACATCTGGTGCTGCTTTCCTTAATTTCATGTCCGGATATTCTGTCTGGCTTGGACCTATTGCTGGTATGCTTTTCAGCGATTTCTACTTGGTTCACAAGAGAAAGTATGATGTGTGGGAGCTCTATGATAAGAATGGTATCTATAGATACAACAAGTTTGGTGTTAATTGGCGTGCATTTGTTGCCTTTTTCATTGGATGGGTTCCTCTTCTACCAGGATTTATTCCAGCTGTTAACAGTAAAATTACTGTTTCAGTCGGTGTTTCGCACTTATATGATGTCGGTTATTTCTATGGATTTGGAGCTACTGCTCTTTCTTACTACGTTATTTGTACCATTTGGCCTGCAAAACAGACTATGCTGGAGCGTGGTGTCTATCCTGATAGTGATGTAGTTGGCCATAATGAAGTAATCGATGCTGTTGAAGGCGAGATCGTCACCGAAGTGCCTAATAAGAAGGCTTAATCGTCTTATTTGTTTCTAAGTGCATAGTATTTCTCTCTTTCCTTTGTATATTTCGTTCGACAAGTTCAATTGGTTATAAATAACTTTTTTGGAGTTGATTCTTGTCTATTGGTTGTTGTGGGGTTAGTAGTTCTATATATAATTCTTTTTCTGTTTTGTTTCTGGTTTCTTTATGAAGATGAACGAATAACACTACGACTAGGATTTTTTAATTTTGGTATTTAACTGTATTATAGATACAAGCCCCTGAGCTTTGAATATGATTTTTTTTCACAGTGACTTTGATTGCAAAACTTTTATCCTGATTCATTTAATTGTAATAATGACCTGACTATCCATTTCAAGTGAGCTTTGATCAATTTGCAATTAGATTAAGAGTACGTGTATATGTTTACACTTTAAATGATATCACGTGGCGCGGTAGACTTGTAAAGGATGACAAACGATGGGACTCACCGGTCGACACTACGATTTATTATACTTACTTCGTAATGTTCAATATATATATGAGCATTGCTTGGTTTACAAGTAGAATTGGCATAAGCCTTTATCGAAGGAAAAGGAATAGCGACAGCCTGTTGTATCAAAAAAGTGCACGAAAGACTATTGAGAAAGAAAGGGTACAGATTAAAGAGAAGATATCAAATGTTGTTGTCAAAACCACTGATAGTCTAGAACTAGTTCTTGATGTATTTGCAGGGGCAAGTAATAACTTTGCGCTTACGAATCTTTTCCTGATCTATATTGCGAATTCGACACAATGGGATTGTAAGAAAATAGAGAAATACGAAGCGCTTGAATTTTTTTTGGTTGCTACTTTCTCATATTTTTTTCTCTTTATATCGCCAACATGACAATGTATAACACACTGCAATATAGTACATGTATGGATACCGATGATAGGAAGTCTATGCTAGAGAGAAACAAAATGTTGCTAACTAACTTGCTTGTGGCATCACATCACAAGATTTGGAATATACTGGTGATAAGTTAATCTACTCAATCATAGTGGTAGACGAAGGTGATAGCAAAGCTACTAAAGCTGTTTATGGTCAAATGACAGTTAGACGTCTAAGTTAGACAGTCAGTTTTGGTTTGACTGAAAATTAAATAATTATGATGCATACTATATTGTTTGAATCCGGTTTATTTCCTGTGCATATAAGAATCAAGCACATATCTTTATCTATTATGAAATTTCTTTTATCCTAATATTTTAGTTGAGATGTTTATTGCGCTATAAGCAAACGATGCGTCCTTTGATTCTATAACTTTCTTCAAGTGCTCATGTCTTCACCACAGCGTTGAAATATATGGTGCTGAATTAGAATAATTTTTACGAATCCATGCAACCACATATTATGTGTCTTGAGTTTCAGACGTCACCATTAATATAGTCTTATATCTACAAATATAGGCGAAGCTGTCGAAACAATCGAATCTCAACTTATATAGAATGCAGAAGGCTAAGGCTATTGATTCTTTGTTTTACTATAGTACTATGTTGTTAATGTTACAGCAGAGCTGCTAACATGATTGTGCAACGAATGGAGGCAAATATGAATGAGTAATGAATGAGTAATGAATCTTTTGACGAAAGAATTAGTCATACACTTCATCATCAATTACTGAGAACTATAAATATTGTATGAACTGTTCAGCTATTTAAGATAACGCTTCTTAATACCTAAGTTCTTTTATGTATAGTTAGCTTATAGCTAGCTTAAGGTGAATTAAGGCTAAAGGAATTCAGATATTCATCATGTCTATCAGATACCGAATACTTTCAAAGGGCCAAGATGATATAAAGAAAACAGTAGAAAAATATAAGTTAATTCGACTACGAGCGTTGAAATCAGCGAAGGATGCATTTCATTCGACTTACGAACAAGAATCCCAGATGGATTCTTCACAATGGGAAACACGGATCACAAATCCATTGGCCACCACAATTATCGCTGAACTTGAAGATCAAGGCAGTGAATACATCGCTATCGGAGTCTTACTTGGCCCCTTAAACGCTGAACAGTCAGCTAGCTTTCTTAGTTTAACCCTGAAAAACGCTAGCGAGGTTTTTCCTTCAAGCGAAATCAGATATGTTTTTTGTTCTTTCTATGTAGATATCGATTACCAACATAAAGGAATCGGGAGAGGTATTTTTCAAACAGCTATAGAATACATTAAACAGCAAAATATAGACAGAAATATAGCATCAAAGATTGCAATTCGACTAAACGTATTGTCAGACAATGAAACTGCAATAAGATTTTACGAGAAATTTGGGATGCTGAAATTTAGGAGTGCTACTTCTGGAATGATGTTTTATGAAATCTTTGTATAAATGATATTGTCTGAATACTATTCAAAAGGATTATAGTTATAGATAAATTCTCGACCTAGATAGCCTTAGAAAGAACCAGTTAGCTAGCTATAACTGCAATAATAGTTAATCTTAATTAAATACTGGACAGTCATCGATTAGTGCTCAGAGATCTTGGTGATAAATACAGAATATCATTAATAGATTCATTAAATTGTAGCATAAGATATTTCATCATAACAATTCAATCAATTCCATATAGTCGCAATATTTGACAGATGTATGTCAATATCTGCGTAATAACGTTAATAAGAGAAAATTTCATTACTTACATTGTATTACTGATCAACTGAATCGACTATAAAAAAATTTTTAGTAGTAGATTCTTTAGGATGTTTCTTTTATATACACGTTTTCGACGTTTATATAACCCTTATCCAAGAAACTCTCAAGGGCCACACAATAATGGCGACCATTGTAAGGCTACTACAGTCTATACTGGAGAAGGTAGAAAATGTAGCACAGCTAATAAGAATCTTTGAGGCCTTAGAAAAAAGAAGACAAACGTGATCAGTCCTACTCATCAAGAGGGCGACTGTCGCCGTAGAGTCCATTAGTAGATGCATATCGATCTCCAATAATAGGAATCTTGTCGATTAACTCTCTAATGTGAGCCATGTCATCTGCCGAAAGTTTAACATTGACGGAACCAATGTTTTCAACGACGCGATGAATCTTCGTTGAACCTGGAATAGGAATGCCTCCTTGCTCCATAACCCAAGCAAGAGCAATCTGACCCGGAGTAGCCCCTTTCTTTTCCGCTATCTTTTCAACTTCATCGACGAGCTTCATATTAGCCTCATATGACTCCTTCTGGAACCGTGGATTGGTGCTACGCCAATCATCCTTGCTGAAGTCAGACAAAGACTTGAAGGCACCCGTCAGAACACCTCTGCCAAGAGGAGAATAAGCAACAACACTAACACCCAGTTCCTTGCATGCGTCTAGTAGACCATTTCGTTCTGCTTCATGGGAGAAAAGAGAATACTCGATCTGGACGGCAGAGATTGGATGAATCTTGTAAGCACGTCGTAAAGTCTCCGCAGAACACTCTGAAAGACCAAGATGTTTGACTTTTCCTTCTTTAACAAGTTCAGCCATGGCACCAACACTCTTCTCAATTGGGACATCGGGGTCGATACGATGAAGATAATAGAGATCGATAGTGTCAACACCAAGGTGCTCAAGAGACAACGAGCACTGCTTCTTGATTACCTCTGGTTTTCCACAGACACCAATTTTGAAATCAATGCCACATTTTGTGCATAGAAACACTTTACTACGGTTTCCAGACTTAGCAAAGTAGCGACCGAGAACTTCTTCATTATTATTATAAATGTATGCAGTATCCCAGAAAGTACATCCCTCTTCTAGAAGCTTATCAAAGATCTCAAAGGCCTTTTCATCGGGAATTACAGTATCATAGAAAGCGCTGATGCCCTACATTGACAAATTGTCTACTGGTCAATTATTCTTCTGGTACACAAAAAATCTGAGGTAAAATTTATACCAACAGATATGCTTTGAATATCACTTACCATTGCACCATAGCCGATCTTAGTGACCTGCGGACCACCCTTACCAAGTTGACAGGTTGGAAGTGACATTATATTTAATATTACCGTCGCGTTTTAATCAGCCGAAATTGATTTGTAGTATTTTAAAAGAAATAACGTACAATTCATTCAATTTATAGTATAGCCATCTACAATAATACCTCTATCATTTTCTACTTCATGGGGCGTCTGTTTAGTTGGGAAACTCTGTTACTAATTTGAGTTTGCATATCTGCAAATCCTACGAAATGTATGAACTTTAAGTGCATATTATATCGTGTTTGCATGAGCGTCATAGTAACTCAATAATCAAGATTCAATTTGTCCGAAACATATTTATTAATCGAAGATTCAATGTGATGAAGTTTTCTAAGCAGATGTATCTCTATAAAGGGATCATCCATACGGGTACGAGGATTACCCACGAATGGGTGTATTCACTCAACTATGAATAGACGTTATAGAATAATATGGATAACGACGAGAAAATGAGAAATTGCCTGGTAGAATCCTTGGTTCTTACGTGTGTATAGAATAGTTTGACCATTTCTACGATGATCGCCGATTCCACAGAAAATGTTCAAGGATTTACCATTGGTCTGAAGCTTTCTCATATGCTCTATTATATATATATACTAGTACCTCATTCACTATGGAGAGTTAACTCTCGTCTGGTTAATAGGACCGGCGGTAGAACAATTTCCCGTCAATCTCCGCTTTTGTATAAATAAACCATATATAGGTAATATTACTGTAACCGTATATTTTTATCCGTCTTAAGTAACTGATTCCAACTCTATGCACCACTTTCCTAGTCCCGACGGGTATTTTGTTTTTCAATTACACGTGCTTTGTCATGTGTTACGTGATAATCGTGGGGGTGAGGGGTGAGGGGCTCAAAGCGCGACACCCTGAACTGGTGAACCGTCGGGGATTTCTGCCGCCGCAGCTGTTTCTATATAAGAGTCGAGCAAGTACGATCTGCTGATTTCTTATTTCGTCTAGCTCTGTTGAATTGATTACAGACACACTTGTGAATATAAATCTGCACATATTGCTTGATCTCAAAATCTATATCTGTCTGCAGTAACCGTTCTTACGCTTTTGTTTCTCTCGCACAGCCAAAATGGTGGAAGAGGTTAAGATCATTGGTTTCGATGTCAAGGACGTACGATTTCCGGTAAGTCATTTTTCACAGTTCCCTAGGATATTATAAAAAAGTTTCTTGCTTATACGGGATTGAAGCTCCACCATAGAAGCTGCAGGCGTGCGACTAACAACTTCGTTGGAAATAGACATCATTGGACAAGACTGGATCTGATGCTATGAATGAGAGTGGAGACTACTCATCTGCATATGTTATTCTCCAGACAAACACAGGCCTCAGTGGTCATGGTATGACATTCACTATCGGCCGAGGAAACGACATCGTGTGTATGGCAATCAAGAATGTAGCGAACAGATTGAGGGGAAAGTCTTTGTCTTCGCTCACAGAGAACATGGGTGCAACTTGGAGATATTTAGTAGGCGATTCGCAGCTTCGTTGGATCGGACCTGAAAAAGGTGTGATTCATCTTGCGCTTGGAGCTGTTGTTAATGCGTTGTGGGATCTTTGGGCTAAGTCAGTCCATAAACCTTTGTGGAAATTGGTAGCGGATTTCACTCCAGAAGAATATATTAAGTGCATAGATTTTCGATATATCACGGATTCTGTCACTCCAGAGGAAGCCCTTGAGATTTTGCGCGCTTCAGAAAAGGGTAAGAATCAGCGAATGCAGGATGCTCTCAATAACAAGGCTGTGCAGGCATATACTACCTCTGCAGGTTGGCTTGGGTATGGTGACGAAAAAATGAAGGGATTACTCTCTGATACACTGAGAGAAGGATATAAGCACTTTAAGCTGAAAGTTGGAGGCAATGTTACTGAGGATCAGAGAAGGCTCAGAATCGCCAGAGAAGTCATTGGTTACGATAGCGGCAATGTGTTGATGGTTGATGCCAACCAAGTTTGGTCTGTTCCAGAGGCCATTGAATACATGAAGCAATTGGCTGAATTCAAGCCTTGGTTTATTGAAGAACCAACTTCACCAGATGACGTCCTTGGCCACCTTGAAATTAAGGAGGCTCTCAAACCATATGGAATCAAAGTTGCTACTGGTGAGATGTGCCAAAATCGAGTTATGTTCAAGCAGTTTTTGAAGTCCGGAGCGATTGATATCTGCCAGATTGATGCTTGTAGACTTGGAGGCGTTAATGAAGTCATGGCAGTTCTGTTACTAGCCAAAAAATATGGTGTTCCTATCGTTCCTCACAGCGGTGGCGTCGGTCTTCCTGAATACACGCAGCACTTGTCTACAATTGATTACGTCGTTGTTTCGGGAAAGAAATCTCTTTTAGAATACATCGATACTCTTCATGATAAATTTTATTATCCGACAGCTATAAAGGATGGTTACTTCTGCACACCCACACAAGAGGGCTACTCTGTAGAGATGAAACCAACTACCTGGGATGAATTCGCTTATCCTGAGGGTTCATTCTGGACATCTGCAGAGGCTAAGGAAATCGTTGCTCAAAACTACAAGCCTAGTTAGAGATGGATTATTACACTTCAAGGCATTTAGATTATTACTTTTTCAATTGAAATTTTTCCATAAACCAGATTTCTCATTACTATCTATCTTGTAGTATGTAAAAATTATTCAAACTCATTAAATACCTAATATTTATGTGTGCATCACTAACCTATAATAATACCTGAGTTAGCAACGCAGTTCATGACATATTCATAACAATATAGTACTAGATAATGAAAGCGAGCAGTTAAATCAATTTCAGAAGAGCTTTTGGTAATGGTATATAATTGTCTTCAGAACTTCTTCAGAAGCAGAACTGAATTTTTTTTTCATCATTTGAATCAAAAACGCTAAAATATAAAAAGGATCTATAAATACTAGAAGAAACATACCTTTTTGACTAAATTCTACGTCCAGTAAATAAAAACATATCTGCCGTAAGATTAGATTAGTACACAATCCATAAAACATCTTATATACTTCAATTGAAGTTTCAAAGAGAATAAGAGAAGTTGAGATTCAGATGGTAGTGCATGTTTTCTAATGGCTCACAGAATTCGCCGGAGAAAATCGTTGTGAAAAAATTTCCTCATAATATACAGAATTCCTCTTATCTTACTTATTTACTTAAATTCCACGTACTTCAGTTTTAATAAATTTCGTTTTAAGGATATTACCATAAAACTTCAGAAACACCTTGTTTAACCTATGAAGTATATATAACTTTGTTAACTGATTTAAATTTGCGTACTGATGTTACAACAAACAGTTTGACTACAGCAAAGATATAGATATTCTGATACACAGCCCATCATAAACGAAGAATTCCTAAATATTTTTTCTTGTCCTGCATATACTTCCTCGGTTCATAAATTATATAATCCTATGTGACTGTGTTTAACTGTGTACGCTATTGATTGAAAGAATCTATTTCGTAATACACTGCAGCAATAAGCTTTTAGTAGTATCTTACCTATTAATATCATCATATAATTGATCTAAATAAAGAAAAAAACAAGATTAAAAGAAAAAATGCTATATCGATTGAAATCTGAGGAATCCCTCTTGTGTTTGATCTTCATGAACTCCAAAGTGACAAAATAATCTGGTAAAAATTTTTCATGAAAATATTTATGCTTTTGAAGAGGGTTGGGGTTATCTTAAAGTTTTAAGTGAAGTAACCAAATGTATTTTTGCTTTTTAAATCCATCTAATGCCAGTTCTATATAAATACAGATTTTAAAATGAGTTTACCATACTAAATGTAGAATTATTATTCTGAATAGTCCGATATCTCTTCACGTTCTCGGTCTATAAGCTTTCTTCTTTTTGCTTTGAGTCGCTCCTTGGCGACAGCTTTATCGATAGAATCAGCCTCGCGTAGACGCTCCCCTTCACGAGTAATAAATTCGCTTTTCAGATCAGAAACAATGCCGTTCTTCTTAAACTCGTCCTCGTTTTCAAACTCATAAATTGCATGTGGTTTTCCTTCATCATCAAAAACATGCTTTGTAGGATTTGATTTGTATTTGAGCATCTTCTTCTTAGAAAGAGCCATCTTAGCTTGTCGTTTTGACACGGGGCCATCATCAATATCTTTCGGTCCAACAGAAATTGATTTTTCTGCATTGCTGACAATTTCGGTATCAGACATATCACTATCAGAAAGATCATGATCTTTACGTTTAATAGATATGAAATCACCGTCATTATCATTGACTTCAGAAATATAATCTTTCTCATCATCTTTAATGAGTTTCTGATAATGCGAAGATAAAACATTTTGGTTCTGCCGCTCAAACATTCTATCGTATTTCATTCGTACCGGTTTCTTCCGTTTCAACTCTTCTTCTTCTTCTTCTTCGTTTTCACTTGCATCTTGCTCATTATCGCTCATAGAAATCTTTCTAGCTGAATTTTTCACGGCCTTGGCTCGTTCGACATCCAAAAACTTGATTCTTGGAGCGCCAGGAAGACCAAGACTTTCAGCATATGCCTCAGCAGGAATGTCCGACACTTTGAATATGGACTTATCTTTTTGAACGAATATTGATCTGCAATATGAGACAAACGCACGCTGTCCAAGATATTTTATTTCTGGATTTTGAAAACAGAGTGCTTGCAGCTCTCTCCTGATACTCTTTTTCTTCGATTCCTTAATCGTGATCTTATCTATTGGAACTCTCTTTGCAGTAAGGCGTGCTAACATTCCTTCTTCTTCTGAAGGAGTGATCATTAGCAGAGCATTCCCCGACGATTCAAATCGTGCAGTTCTCCCAACTCGATGAATATAAGTTTCAGCATCTTCAGGAGCATCTACCTGGACAACCCAGTCTACAGAAGGAAAATCAAGTCCTCGAGCAGCAATATCAGTAGAAAAAAGACAGGCATATCTAGAATCAGCAAACCTCTCAGTGACATCAATCCGAGCAGTTTGCTTCTGCTTGCCGTGAAGATGAAGCAAAGGAACACCAGGATGCATAGACTTAAACGTCTCAAAAATGAAGCGAACCTGCTTAGACGATGAAACAAAAACAAGCACTTTAGACTTCAAATGGGTTTTAAGAAATCCATATAACGTATCTAATTTTTCTTGCAATGGAACCGTAACATAATACTGTTTAAGGTTCTTTGGCGTACTTGACATTGCTTCCTCGTGAACAGAAATATACTCTGCTGTTCTAGATGAGAGACTTAGTCTTGCAAGATCTGACACTGACTTAGTCTGCGTAGCTGAAAAGAGAAGAGTCTGCCTCTCTCTCGGAATGTGCTCGATGATCGCATCTAACGTCTTTTTAAACCCCATATCCAAAATCCTGTCGGCCTCGTCAAGTATAAGCATCTTCAAATTAGAAATCTCAAAGCCTGCTGCTTGATCCAAGTGCTGCAAAATTCTTCCTGGAGTACATATAAGAATATTAATTCTTGAGATTCGCTCTCGTTCTACTTGAACATCCTTGCCACCAATTACCAGACCTGCTGAGAAAACATGAGATCTGCCAATCTTTCTTAGTACATCGAAGGTCTGAATTGCTAGCTCTCTAGTAGGAGAAATGACCAGGGCTCCGAGACCGTCGTATTGAGTCCACTTATTTCGATAAAGCGTCTCTAGTAAGGGGATAAGAAATGCCAGTGTCTTTCCACTTCCTGTCTTCGCAGCACCAAGGACGTCTTTTCCTTTAAGGGCAGCAGGGATAGAGCTCTTTTGGATATCAGTCATTGTAGAAAAATGTGATTGCTTCAAGCCAACAGCTGTTGGTATAGACAGTGGCAATTCATCAAATTTTGTGATTCCATTTCCATCCTAAATTATGGCAATTATTGGTTATTACATTGTATATTCCTCTGTAGATAATATATATTAGAAATTTAGTCTTATTCTACTTACGAATTCTTGGACTCTTCTCTCTAGTATCTGTAGTGCTTCTACTTCCTGTTGCCGTCTAAGTTGCTTGGCGGAAAGCTTTGATTTGGAATCTGCAGGCCGCTTTCTATTATTTACCGCAGGCATTGCTGTTATATTGCAAACAACGATCGACTACACAATATCAATAGCGCAGACCAAAACCAGCCTGTATATAGAGATAGAATAGCAGAAGCTTGCTCGAAGAATTAACTTGCAGATTAGACAAAAAAATTTTGAAGTTTTTTAAACCTCCCAGAAATTTCGTTTTAAGTTAAAACTGAACGAACGTTAATGCCTACATATTATACTTGTGAATTTTTTTTCACTGTACATTACTATACCGATGCTAATTTCAAAATAGATTTTTGTTCATTATAATATACTAGAATACGGCATTTGCTTTGATTTGTGTCGAAGAAGCATAGATATTCATAATAGCGTATTCGAGACTGAAATGATGGCAGCGGCTACACTATCCAGCAACTGGCTAGCTCTACAGAAAAAAACACAACTGGAGAAAGGCAATGTGAAAAAGCGAAGTAGGATAGAAGAACCAGACCAAAAACAGAGGTCTAGCAAGAAACCGAAGCATTCAGTACCAAAAACTGATTCTGAGCTAGTGAAGGAAGTTTTGAAAGAATCTTTCGCGTCAGAAAAGAAAATTTTATCTTCATCAACGATCTCACATGGACTTCTACAATGGGCAGAAGAAAATGACATTGCTCTTGATGATTTAGAGAAAGCCTACGGAAAGGACGTTGTACAAGGGACGACGAGGTCAGCGACTGCGCGAATTTTCGCGGAAATGGATCATCCAAAAACTGGAGGAAGTAAAAAGGTGAAGAGTGTCTGGTCGGAGCGGCCACTCGAAATCGACGAGAGCAAAACTGAGATAGGAAAATACGTTTCTTTAGATTGTGAATTCGTGGGAGTCGGGCCTGATGGCAAACGATCTGCTCTAGCGAGAGTCTCTATTGTGAACTTTTATGGTGCTGTCGTCTTGGATGAGTTCGTTTTACCGGAGGAAAGAGTCACAGATTGGCGAACATGGGTCTCTGGTATAAGACCGAGTGACATGAAGAACGGTAAGCAAGAGGATATTATTACTATTATATTGTGAGAAATTTTATCTAATAATCTTTTTAGCCAAATCATTCAAAGAAGTTCAGAATAGTGTCGCAGACATCGTAAATGGTAGAGTTCTAGTTGGACATGCTCTTGCGAACGATTTGAAGGTCCTCTTAATATCCCATCCCAAAAGGCTCATACGAGATACGTCGAAGCACGCGGAATTTAGAAAATTAGCTAAAGGACGTGCACCCGCATTGAAAAAATTAGCGAAAGAGATACTGGGTATCGATATACAAGGTGACGAGCATTCGTCTATAGAAGACGCCCGTGCTTGTATCCTTCTGTTTAGAAAATACAAGGTGGATTTCGAGCGCATCGCTCAATCGAAATCACACCATTCAGCAAAAGTTCGCCAGAGTCAGCCGATGGCTCAGTCAACTAATAATAAACTGGCGTAAAAATATTCGTCATTACACGAAGGTTATATCGGTTTAACGTGCCTTATTAACCATAATTTCTAATAGATGAGCAGCACTGCTTTTGTCTAATTCCATTGTTGTTCATCAGGGAAGGTTCGCGGATTACATACTAAACTTACTTTTATTACACTCCCATATATCTTATTATTCTCATCCAATGTCAACTAAGCGTACGTTTTAATTTTGGCTTAAGAGCATCTTTGTATATGTTAGGTCTATATGCATATTTATCTGTTGATCATTATTAGGCTGACTTTGGAAAATGAATTTTTACATCTAATACTCCAAGCGAATTAAATCTCAACTTGAACTATACTGACGATGACAGACGCTAACTCACAACTCAGAAGTCTATCAAGATATACTTGACGAAATTATCTCATTATACAATGAATATCAATTATATATTGTTTAGAATTCGGAGCGAAATATACTGTATTTGAATATGACGTTGGCGTTATTATACAGAATTTTTGTTATGACATCACGCATTACGGGATTTAGCTGCTGTTGGGAAGCACTCTCGACGAGATTGACCAACCCGCTCGATTCATCCACGAACTAGTGTCACAGTTATATATAGAGTTATTGACTCGCAGTTTTATAATAACTCTTGAATTAATTTTAACATGTTTTTGGTTGCTTTGTACCTTCTCTCTAATGAGCTTTAGTGTGAAGAGTCTTAAACTTATGGTATTGCTAGAATATGATTACGCTGCTACTTAATCGCTGATGTCGATGCGATAGATCAGCAGCACACTTCTATTTTAGTTTTAGTGGTAGGAGCTCTATAGATTCGCCGTTAATATTAACGCCGCTGTTATACGAGAAAATATATTATTATTATTATTATTATTACTGTTGTTGTTGTTGTTGTTGTCGTTGTTGTTGTGGTTATTGTTGTTATAGTCCCGTTGATGCCATCGTCACTACCTTTTGTTTTCTCTGCTTACACTCTTCTTTGTTCGATCAAATTCAGTTAAATAGCATTTTAAAAATAGATCCAAAGTTAGTAGAAGTGCAATATGCTAGGGCCAGTACACTCTCCGAAGGAAGACGTGGTGGTAGACTCAAAGAGTGATACTACCCATAAGGAAACTGTGGTTATTGACATTAGATCCTATACCTCACAAAGTCATCATAAGCTAGAAGGTGAAGAAGAAAACCAGTTATTGAAGAATAAAATCATAAATGGCCTTCAAAGTACACCTGCTTTTATGCCAACATATATATTGTATGACACTAGAGGGCTACAACTATTTAACACAATAACTCATCTTAAAAGCTATTACCTTACTGAGTGTGAGGCAAATATTCTCAAGCGTCATGCCATAGATCTTGCAAATGCGATACAGAGAGATTCTATCATTATTGAACTCGGATGTGGCAGTCTCCTCAAGACACAGTTGATCTTATATGAACTCGAGAGAATTAAGAAACCTGTGACATATTATGCTCTCGACTTGTCAGAAATAGAGCTCAAGAAGGCAATTCAGGGTCTAGATCAGGGACTCAAGTACGTCAAGGTAGTTGGTCTTCTGGGAACATATGATGATGGTCGTGTTTGGCTTGCCGAATCTCGGAAGACTATTTCTAGGCAAGTCACCCTTCTCTGGCTAGGGTCATCAATAGGGAACCTCACTCATTCAGAATCTACTTCATTTATTCGTAAATTCGCCGATGAGACTCTATTACTCAATGATGCGTTTGTCATCGGGTTCGATGGACGAAATGACCCTCACATGATCTATAATGCTTATAATGAGAAGGAGGGAATTACCAGAGAATTTATATTAAATGGTCTTCGTCATATTGATAGCATCTTTGGTGGTAAACAGGAAATATTTCGTCCTGGTGACTGGGATTACGAGGGTAGATATCACGTCGAGGAAGGATATCATGAAGCAAATTACATCGCTACCAAGGGCACAGTAGTTAAATTTGACAATGCCCATAAATTTCACTACTCTAAAGGAGACAGGATCAAGATTGAGCAGAGTTGGAAGTACAATCTCGAGCAAATATCTATAATTCTTGACGCAAGTGGACTTACACCTATTCAAACTTGGAAAGATGATAGTGGCCGATGCAGTTTGTATGTAGCTTTCAAACCCGCATTTCATTTTCCTCTTGTGAACAATAACATTATGGGTGTACCAGGAATCACTGAGTGGTCGAACCTTTGGAAGGCCTGGGATTTGGTATCGGAAACTATGTTGACAAATTCTATGCTGCTCGAACAGCCGATCGATGTTAGAAATGAGTTCATATTCTATAGGGGTCATATTCCGACTTTCTTGGATATGAAACTTGTCGAAGCAACGCCAGAAATATTTAAGAATATTGAACCAAAGGAGTATATTGATATATTTGGTCGGGGAATTGATCCTGATCTAGATGACCCTTCCCAAGTCCATTGGCATTCTAAGAGACCCAACGACTGGCCCCGTAGCAATGATATCAAATTGTACAAAGACAAAGTGCGTCAACGTGTAGAACACATTTACAAATCATTGACCCGGGCTAAAAAGATTCTCTGGAATGCTGTTTGTCTTGGGTATGAGCATGAAGCAATGCATTTGGAGACCCTGCTGTATATGCTAGTACAATCAAAAAATACTAATCCTCCTACCACATCATCTTGGTCGATCCATCAGCAACTTTATTCTTCTGCTAGTACCTTACAGCCTGATACCGTGATTATTGAAGCAAGAGAGTCGATTAGACTGGGATATGATTTTTCGACAGAGAGCAATAGTGATGAGATGCTAATTGCGGACTATAAATTTGGCTGGGATAATGAGAGTCCTGCACGAATGGTACCAGGCCACGGTAAGATTGAGGTCGCGCGACAGTTGATAACCAATAAAGACTATTTAGCATATTTAAATGCTCTCGGAATAACCTCATGTGACCATCCACTTTTTCCAGCGTCTTGGGAAGGATCTGTTGCAGGTCCAAAGGTCAAGACTGTCTTTGGAAAGGTGGAATTTTCCGAAAATGATGTTGAAGGGCCCGCTACTTGGCCACTGACAACTTCTTATGATCACTTTCAGCAATACGCACTTTGGAAAGGTAACGATTGGAGATTACCATCAGAACCTGAGCTAGTTTCTATCTATGAGAGTGCTAACGGCCTTGCCAGTGATAATGGCTATAATATTCCCGTTTCGAACACTGGTTTCAAGCACTGGCACCCAAACCCTCTACATCCTGAAATTAAGTTGTCTGGTGTGGGAGGGACGGGTGTGTTCGAATGGACCGCTACCGTAATGAATGAGCATGAAGGCTTTGTTAAAGAACGACTCTATCCTGAGTATTCTTCAGACTTTTTCGATGGTAAACATAATGTCGTCCTCGGAGGTTCATGGGCCACTTTACCAAGATTAGCAGGAAGACGAAGTTTCCGCAACTGGTATCAGAGGGCATATAAATTTGCTTTTATTGGAGCTAGACTTGTCAGAGATGTCAGAAGCGACGATTAGTTACAAGGTGAATGAATAGCTGCTACGTCTATGATCTTCAGTGTTTATACACTTAATATCACACGCTATTCGTCTTTACTTATATAAATAACTATTCTATTAATTGAATTTTTCGTTGTTAAAAGATTTTCTCGTAAATTCTCAAGCACAAGTGCGTAAAAACTAGAACTAATCAAACTCAATCGTAACAACTATTAAGGACGTTGAAATTTTATATAGTACTATGTGGAATCCCTGGAACTAATTGTATTTTGCATAGAGCAACATTAACGACATTTAAAACAATAGAGCTAAGAACTTGTCCGAGGATTATATGAAAATTAAAGAGCTATGTAGGGTACTCTTCAAGTATCATTGACTACATATAATTTGAAATGTCACTAGAAAACTATTTGGACAGGTAAGCCACTTCAGATGTTATTATATTTGTAAATAAAAATAGTTAAATCAATAAGAACTATTAAAGTGAAAGTGAACTAAAATGATAGAGCATATAGAATCCCGTCCACTAATTGAAAATGACTATATTTTTATTTGAAGATCCTCGGTAGACTGGGTAACTGAAAACTTATAGACCATCATGCAGAAGAATGATAGAGAAAAGTACCGGGAACTGGATAGATAAGCTAAAATGGGGAATTGGCAAATTAAACCGCAAGGTTTCAATAGCAGACTTATTATACTTTAGTATAGTAAAGTTGAGAACATGAACGATAACTACTATATGGTACCACGATAACTCAGTATGGCTAAAGCTGAGACCATCATGTATAAGACGTAAGTCACAGCGCCGTAGATAACTACCGGAGAAGTAGTGGCAGAGCGCTCAACTATAAATGAGACGGCCGAGAACGTAGTCATAATATTTAAATTTTTTCGTCTGTTATAATAAATATTTTCTACACAACGGTTAACGAAGTTTCATAGACATAATGGCTCCATTGACTCTTTACTCTCACAAGGTCGGCCCTAATGGATGGAAGGTTGCTCAGGTTCTTTGTGAGCTCGGTCTCGAATACGAGACCATCTTTAAAGAGTTTGGTGATGGTGAGAACGGAATGAAGACTCCAGAGTTCGAGGCTATCAACCCCAATGGTCGTATCCCAGCCTTGGTTGATCACTCAAACAATGTAAGTGCATTCCATATATTCCGACCATGCAATAATTAGTCGATTGTTGTTATAGAAAGAATAATATTAATTTTTACAAATATTAGGAATTAACAATCTGGGAATCTGGTGCCATCATTTTGTATTTGGTAAAGAAGTACGACCCAGAACACAAGCTTTACCCTGCTACTCTCGAGGAGCAGGCTCTCGTTGATACTTGGTTCTTCTACCAAATGACTGGTTTTGGTCCATATCTCGGACAAGCGGTCTTTTTCAAGGTTTTGGAGGGCAATAAGAACGTTGCTGCCTCTGAGAGATATGTCGCTGAGACTCACCGTATGTTGAAGGTGCTCACAAAGCAGCTCACTCGAGAGGGATCTAATGGATGGCTTGTACTGGGAAAACTGACTATCGCTGACTTGTCTTTCCTGCAATGGGTTCGATTTTTGTATAAGATTGGCATTGATATCAGTACTGAGTATCCTGCAGTTCACGAGTGGAAGGAGAGTATGCTTAGTAGACCGGGTGTACAGAAGAGTACTGAAGGTGAGGTCTGGTAAGCGGTGATACAGAATAGAATAATTTACAATTTGTCACGATTTCCATTGAAATTAGTTTTATTTAAATGAATGAGTAGCAAATACATGTCCATTAACATCATTATTAGTACTTAATATTCATATAACACGTTTTCCTACTTAGCTAATTATTCTCGTATTTGTGTACATTTTTCCCCACAACCCATATATCATAACAGGTAACTGTAATTAATTATTAAGACTATTTTGATGATACTAGACTAAGATAAATAGTCCAGAATATACCGACTATAGCTCTTGCCAAGACTCTCTTGTCGGCGGGAAGGATTAAAACTGAAACCAGGGTGACCAATGGCCAAATTTTTAGAGAAGCTACTTGGATGTTCACTAAATCCTATCATAATAACAAAATTAGAATCTAATATATACAATTAGGCTCTAAACAAAAGCCCACTCATTTCAAATACCTTCTCTATTCGGCGTCCAGCACCTTCAAAACTTCCTGTTTGCATTAAGGTCATATATATAAGGAAGAGACTATTGGAAAAAGTACTATAAATACTCTCAGTTAGGAGGACCTTCAAAATTACATTAGACAGATTCAGCGCCAATGATGCTTGCTCTATATTTGCTCGAGCTTTTCTGTCATTCTTCTTTTCGTTAGATTTTGATGGTCTAGAATTTGTTTTAGTATTCGTAGGAAATATCCTGTCTAAATAGATGTTCCATGTCATAAGCATTGGTGTCTGGATGACTGCCCAGAAGGCGAAAACAGTTATGAGACTGTAGTTTATATCAATCAAAATCTAGTGAACAGCGTCAGTATAATTAAATAGTTGAAGTAAAGCCAAGAACAGATCAGACCGAGGAAATCCGGTGGCCGGCCACTTAGACCGGTTATTCACTTACATTTCTCTTACGAGCAATAATGACCTGCCCCAGAAAGTTACCAACACCTTTCAGGAAACCTGACAGCCCAATATTTGTTGCATATACCGTTGCATCAGGCATTGTCGCAGTCTCATAAGGATTAAAGGATTCGATTCATGAAGTTACACAAGGGCAGTTGTGAAATACAAATAGGCATCTTTATAGTTCTGTACAAATTCTGTCCTATCTATGAATAAGGCGAGTATTGAGTTGGCCAAGAGAAGAACTTTCTCACGATTGAACTATATATGTCTATATTTTCGGATTTTTAATTATTTTTCATTGTCACTAGCAAATCAATCATAGAAAATAGAATGGTATAGGTGCGAATCTCATTGGATTTTTTTTATAACTATGGCAGATGTTTTGTGATTTATTGGACAACGGACATTGCCATAAAATGTACTGACCGCATCTTAGATCAACTATAAATTACATCTCACTACGCTTTGAAGACATATCGCGAAAATGCTTGTCTGTAGAGTGATTTTCGAATCGTCTACATGGAAAGAGTTAATTCATGCAAAAAAGCGATATTACGAAAATGTTATATCTCTTTTAATATAGCGTCAGGTACAAAGCACTGTGCCGGTGCGTTCTCTTTGTGCATTCTCAGATTTACTGATCTAGTCATGCCACAGTGACTTGAAATAAAGCGAAATCATAGTCATTTCTTCATTTCATGCATGATTCAGAGCTTAGAGCACCATAATTACTTCTCAGAACCTGTTGGTTTCGTGAAACAGTATCCCCTAGATCTGTGGATGCATGAGAAAGTTTGAGCCTCACATATTGCGGCTCATATTGTCCTAGAAGGGCGAAAATCTGTCAGCAAATATCCAGGAATTGGGCAAGGTGAGATCATCTGCGTATTCGAACTGTCAATGAAATGAAACAGTACATGAAAGATTACTCTGATGTAGTCAGACGAAGCAGCTCTTTTTTTTGTACTGGAAGCCATTGGGTCTGGGTCGGGGTAAGGATTGAGTTAGAATACTACATCATTGTAGCTACGTCATTGGTGATGAGTCTGGTAAGCGTATGGGGTAAACTGGTCTATTAAAGCCAAATAATGGATATGCTATGGAATATTACGGATATAAAAAGAAGCAGTTAATATTTCTGACGATTAATGGTAGAATATATTAGTATCCTGTCTTTACCGTGATATGTTTTCAGTCAAAACACGTTACGGGACAGGTCAGCGTTCTACTACTTAGCGAACAAACAGCGCGAAGAGAACTGTAGCAAAAAGGACCGTGCGGCTACGGCGATTGATGATTTTATCTTTGTCTCATTTATTTGAATTTATTTTATATTCTATAGCGACCATTTTTTCTCTCAGCAAATAGCTTTTAATACGTATCAAGTAAGTAGTCCATGCTTCCGACCGAGCATGCCTTGTTTCTGTATCACTTGACGATCACGATTTAGTGCATCTACTTCTAATCGACCTAGTACGGTCGTACTACGATATCTGTGGTAAGCGAGAATAGCCTTGAATCGCATAGAGTCGAAATTTCCGGCGTTGCCGGGTGGTAAAACCCCGGAGGTAAACAAACCTTGTAGCTGCTAGTTGATTCCGGAATTAGGTGGGAGTAATGGCCGAAGATTTCCTTCATACACAGTAAAAATAGCTTTCTTTTGTAGCTGGTAGGTAATATTCGTACACGAAAGTTGGAATCTTATTTTGGTTTCTTTAGTGCATCCCAGCATCTCGCAAATCTGTGTCGTCTATTAGCTTATCTTAGTTGTGGATAGGGTTGCGACAGAATATTTTATCATTGGCACCAAATTAGTGCGATTAAATTTGGAACTAATATTCTAAATGATTAACTGAGAGCTGAGATCTTTATTAGACAAGCGCCTGTTAATTCAATGGACTGGATTAAGAGTGATGTTCTGGTGATCAACTTTTGCTCTTTAGTATCAAAAAATTGAAAAACTCCGGCAAATTGAACGATTTAAGTTCTGCATCTCGGTGATACTGGAAGTCTTGCGTATTTTGTACCCAGATCATAATTTTCTGCTCTACACCGGTTTTCTCTACTTTTGTCTGCGAACTGCGATTTTATAGAAGGCGTTAACCGAAACATTTGATACTACTCGTAAAGTTCTGAGGCACATATACATGATATTACGACTTTTGGTATTCATGATCCTTTTCCCATTTCTATTAGGTGACAAAGGAAATTGCCGTTGATCTTGAAAATACAGACGAAACTCCTAAAGGTGTCCAACCGATGATCACAAGTGCTCCATCCCGACAAGATCATACTGAGCCTGTACTCGATCGATTTTTCAATATAATTCGAAGTCTCACTAGCATACTAATGTTTATAATCTAAGTCCAAGTGATAACATTCGAATCGCCGCAGTCTAAATATATACCAGAGTGTTATTAGGTGTGGGAAAGAATGCAGAAGCCAGAGGGAATCTCGCTCATGCTTGTTGAGCTAGGCGCTCTGTTCTGTATAATTCATCTAATTGCTTTTGTTATATTTGCTGTGTTTAGAATAGTTACTGGAGTCTCGATTCACCGACTGGGTTATTTTTCTCTTCGGCATATCACATTTTGTCTGAAGTCTGGTATTCAGGTTGACATAAGGCGTATGGGACTAAGCTTCCACCGGCCAGCTTATTCGAGACCGTCATGGATAACACTAACAGTTTCTGATGTGATATTTTATTTCGATGCAATAGAAGATGAACGGACGACTTACGGAAGTACTCCTGCGTCACCCACGAGTCCAATGAGTGATCCCCTCTCCGAAAGAGATCCTCTCAACAGAGCTAACAGTTCCGGTATTAACGACGCAAAGACAGACGCTAGTGATAACAGTAGTGTTAATGACAAGACACAAAGAGAACTAATTATTTTTACAATAAGCAAAGCTATTCAGAGCGTCCATAAGAATTTGCGCTATTTAAATCTCATTGATTTTAGTATGCGCAATGTGTCTCTAGTGATCGACGATATCGGTACAATTCAAATCAGGAGCATAGGAGTTCATACAGATGATCTCACTGTTGAGCTTTCTAAAGACTCAAAAATCTTTTCTACCACCCTAAATCAAGCAAATATAAAGCCTGGAAGTGATGCCGTTGCTGTCTTTCGCCTCTATGTAAAAGATATATTCTACACACATGATAAAGCACAGACTGAAGAGATTCTCGATAGTTTCCAGTTGGATATCTACAGTGCATTCGACAAATCTACATTGGAATACAGAGATGTCGCAGTTAACGTTCAATTCGGGAACATAGCAATTCCCTTTGATATTATGCAAATAGTATTGGAAAGAATCAAAATACGCAGGAAACGTCCGAGAAGATCAAGCAGACAGCAAGACGTACCTACGAAGCCGGACGCAGGTTGTGGATTGGACCGTGAAGAAAAATTAAATATTGTCCAGAGCGTTCTCCATGTTTTTCGTGAAGTGCGGTTTCACATTGCTAGGATTAATATTTACCGCGTTCAGCCTCAATTCCATACACAAGAGAAGAAAATGTATCTAAGTATGGGTATCAAAGACTTCACTATTGACGTTCGACGTCTAAGTTCCACAAGTCCTGGCCATCGACTCTATTTTGCGGTTGATGATACTTCGCACCAAGCAATTATTACTGCTATTGCTGTTACTGTGGGAATTCACTACGAACAAACAACAGTCACCGATGAGCTTCTATATGTTCCCATGATTACAATGACATCCACAACTAATTTCATTCGAAAATCAGTAGAAATATTCAGTAATGTCGAGTCAGATAGAAATGCAAGTCTTTTAAAGGGAAGTTTAACGATCACAACGCCATCTGTGGACATTAGAGCGCGTCATCTTTCTGCATTCGCTGCATTCGCGAAAAGCTATGCCTCCTCTAGAGGATCTTCGATACCTTCGACGCAAAGAAAGGGTTTTAGGATTGGCGAAATTCTACCGAAGGCAAACTTGAAGCTTAACATTGAGGAACCTGCTGCTCGTATCATTGTCACTGATGCTGAACTTGAAAATTATGAAGTGAACAGAGATAATAGTAGCAGCAACAAGGACGACATTCAGAATGAGCGTGTACTGGCGTCCTCATGTTCTGTTATAAATTGTGAGATTGAATCATCTCATCTCAAACAACCCTCTCCTCATTATGCGCTAGTAGGATCTCTAAGAATATCGGATTTTGACATGTATGTAAGACGTGCTCATGGAGCCAGGCATGAAATTCTACATAATGAGACATTGCTTTTGAAATTTATAGCAGAAACTAGTCCTGGACTAGATGTTGCAATTTTTGGGACTCTTAATACGTTAGACATTTGTTTAACTAGACCAGAAATCATCGAGGGGCTTAAGGTTCTAATAGTCAGATTTCGAGAAGAAGTGACAACTATATCTAGGAGATATTCTTCATTTATCAAGCGCAAACCCAAATTAGAATCAGTAGATTCTAATGCCCTGACGGGCATCCCTGCGTGGATATCCCATATCAAATTAGATGGTACGGATGTAACCGTTAGTGCATCGTCAGAAGACAAAGTCGCTATGCAAAAGGCTCGGGGATTAGCCTTTCAGCTTGGATCATGGAATATCGAATATAAGCCTAACTTTTCTCGTAAGCACCTTAGTCACCACAGGCGACATAGGACAATTGCAAGTGGTCATGAAAGTATCCATAGTCAGCGATCGCTGGATGGTAAGGAAGATAGCAATATTTCTACGAACAGACGACGTATATCTATTGGCCTTCATGATATAGAAGTCTGCAATATTAATTCTCGCGATGATATTGAGGTGTTGAATCCTTTAATGTCTGTCCCTAATCTTGAAGTAGCACTATCTACATATTCGGAAAATGGACAGCCTATTTTGGATGTATCTGTTATTTTGAGGCGTGCCATATTTAATTACTCTTTATACGGACATTACTGTGCTTTATTGGCTGCCAAGGCGCTACATCGAATTTTTAAGCGTACCTCGATATCTCATGATGCACCGGTGGAACAGATTTCCACTCCACCAAGAATATTTAATAAACCATTATTGCTTATTGAATTTCATTCGCACAACATTCGATTGAAGATCACTTTACCAGACACTCCTCAAATGATGCTAGAAACATCCGGTCTGACCTATACGAGACGTGGCAAGGTTGACGTGATTCGCTCGCACTATTGCAGACTCTATGTTTCATCTCCGACAGTACCGAATGCATGGGAGAGACTGGTGGTAGTTCAAAATCTACGTGTGGAATTGCGCAAATCTCTTCTTGAATCCCTTAATATTGATCATGAACCCGAAGATGAAATGATAGTTGACTCAAAAGTAATTTCTATAAGTATTCCATATAGCTTGGTTTTCTATCACATAATCGAAGGCATTAAAAATACAGGAAAGTCCCTGCGACAACTACACCATCAATTCAAAACCGATGAAGATACCTATGTTTTAGAACCAAAGAGTGAAAGACCGAAGAAAGTCCCGCGAATACGGATTCGACCGAAGGTACTTGAAATGCGTATAGATGATGATCCTTTTGAATCAAGACTTGGACTTATATTCAGGGTCGGTCTAATAGAGATGAAGTCACGAATAGCTAGAGAGGCAGCATTTGAGGCTAAGGTACAAACATTAGAGAAAGCAGCCAATGAGAAATTTTTTCAAAAACAATCAAAAGGTGAAGGTTTGTCATCGTTTGGAGAAGGGCTCAATGGATCAAATAACGCGTCCAATTCAAATTTGAATGACCACACGCATAATGATGGCGACAAGAAGCATAATGGGCGCTCTAAGAGACGACATGCCTTCAAGGCTATGAAACCAAAACGTAAGGGTGCCAAAAATAATCGTGAAAGCAACAATACTTTCAGATATTCACCAACAGATGCTGAATTACCATCGGAAAGTGCTAAAATTTCTAGAGAGGAGGCGTACCAACGTCTACAAATCTTACATTCTCAATCATGGATCAAACGTATCACTCACGCCAGAAGAGTCCGTGCTGAAGCAACTGAGGCAAAGCGGGAAAGAATAGTTGGAATTGATTTGGTTGATGAGGATACTATAGCTCATGAAAAGATCATAGCAGTTCCTGATTCGCCTCCACTATTTCAAATAATTATTAATGATAGTGACATTCTGATAGATAAACCCCAATTTCCAATAGAGGACACGGTAACTTATATACACGAGACTGGTAAAGGAGTTCCTTTGGATACTCAATATACGCTGTTAATACCTATGTTTTTGAAGTTCTCTATGGGCGAGGCGCGCTTTCTCTTGAGAGATTATCCTATACCATTTATTCATATTCCTAGATTAGCATCAGATCAAATGCCTAATATGCCTTCGTGGGTTCTCTCGTCAAATTTTGTTATCGCAGAGGAGATGAAAGATGAGAGTTCGGTCAGAAAAGTGGAGGTACCCATAATTAGAGCGGAAAATGATGAAAAGCCAGGCTATTTTATAGTCGTTCCTCGAACTGTGACCCCAGTGAAAATGTTTTCAAAAATTAACGTTGAAGTGAATTCGTCTTTACCAACGCGCATATCCTATGCGCCTTCCACTCAGCCAGCAGTGCAGCAGACTATGATGATCTTCGATACTTTCACAAAACCTCCAATAGATCCTTCAGCCAAAATTGGATTTTGGGATAAGATACGTCTGATTTTCCATTCGAAGATACGCATATCTTGGAAAAATGGCTCCTGTCATCTGCTTCTGAAGGGTTCTCGTGATCCTTACATTATCACTGAGACAGGTGCTGGTTTTGCAATGTGTTGGAGAAACAATGTGGTGTTTGATATTAATCCAACCGGTGATCAAAAAGAATTCATGGTTGTTGATAGTGAGCAATTCATATTAGGCATACCGGATTTCAACTATTACGTGAAATCTGGCTGCACAAGCGCTGATCTTATGAATGTTGATGATTCGATCAGCATTGCTAGTAACGATTCTCAGTATGCTCACAAGGCTTCTTTCCAAAAAATAATCATGAAATTGTCGGGTCAAGTAAGATGGAAAGCTGGAATTCTTTTTGGAAGAGACACATTGGAGGGCCAGTCGTTTGACTTTGTACCTCATTACAAAGTTCAGCTTGTAAATCCCAAATATGTTAAGGATGTTAAAGCACACGATTCTTACGCAGGTTTTAGGAGTGATTATATTCATCTTGCGCTTTCAGTAATATCGCCCAGAGATGTCAATTGGAAACCTTTTGCGAACAACTCTAGTGAGAGTAGCTATAATACTGTTCACCTTTCTCCGCTTGCGTTCATGCATTTCTTTGACTGGTGGCATTTATTCTCTACTGCAATGTCATTACCTGTTAGGACTGGAAAGCTTTTTACCCCTCAAATATCTAAAAAGTTTGGTAGACACCTTGCAACAATAAAGTACCAATTTGTGATTGCTCCACTATTTATTAGTCATATGTATTTACATAGACGTGATGAGTTTGATTCGAAAGATTCTCTAAATTCTGTTGGATTCAAAGGACGGACAGACTCTTTTATGATGGATATCCATCAATGCAGAGAAACTACTACATACATGTCTAGGGAGCTCAATGTAAAAAAGAAAAAAAGGCAAATGAAGATAAATGTTGCTGAGATTGATTTCCGTGTGGCCGATATACGAGGGATATCTTTGTCCTTTAAGGATCGCACGCCAAATGAATTATTTAACCAGCTCAATAGTGCGATACAATCGGACTCGGAGTCTCCTACAAGTTCTAGTAATCATGCATCTACCTTTGCGAAGTTCAAGGTGTCAGATAATGATCTTACGTGGATTGATATGGACGATTATACGGAGCTTAATTCTATCGCTGGCACAAAGAATATTTCCTCAGTCAAGGTCCTGCCTCTATTGTATACGCCACGATTCACTTACTTCAGACGAACGGATAAGTCTAACTGCTCTGAGATATCTCGTGATATAGAGAAATGGTCACCATTTGGCGATGAGCCATCACATAATTGTTTGTTGGGTAATATAGACACTGTGGTGAACCAAAGATATTCTATACTCAAGCGTGCAAGGGAGTTACAAGAACAGATAGCTGCAACTGATGAACTAGCTGAAGAGCTTGTGAAATTAACAGAACTATATACGGAAAATCAGACTCTGAGGCAAAGGCTCGCTGCTGCTAAAGATGATGCAAAAATTCTTGCTGAAAAGAAACATGTTTTAAGAAACATGTGGCATGCTCTAGTAGGCGCACAGGAGAATATTGAAGGCAAAGATCACAATTGCATACTAGATGAGAAGATTCCTCATGTCTCGCGTGATATTTTTGATGACGACACTAGTTCTTTTGCTGGAAGTCTTAATTCTATTGACATGGGAGAAATCGACCACTTGAGCGATTTCAATAACCGGTTTATATTTCACAATGTTCAGATCAAATGGAATAACCATATAAGAAATATATTTATGAAATATATATATCAGGTTGGACAACGAAGAGGATCAGTTTACTACATGTCTCGACGGGCAGTCAAATTCATAGAAGATCTCGTCAAGGACCAGAAAGCAGGAAGAAATCATACTACTTCTGGTGTCATGGACGAGAGCTCAGCTTCTGGAGGAAGAGCCTCTCATACTAGTAATGAAGACAATGATGAGAACGGGAATGGTGCACCTATAGCAAGAACTTCGACGGAGGCACTCATAGAGACCCTTTTGAAGGACTCAAAGTCTAGTTTTATCGTCAAAGACGAGAAATCCAACAATCGAGATGGCCATATATTTCCTCCTCTTAAAGAAGAGGACGAAGAAGGCGAGTCTACTTGTGACAAGGATGATATGTCTAAATATAAATTTACGGATGAAAAGCCATACGATGATTTCTTAAAGCATCTTGCCGATGGCTATATCGCGATAAATAGTTACATGATTCGATTTCTTGGTACTCAGATCCAACTTCAGAGTGAAAGTAACCCGGACTCGGTACTGCTTGTTACATCTCAAAATATTGAGCTCAAAATTTTCTCTATCATGGATAGAACTGAACTTGAGGATGATGTTAATGGCTTAGTGCAATCACGTTATCAAGCAAATCTAGATAATGCCCAATTTCTCGTTTTTAACAAGGAAAGGCTTGCTCATCAGTCGCGATGGCTTTTCGAATCACAGGGATATGGGGGGAGTCGATTATATTTACCAAATCAGAGTGGTAAAGTGCAGGATTCTACTTCACAATTACAATCATCGTTCATATGGCCACCTTGGGTACAGTTAGAGAGTATTTATGAAGATAGTTACATGAAAAATTTCAGGATTGCGGAGCGGACTTCCGCTTCTCTATTATTTGATAAGCATAATTCTCTTCGATTGAAGTATGTCGATAAGGTGCTACGTAGATCCTCGAACAATTTGCCTGAAATAGCTCGCCGTGTGGATAGACTGTCTGTTGATTTTCCTAAGTTCGTGGCGTCCTGCGATTCTTTACAGTACTACGCTATATACATTATTGCTATGGATCTTCTAATGTACACTGAACCACACAACAAGCTCGCTAATCAGAGGTTAGAAAAGATTCTATTGTCTAGCGATTTTAGTGATCTCTCAGAAGCACCTGAAATGGTTGAAGAGCTGCAGCAAGAAATAAGACAATTAGAAGAAATAAAAAATCAATTTTTGATTTATTCATCTGAGATCGATGAGCAAGGCTGGCGTGATTTTCGAAACGCGAATATGGAACTTAATAATGCCAAAGAAGAGCTATTTTTTTTGATGAAAGCAATTACCAAGGCACAACACTATCATGAAGAAAAAGAGGCAGAGACTACTGGAATATTACAGTGGTTTATCTCTGGAAAGGAAATTATTGCTCATATGCTCCTGGAAGATAGAACTCCTTTTGTAGATGTGGCATTGGCCAATGGCATCTTTCGCAGAATGGAAAATTCTGACGGTTCCAACATAAATTGTATAGAAATTGACATGTTACAAGCTGTGAATCTGTTGAAAGAAGCGATTTATCCAGAACTGCTCTCGCCATATTTCAAGGGAATGCCTGCAGACAATAACAGAAGAAAGAAGGCGGTCAGAGTCTATTGGTATATGTTGGAGGCTATTGGTGGTATTCCTGTTATGGATCATTTTGAAGTGGATCTCATCCCGATGAAAATTCAATTAGAGTATGATATTGGTCAGAAGATATTCGACTATGTCTTCCCTGACCATAAGCAATCACCTTTTATGCTAAATCAAAAGCGGAATGCACACGAGAATAACGATAAGAATGATGATTCAGGAGTATTGTCTTCGTCAGATAGTTCTTCTGATGATGACGATGATGGAGATAGTGAAATAGCACTTAGCTCGTTGGGCTCGAATAACTCTGTTGTATCAATATCACAGCCAAAACATTCATCAAGCTGGCCTAGTCGCTTACGACGGGCTAGGACATCTTCCAATGCTTCCAATGGACGAAACTTATCTCAACTAACTGCACGCGATTTAAGCGTCGGATCTGCAGGGAGCAACCATCATGGAAGTGGTGACATGTATATGAAGCTAAGCGATAATGCATCTGTAAACTCGTTACAGTCTGGTAACAGCGAGACAACTAGATCAAATACATTCTTGAGACATGCTGATTCATTTGGAATTTATGGGACTCAAACTCAGGAAAGCGATATAAGTCAGATGGTTATGCGTGCTTCAAACTATATAACGTTTGTAAATATAACGATTCATAGTGTTATACTTTGTATAAGTTATAAGGGTAAAGGATCCCGCAATCTTGAAGACGTTCATGAATTTGAATTCAGACTTCCGAATATCGAGTATCGTAATAGAACGTGGTCTAATCTTGATCTGGCATTGAGGCTTAAGAAAGATATTATTAAGGCGCTTATTTCTCATACAGGTGCTCTTATAGAGAATAAATTCAAAAAGCGCAACTTCACACGTTCCAGGAAGAAACGAGCTTCGCGACCGGAAATAAGGCAGATTTCAGACTATGCGGATTTCACATCTCTGGCTGATCTAAGCTCCTCGTCTATAGCTCCCCGTGATAATGAGAAGAACCACTAGCCGGGTACGTCTAGTGCTGTCATATCGATGCACTAACTTCTCTTCAAGTATCACTTTTACTTGGTATTTGAATGATGACTCATATTAGTTACGTATAATATAATGTATATTGTAATTATTGTATTATATTATGTAAATACTTTTTGTTTGATGATGCTATATTTTATAATTATTCAATCGCTTCTATTTTTTCTATTGCGTTCGTCTTGGACTACTTTAATTAATGCAGTTTATTTTTTAATACTCACTCTGTGTCATTACTAATCTCAGTTTTGATGGTTTGAACGATGTTTTCTTTTTGGTTTCCTCTTGCACACGGACAATTATTTTTGATCTTTTTTAATGCAATAATGTAAATGAAATATATATAATTAATAAGGAACAGCCTTAAACATAAATATGCTGCTCTTGTATCTAATAGTTATGCTTGTTATTATTATAGTCTAGTTTAGATCCATTTCTTTCGCAGATGTGATAAACTGATATTCTAATGCTTAGTAGAAGATTTCCTGCTTACACTATACTTACCAAGCTCTCAGTCAAGGAAAGCAATGTGAGTGTGACGTCATGATCGTCATATATTATGTAATATAGACGGGATCTTAAATAATGTTTCCGACTTCATCAAGATCTTTACAAAATTGAGATGCGATTGTTCTAATATGCTAACTGAATAGTATGTTTATTTATAAATATCAACATTTATATACAAGCTCAATTACAATTAGCGTAATCAAGTCAATAGTTTCTCAGAGATCATCTTTGGTGAGTACAAACTAAGAGCGAAGAAATATATATATATTTATATATATTTGTATGTGGGATGAACTAACTCATAAACAGTCAACAATAACTAAAATGGCATCAGCAAATAAACCCGATGATATCTTGAAGTGGGCCAGTAAGGACGGCGAATTTAGACGTAAACCTGTACGAGTTATATCTGTGTGCTATTTCGAAATAGCTAGGATTATTTATCGTGATTCATCAAATGAATGATTTAGCGTTACTAACTTAATTCTCTTCTGTACATAGTCTTCCTTTCGTAACTGGATTTCGAGAGACCCTAGGGCCGAGTTTCCAGCCGAGAGTGGACGATATCATCTCTATATTTCCTGGGCATGTCCTTGGTAAGATTTAATGAACTCTTAATAAGTATTTGGTGTTTCAGTTCGATAGTGACTAGATTTTTATTTGAATAGGGCTCATAGAACTGCTATCGTCAGAGCCTTGAAAGGCCTCGAAGATGTGATATCTATAAGGTATGATTCAATCCGAAAAATATAATATCAGGAGCTATTGATTAGTTCTGGTGCTAATTTTCTATTATCAAAGTGTGGTTGACTGGTACCTTGGTGAAATGGGCTGGAAGTTTTCCTCGCCAGAAGAGACTCCGGGAGCTACACTTGATACCATCAACCACGCGAAATATCTACGGGAATTGTATTTTAAGGTCAATCCTGACTATGACGGAAGATTCACTGTACCTGTATTGTGGGACAAGAAAACTGGAAGCTTGGTTAATAATGAGTCGTCTGAAATCATCCGAATGTTCAATGAAGAGTTCGATGACTTCATTGATGATAAGTACAAGGGCTTAAGCTTTTATCCAGAAGCTTTACGCGACGAGATTGACAGTCTCAACGAATGGGTCTAGTAAGTATTCAAGTAGTATAATAAAATCTTAGAAGTAAAATCATGTTCGATACAGCGCTGACTGATTTGTAGTGATACTGTCAACAACGGTGTATATAAGGCTGGATTTGCTTCGAAGCAGGAAGTATATGAATCGCATGTTATCAAGGTCTTTGAATCACTTGATCGTCTCGAGGATATCTTAGCTAAGTCTACTGGCCCATTCCTTCTTGGCGACAAACTTACTGAAGCGGACATTAGGCTTTATACCACTATAGTTCGTTTTGATCCAGTCTACGTCCAGCACTTTAAGTGCAATATTGGAACTATTCGTAGCAATTATCCTCATCTTCATAAATGGCTAAGAATGCTCTATTGGGACTATCCTGAGTTCAAGGATACCACGAACTTTGATCACATCAAACTTCATTATACTAAAGTAAGTTTTAGTTTAAGAGCTCTATCAGAAGGACGAACTTTCAATATCTAACTAACGTCTTATGAATAGAGCCATAAACAAATTAATCCATTTTCTATTACTCCAGTAGGACCTGTTCCGAATATTTTGCCAAAGGACGAATAGGGCTTATGAACGTGATCAGCTTACAAAATAATGCTTTAATCTCGATTAAAGGATGTTTATTTATGTGAATTGTAGTTTATATTCAGCCTTGTAGCTAAATATAAATATACAGTTGGACTAATTTAACAGCAATAGGAAGACTAAGTACAAGATATGAACTTAATTAATTACAACTCTTTTGCCATTAAAGCTTTACATGCTATCCATAATCCCTCTGTTGCTACTTGGGAGCTTATATTATCATCCATATCTCCACTGTGAAGAGCAAACGAAGGCATTCTAAATACAGATTTGTCTTTTCTGTCCAGCGCAGAAGAGAATCTTATTATCGATGACTTATTTCTGCCAGTTATTGCCAGCATATCTTTCTCAGCTTTGGGATCGGAAAATTTGATGGATTGAAGTAGTCTACCAAGCTTGTAATACAGTACGGGGTTGTCCACACAAGAACCATAAATTATCAGGGATAGCTGTTTCTCCGCACTTTTAGTGATGCTATCGAATATATTTGATAGACTCCTTAATGCAGCGACATTCATACTACGTGCAATTTCATAGCTAGGTATTTTAATAATGCCTTCTTCATTAATAGTAATGCCAGCGTCATCAGATATTTTGTAAGCTCCAGGTGGTGAAGCAGTGGATGATTCCTCGGAGAAAGATGCTGACGATGCTATTGATTCGGACTCTTGCAGCAAGTTGGAAGAAAACTTCAATATCTCACTTAAATGAGAATTTTCCAATAATGACTGATCGCAAATGTTATGCATATTAATTTCGATTTCTCTTGAATGGAAAAATACCTGCATCATATTGTGGCCCAGGAAATCTTGTAAATAATCATTACCCGATCCAATATTCACATGCCTCTGATAGGGATCTACCTTAGATATTACTATTGATTCAAAAATACTTTCCAACCTGAGCTGGGAGTTCAGATTTTTATAGACATGTGCGATAATTTCATTGATATCAGCATCTTGAACATTAGGATCAACCCACTTCTGGTACTGATGACCAAGCTTCTTAAGTTCCTGGCAAACAACACGCTTAATTTCATCTTGGACTGAAGTGCGTTCTGCAACTAAATTATTCGCACTAGTTCGTGCATCATTTGTACAATCATATAATCCAAACTGATCCTCAGCGCAAACGCGATATGACTTGTAAAATGTATCGTAATAATCCCAAGAGATTACATTAAATACTGTAGTAGGATTCCTTACTTTATTAGGATTTGTTTCAAAAGTATAGATAGCAGCACATTTCGACTCAGGTACGAATGTGATGTCTGAAAGCTTCCAACCCGCCTTTGAGAATGCATTAGGTATAACATCAGTTTCCCGCAATAAGTCATTGTTCCCGCTAGAAATCATATTATCAGGTAAAGCTACCAAATATTCGATTTTTGCGTTGCGAAAGATAGCTTTGTCGAATACTTTGACCAGACCATTGAAAATCATTTGTTTCAATTTCTTCAGGAAGAATACGAGCATTACCATATCATACGGTTCACAGAGCACATAGCGAACAGGAGGAGTAATACCTTCAATAACGTCACTGCCCCAGGCATATGGGCTTTCATCACCATTCAAGTATACTTGAGTTGGAATTGCGAACGAGCCACTGCTTGAATTGGCCTCTAGAATCAAAATGTCTTGCCAATCTTTATGAAGGACACCAACAACAGTGAAACTGCTAGTCATACGTATACCTATGACGATATCTAATCCTTCAGCTTGTGATTTCTCTAAATTCATGTACGTAAAACTAGACTGAATATCTTTAATTACTCGTTTGATGTCGTCTACCCAATATGCAGGACCCTGAATGGTTACTCCCGGGCGCCTACAAAGCGGGCAATGTGCCCTTTGGGACACCCATTGCGAAATCATCTTACGCGAAAATATGTGCCCACACGAGATAGTAATCATATCGTCCGCGATATCATTAGACAGAGGACACATGATAACATCTGTCAATGAACGTACAATTTTTTCATTATCTTGATGAACTTGACGCTGCAATGAATTATATGATATCGACAATGAGTCGGATGCGTCATCGTTTTCATTCTCTCTGGAAAGCCTAACTAAAGGAGGCCAGTAATCACTAAGTATAAAATCAGGTGGGTCATCTAGCGAATGAAGTAAACTGTATGCAATACTCTTGAATACAGGTTTCTGATATAATCTTTTAGAGAACCGTAGTAAACTAGCCAGTGACTCTTGAGAGTATAACGTCGAAAGTGTGGTATGAAAGGCCCAGATAATTCCTAATACGAACGCATCTCTTTTATTGGAGCGAGAAAGTTTGGTACCATCCACAACATTACTTTCTATATCGCGCAAACGATTTGTATGCTTGTCAAGAGGATCAAGGCCGTCCTGAGGCCCTGGACAAATATCGTACACCAAGCTTATCAAATGGCTGACAAATATATCTGTAGGTGTTCGTAAAGCTTCTTCAATAACAATAATCTTCTCGATCCAGTTGTTGTAAATGTCGTCCTCAACAATTGCTCTGAATAAAGTGTCATGATCGAAAGGTTGGTGTTTCTCCAATGAAATTTGCATTATACGATGAATGTATTGGCCTGGCACACCAACCGTAGGATATAAAGCAACAATATGCTCTCGAATCATAAAGAGAGATCGTCCTTGCATAGAATAACGAGCCTCAAGGTCTGATAAGCGGAGATACAAATCTAAACGCTCTTCTTTATATGGCCAAGGCGATAATCCACGTATAAGACAAAGTGAAAGGGCCGTCGAAACGACATAAAGATAGAGTTCATCGAACTGCATGTAGTTCTGCCATTTCCAGCGTTCGAACAGCGTTCTAACTACCATACAAACAACATCTTCCTCAAGAACCCAGCTATCGTCATCTCTCTGCACATTTCGAATGCTAATTATACGTTGCCCTGTGACAAGAGAGTAGAGAAGCTTAAGCTGCGGGATACTATCTACGCCTTTGGTAGCTTCGGACACTAGTGACTTTGCATACAAATTCAGATCAAGTGGTCTTTCTCCAGAGATAGATATCGTGGATGTACGAAAAACAGGTGAGTCTAGGAAAAAATTACTATTGCCATCATCAAAGTATGACCAGATGTCAGACCATTGCGACGAGATAGAGTATGTTTTGGTTATAGCCGATATCGCAGGTGAAGACAAATCGGCACCGCTCTCTTTGAATGAAGAGTCCAAATTAGTATCTAAGACCAATCTCTGCAAGTTACTTCGCGACTGTTCCATAGACTCTTCGTATTCTTCTTGCAGATATCCTTTTGATTGGTTTTCGAAGACATGCTCTGGTGCCTCATTAGGCTTGCTATCATTTGCGTAGACTTTTAACTGCTCTTTGGGGACTATGCGACGAGTATTTCTCCGTATTAATGAATTTGTATTTGTGAGATTTGTAAAGTATTCATGAGATGTGTTCTCATGCTCCATTTCCACTATGCCAAATGTTCGTCTCCTATGATAGCAACCTTATAATGCTATGTTGGAGCTCAGGCGGAGAAAATAAGCCAGCAGTTAATAATGCATTCAGATAATATTATTCTGTGCAAGACCCCAGCCAAGAATCATACAAAGAAGGAGAAAGAGAAATATCGGTAAACTGTACAGTACACGACCATTTAAAATCGATAGATATACATATAACAGTTCACTGAGAAATTGCAGCTCAGTTCGTGTCTAAAATAAGTTATCTGCCGGGACTGTTGAAGTGGCTGAGCATGTAGGCTTAACTGAAGTCAAATACAACCTCTAAGCAACCTTTGAGAAATAAACATGCAACACAATTTTAGTTCGGTTAGAGCTAATTGCGGGGGGTTAGACTAATAAAGTGCTTGGTAATTAAAAAGCTACCTTAGAAGCAGCGCTTTTGCAAGAGCAAAATTGAACTTTGGAATATATTCAAGGCCGAATGAACAATGGCTAGAACCGCTAGTACACAGACTATATAATACTAGCAGCGCTGGCACAACAATACACTTCTGTGCCATTTTAGCATCTCAGTCGCAATTATGATATTACATCAGTCTACAGCTGCATTAATATTTCTGCACAGAGCAGCATTCCCATAACATAAATATTTATATCTGTTTTCAGATAAGAATATAGACATGCATATTGTCTGCCATTTAACATATATCCTTTCATTGGATCACATATTCTTCGTAGACCACGGCCAGGGCGAGCAGAATTGCAATAAAACGTACTAAGGCAAATCTCTCGTACACATTATACCCCATGCCTCTTTACTTTAACGTATCTTGATTCAGGTTTATATCAGAATGCCGTCTCGTTCAATACACTACTCACAATCGCGATATTATTGTGAGCTGTTAGTGATTAAACTTTTAAGGCTAGGTCTTGAGCAAGTCCCAAATAAGTATATTAATTAAAGATGTAGGACGCGACTTTTTAATAGTGACGCGTTAGAAGTCGCAAAGAAAATGGTATCAGAACGCGTTTTTAATATAACCGAATAATGAAAAATCACGCTCTATAGATTTTGCACATACTCATATCCCTATTTACTCTCTCTATAGGAGAAAGTTCTTTATATCTTTGTCAACACTTCAGTGATATTCAGGTTCCTTTTTTTCACATAGCTACTAGTCCTCAGCTGCCTTATTATTGCAGTACTAACTGGCAGATAACTACAAAATTTTTTCAACAACGATAAGTGTCTATCGTAAAATACAGTGAACTCATCTGCAATCAAGAAGAAATAGAATCTGTACCTATACTGAATAAATCACAACGTATTTGAATAAGAAGCATGAGCTCGTTGGCTTCAGATTCTTTTGACGTTGCGTCGTCGCCAATTCAATCTGGTCAAAGTCGACCAAGACCTGCCAGTCCCCTGTCAATTGCAGCTCGAAGTGATCCAGTGAGCATCAGCAATCAATACGACAATAGCAATGAAGAGGCTACGATGGAGAGAGAAACTGCTGATTTTGAAGAAAGACCACGGAGATTAGAGAGAGTAATCCCAAAGGTCGTGGATTCAGTAGGAACTGAAGTGGGCGAGACATTTCGAGAGTTTCTTGAAGAGTTTGTGGATCCCGATGCTGAGCTGATACCTGGCTCAGGAGTGACAGCCAGTGACAAGTACTATGTTAATAAAATACACGAAATGAGAGTATATGAGAGGTCTATCCTTTATATTGATTATCGGCATCTAGCTACTGTGCAAGATGGTGTTCTTGCACAGGCGATTGTTGAGCAGTTCTACAGGTTTCAACCCTTCCTGCTAAGGGCTTTACGCAAGCTCGTTGAAAAGTATGAGCCTAGTCTAGTTTTTTCGCAAAGAGAAAGCATGGCTGTTGACACTCAAGACCAATTCTCAAAATCAGGCTCGTCTTCATCAAAAGGAATCCGTTCGTCAAGTGATAAGAATCTTCAGATTGGCTTCTATAATCTCCCCCTTATTCAGAGAATTCGAGATCTACGAACTGATCGTGTCGGCTGTCTTATGTCTATATCTGGTACCGTCACTCGCACGTCTGAAGTTAGGCCTGAACTTTATAAGGGAACCTTCATTTGTGACCAGTGCCGTTCAGTAGTAGAGAATGTTGAACAAATGTTCAAGTACACAGAACCGTCCATTTGTCCTAACGAGACTTGTCAAAACAGAATGTCATGGAGCTTAAACGTCTCTAAGAGCGTCTTTGCTGACTGGCAGAAGGTTAGAATTCAGGAAAATTCTAGTGAAATTCCAACCGGATCAATGCCTCGTACCTTGGATGTTATCCTCCGAGGCGAAATAGTAGATCTCGCCAAAGCTGGTGATAAGTGTGTTTTCACAGGAACGTTGATAGTTATACCAGATGTAAGCCAGCTTGGTCTTCCCGGTGTTAAACCCGAAGCAACTAGAGAAGGACGTAATGCACCTCGAAGTGCAGAGGGTTTAACATCTGGTGTTTCCGGTTTGAAAGCACTTGGTGTTCGTGATCTTACATATCGTCTGGCGTTTTTGGCATGTATGGTTGAATCTGCCGATGCCAAAGATTCTGGAAAAGAGGATGTTCGTGGTGATGGTCAACAGGGCGAGGCTGAACAAGAGGAATTTCTCAACAAGCTTACTCAAGAGGAGGTCGATGAATTGAAGGCCATGGTTCACTCTGACAGAGTTTACGCTAACTTAGTTGATTCCATCGCTCCGACAGTGTACGGCCACGAGATAATTAAGAAAGGAATCTTACTGCAGCTTATGGGAGGGGTGCATAAAGTTACTCCGGAAGGAATACATCTTAGAGGAGATATTAATATCTGTATCGTTGGTGATCCATCAACTTCAAAGTCACAGTTTCTGAAGTATGTCTGTAGTCTGCTGCCCCGAACTGTCTACACATCTGGAAAAGCGTCATCTGCTGCTGGTTTGACTGCCGCTGTAGTGAAGGATGAAGAGACAGGCGAGTTTACAATTGAAGCAGGAGCATTGATGCTTGCGGATAATGGAATCTGTGCAATTGATGAATTCGACAAGATGGATATTTCAGATCAAGTTGCTATTCACGAAGCCATGGAACAGCAAACAATCTCTATTGCAAAAGCAGGTATTCACGCCACTTTAAATGCTCGTACTTCAATTCTGGCAGCAGCCAACCCAGTTGGAGGGAGATATAACAGAAAAATCTCGCTTCGAGCTAATATTAACATGTCAGCACCCATTATGTCTCGTTTTGATCTTTTTTTCATTGTCCTTGATGATTGCAATGAACGTGTAGACGCTCAACTTGCGTCACATATTGTTGATGTTCACAGAATGAGAGATGAGGCTATCAAGCCACCATTTTCTACTGAGCAACTTCAGCGATATATTAGATACGCACGAACCTTCAATCCAAAGATGGCAAAAGAATCTAGAAACTACCTCATAGAGAAGTATAAAGAACTCAGAAGTGATGATGCCCAAGGACTAGGACGAAACTCGTATAGAATCACTGTTCGTCAGCTCGAATCTCTTATTAGATTGTCTGAGGCTATTGCAAGGGCAAATTGCGTAGATGAAATTACACCTGCATTCGTGCGAGAGGCTTTTAATCTTCTTAGACAGTCAATTATTCACGTTGAAAAGGACGATATAGAAGTTGATGATGAGGATATTACCCCAGCTACTGCGTCAACCTCGAGTACTGCGAATGACAGTCTTATGACCGATGCAACTGAGAGACCTGGAGAGTCGCAAGAATCAACGCACAAGTACAAAATTAGTTATGACAAATATATTGCTATCACCAATATTCTTATCCGACGTGTTGCTCTTGCGGACTCGCAAGGATCGGAAGGTGTCACTCTTGACGAACTTACACAGTGGTATCTGGAACAGCGAGAAGACGAAATCAATACGGAAGAAGATCTACGAGTAGAGCAAAAACTTGTCGGAAAGATAGTGAAGAAGCTTGTGGAAAATAATATTCTGATGGCTATCAGAGGTGAGGGATTCCCGGACGAAGATGGTCATGAGATCACTAGTTTATATGTTCTTCATCCTAATTGCTCTTTGGCTGAGGATCTCGGCAGTGTTTAATACTTATTTATTTTTATTAGTTTGTTTTTTGTTTATAAAGTTGTATACTGTTCGGTGAGCATCGTTAATGTTTGAATATTTGAATATTTGTAATCTATTAAAGTGAATGTAAAAATTTAAAGATTTAACTCTATGAGATCGTGAGCTTAGTTCTATGGCTTGATTTCAGTTGCAAGGCTCGTGACATGTTGGCGGATGATGGATATTTGGCGAATAAATTCTGTACCTAATATCAGGTAACTTTCAGTAAATTTAAACTATCTCAAACATCGGATGAAAACGGTATCTTCGGATAAGGGTTGAGAATAAGGAACGATAATGACATCACGAATATACCTTTCTCTAAGCGCCACGGCCCAATTCGAGGTACAGTGGCCGTATTTTTGTGATAGAAGTATAACCCTATAAGCTAAGAAGTAGCATGATGAGTCAAAGACAGCGGCGAAATTTTCTGGAAAACCTACTAGCTATGATTCAGATTTCTCGGAACGCACGGTGGATGGCTCACTGCTGACTACGAATTTAACCTGTTCGATGGAATTCTCTTCACCACCTCACATACGTCACAATGCTATCTTCAGTTAGAATAATTCTATATTGATTTTGCAAAACCTGCTGATTAGTTTTAATAATGTTAATATTGTAGACGGAAATATCGGAGGCCCACGGTGGTACTCGAGGAATAAGGAGACTGAGTACTGTAATGCCGAGATCGTAAATTATATAAAGACCTACAGGAGCTGAACTGAATATTACATTCGCTGTTCATTGACAACAAAAACGATATATTAGATATAAAAGCAATATATAAAGCTCTATTAGCACATAGTTTTGGCTTTCTGCAAGTTTATAGCTCCTATTAGTATTTAGTACAGAAGTAAAAAATAAATAATGGCTGCTATTGAATTCATCAAGCGAGGAGGAAATGAAGCTCTTGACATTAATCCTCCAGCTGGAGCTAAGTTACATATAACCACCAATGGCTCCGATTGGTATTGGACTGTATTTAGTGTTATGGGATTTACTGTTCTTGCGTATGCTGTAGCGGCATATTTCGTCCCGCGAAAGGAGCGTGTTTTCCACTACACATCTATTGCTGCCGCATTCTTTGCTAGCATCGCCTATTTTACTCTTGCATCTGACTTAGGATGGACGCCAATTGAGACTGAGTTTAGCCACCAACAAGATGGTGGATTCCGACAAGTATTTTATGCTAGATATATCGGATGGTTTATGGTCTCTCCATTGTTGATGATCAATGTTTCGTTCCTAGCTGGTATGAGCTGGATCACATCTCTGTTCATAGCTTGTATTCAGGAGATCTTCGTCATCTCTGGATTAATCGGCTCCCTTGTACCTTCAACGTATAAATGGGGTTACTTTACAATTGGAGTTTCAGCATGGTTCCTCGTTGCTTATAATTTGGTGTACGTTGGTTACCAATCTCTCGGCGAGCTATCCGCAACCAATGTACATCCTGAGCTAAAGAAAATGTATATTGGACTTGTTTCCTGTATGTGCTTGATTTACTCATTGTATCCTATTTCGTGGGGTCTTTCTGAAGGGGGTAATGTTATTACACCAACTTCTGAAGGCGTCTTCTATGGTGTTTTGGATATAATTGCTCTCCCAATTCTCAATACTGCAGTCTTGTACATGTCTAGAAGGCTCGACTTCGAGGAGATTGGTCTTAACATAATCGAGAAGCAATCTCGTGAGAAGACTATCGCCTAAGGCATTATTCTATAGTATATTATCTGCTAGCGTGATATTCTCTCTAAACTAGATAAGAACTGGGCATTTACAGTGGCGTATACGGTAATAACTATTTACGGAGAATGATATTTTTTTCTCGGGCCTTTTTAATCTTTGAGCTATTCAATAATTTATAATTTATCCTTATTTTTATTAGATATGATTGACCAGAATACATTAATTTAATATATACGTCCAAGTTCAATATATTGTCATTGAGAAGATATCTTTGCAGCAGTTCTCTTTTAAGTTCAAATCTCATGATCACTGATAGACCTGTTGCGATATCTAGAAATATACACAAATCATTATAACTTCTTGTATCCTCGTATCACGAAATAGAAGAGCCTTTTAACTATGGTCCAGAATAGATGAGCCAATTATAGCGTCATTCAACAATGAAAGATATGGACACCATGATTTTGCTCTCTTCCATGATAATAGCAGAAGCTTCATACAGACTAAGCGAAACATAAAACTCTAGCTAAATCCTTCTTCCTTTCAGAAGCAAATAGTTCGCTATATTGAACTAGATTACCAGAAATTGTGAAGAAATGGACTACAGGCAACTAATATCAGAACTCCGAATGTTTTGTCTTGCCAAAAGTACATAATTAAGTGATTGGCAAGCCAATTTCAAACTAGTGCTGATCGCATATTAAGATATAGGAGAGAAATAGAAATTACATTGTATATCAACACCCTATTATACATAAATATTGACAGAAAGAATGACTGAGAAGGAAGTAGTAGTAATAAAATAATAATTGTAGAAAATAAAATAATAATTATTAAATTGAGAATTAAAATGAGTAGTAGCGTATAGAACAAGAATATCAACGTGACGAAATAAAAAGATTAAAGTTATAAATAATAACAAGACGTAGAATACATTGTACATCTGAGTAGCACTCTTCTATATATACACAAATTTGTACATAACCTACCGCTGATTATGACCAACTGTTCACCCTTGATATCCATGTTGTATTTTATATAAAAAATAATATAAGCTCGACATATATTTTAGTTAGTATTTTTGTTAGTACAATTTATGTGCTTGAATGTCTGATTGAATCAATCAACCAGTCCAATATATTAAATGTAATTAAGGTGTCTCTTCTGTTTTCGGTTCTTCCCTGTGCTTATTATAATTCGAACGTATCTGCAAATCTCTGAATGCTACCCCATTCGCCAGAAGTTCCCGTACCAGTTTGGTGGCTGGCTTGGGAACCGGTAACAGCAGCAGCAGCAGCAGCAGATGAAATAGATTCTGCTCTATTATCTGGAAGTTGGCGTATTGTGCTAGCTTGCTGTTGTACAGTAGAAGGACCCAAAGGGTTTAAAAAATAAGATGATTGATGATACTGGGGGCCAGCTGTTGCTGAAGAATGAAAATAGGACTGCTGAGGATTAGTTGCTATATACTGAGGAACTGCCTGTTGCGAAAACAAGGTCGATATGTCGCTATATGGAAATGAAGTGGCCGACTGGCTTCTAAACGACGATAACGACCCCGCTGAAGTTGTTGTCTGTTGCGAATACTGGTCATGGTACGGCTGCATTTGCTGAAATGACTGCTGATACTGCACTGGATGGAGACTATGCATTCCTGTGCTTTGCAAATATTGCGAATTCGAAATAGAAGCAGCTGGAGATGACAAACTGAGCGATGGTGCGTCCACATTAACCTCATATCCCAGTTTAGTACGTCTGAAGCTCTCCAGAGATATCAATGCTTCGATGTCGAAGAGCTTATCTTGCTGTCCAACGAGTAATGTTGAGCTAGCCGTAGCTCCCGAGGATGAACTAGTTCCTGCAACATTGGAATCATACACAGATGGAATGCCAACCGTACCTGATTGAGATCCAACACTGACTGGTCGTGTAGCAGATGACTCGAATATTCTTGATTGGGCAGACTGTTGCTGCTGTTGATATGATCCAAGCTCGGAAGTATTGGACAGCAATCCCGAAAATGATCCGGATGCACTTTGCTTGTCTTCTACAGGAGAGATTAAGCGTGCATGATCCGTACTAAGATTTCTATTTTCCACGATATCGTCATATCTGTCTGGATTCATAGAATCAGCGGAAGATCCATAAGCTAAAGAGTAGTTTCCGCCCTCCGAGTCATTAACATCAGGTGCCCCATTAATATCTTCTCTGCCACTACTACTACTAAACGAGGAGCTTCTTCCAACAGGTAAATGCTGCGAGAAATAAAACAGTCTGCACTGTAACATGCCAACAATCATATCAGAAGTAACACTATTGCGAATATTTTGATCTGTCCAATCAAGGGTATCTGACATTCTAGCATCATTAGAATAGGAGAAATTGATGTCAAAGAGCTTCTTGACAACGGCAGGCAACACACAATTCGCAGATAGGTTATTCGCCATCTCAGCAACCTCGGTCCAATAACGCTGAGGATGAGGGTCCTGCGAGCGCATGTATATATCAGACCCCATACGGAATTTTGCGTAGTCATCGAACAAGATATGTTTTAAAGACCTTACGTTAGGATCAGCTATTGAGCCCAAAATTGAGTACAATTCTTGAACAAGATTAGAATGCTGATCTATAGGCTTCAGCATTACATCATGCTTGGCAATAAGTGGATGGAATCCAAACATCAATTGTGTCAGATTTCCTTGACGAGCAGATGCTTGATGCAAAACTTGTTGGCCAAATCGTGAATTCACATTATTTACAACATGATTTCTCACATCTGTGGCAATATATGGTGCAGATGGTGGCGGATTTAGGAACAAGTCGCGGTAATACAAGCAGATGGAAGACCAGCAGATAAAAATGTCAGCTACTGTAGAGGACTGCTTGTGAAGCTTCCTCAGAGTCAAAAATATCGGACATAGAAGAACGATTAGGAGATCAAGCTTCATAGTAAAATCTTTGTATACCCAGGAGTCAGTTGATAAAAGCTCAAAGACCTGGCGATGACTGGCTGATCTGTCCAATTTTTGACGTTCAGAGGCGATAATTTGAACAATAGCAGGCAAGCAGCGCTTCACAGAAAGCGCTGCAGTATATATTGTTTGTGGTACAGTTGGAGATAAAGGCTTTAGCCCTCCAGATATTCTCATCTCTCTCAGCCTAGACTTGAGTAATTGTTCCGATCGACCAGCCTGAAAGTAGCTCCAAATTGTACGAATGGAGCTAATTGTAGATTCAATCGATGAATGACGACAGATATCGTGCATCAACTGGACGAAGATAGAATCTGGCGATTCAATAGGGATGATATGAGGGTAACGCTCTAAAAGAGAATTACGAGCTGCCAGTTGCAGAGGAGTATTGGCTCCAGTGATGGCAACAAATCTCTGCTGCCCAATACGATCAATCTCAGTCGTTAAAAGACCTGCTATTACACTCGGTTGTAGTAAGTTATCAGAGAACTCATAGCCAACTAAGCAGTAGGAGTGACCATATTTTGTAGTAGCATAGATTAGAACCAAATAGTGCTCCGAGGGAGAGGTGAAAATGTCAAAGGACAGTGTAAGAGCGTCGCAGGCTTCCGACTGCAGTAATGCAGCAAGTTTAGTCCTAACGGACTCGATCTCAGAAGGTAGCAACGCACGCATAAGTGCAATCCTAGACGGAAACACAAATGAAGGACAAGCCATAGAAAAAAGACGCTGAAAAAAGACATTTGAAAACGATGATATAGACAGAGCACCGGTAACCAACGACTCAATTAACCAAGACTCAAAGAGCTTTTGGTCTTGCGAAGATGAGCGCTGAGATGCATCAAATCTTGACCGCTTCAAAGCATTATCATGATCTGCGGATTTTAATGAAATCTCATGGGCCAGCTTGGCCCTCATATTTTCGGGCATGCCTTTACAATCCAGACCGTGCTTTTTGACACGATAGGGATTATAATGAGCCCAAGTTGCCTCACAATAATTACATTTAAATATTGGAGGTGCATCTTGCCGTTTAACCTCATGGGCAATAGAGTCAGCAACCGAGTCTCTTGGACGACCAGCTTTTCGCTTTTGAGGAGGGAGTATTGAAGTAAATGCATTAGACGAGGCACTGGAAGTGCTAGTATTAGTACCAGACGATGAAGAGGATACTGTAGAAACAATAGTGGCAGTAGTAACTGGGGTGAATGACCCGGATGCCTGGTTAGAAGCAGCTGTGGATGTTGATGATGAGCCTGTTGAAGGCAAGTTGCTCGACTGTTGATCGTGCATATAGTGAATTGGCGGTCTTAATTGTGGTGGTAATGATGGTGGAGGTTCAAGGTAAGACATATTACCGGGTCTCGGTAATTGCATGCTAGAATTTGCTGTTGAAACTTGAACTCCAGAGCTAGAGATAGGATTCACTGAATCCATTATCAAAATAGCGGTTTAAAGATAACTGATTATGTACTTGCCTAGCTTGAGCGTCGAGTCTAAGCTGCCAGATTATTATATGCTTCTCTCTGTTTAGGTATTATGATTTTTATTCCCCTGTGGACTTTAAACAGTGTAAATGACTATCCAGGGATGACAAATGCGTTTGAAGTACTTGCATAGACATATATTTAGCAGTACGTGTGTGAGCATAAAGATTCTTAATGTACATATATGCAGACGCATACATACAGGCGAATGTATATATATGTCTTGATCGATTAATAGCTGTATTCTCGGTATTATGCTCTAAAACTCATGAAATATCGAACCAAAGGCTGCTTCTTACCATGGCAAATCATTAAAACTCATATGGATCTCTGTTCCTTAGCTCTACCCTCTGTTTGGTTTTAGCTGGTCGTAAGGGATACCAGCGTTTCGAATGCTAACGAGATGAGTCTGCTCAAGACAGAAGAAAGACGAAGAGTTATTGTCGCTTCACACGTTAAAGTCAGTCGCCAGGTGGGCGATGGTCCGTCAGGCGGTCGTCTATGGCTTTGTATGATTGGTACGGTGGAGACCTAAACGCACACAGCATATAAAGGCAACACCGACGCCTACGGACGTGCGCAGGTTATGAATGCGTATCGACTTAGACTCAATCGCTGTCGGACTGGAGCCAGTGTCGTGCGTCCGCCGTATTGAAGCGGCCGACAGGTGCGGGTGCCTGTAGATTGTGGGAGGTGCCGTGCCTGGAGTGCGTTGTGCGCGGGCGGTATGTGTTAAGTCCAGCAAATACTACTGAGAAGCCGCGTGCTTGACAAAAGAGACGGCCTAGGTGTAGGAAGGTGCACAGGAAGGGCAAGATGGAAGAGAGACAGAAAGGAATCAAGAGGGGTGAGAGGTTTTTTCTATTATTGTTTATAAGTTGTTGACGGAATCTTACTTTTCGGGCCTTCACACATCTAAATTGTAGGCTGTTCAAAGAGGTATCGTAATAGTATAGAATAATAATTATGAAAGCAGTAAGAATAAGAACAACAACAATAATAAGATTACAGTTATTTTAGAGTTGCAATTAGAGTTGAAATTATAGTTCCTAGTGTAATTACAATTAGGCTAGTGAAGTACTCTATGGCAATGCTTAGTCACTGGTGCTATGAAAGTTACTTACGAGTACCTGCTAAACTATAATCCTGAGCCAAACCTGAATTGAGAAGTACACGAAAGTATCTAAGGATAGAGTTTAGAGAACTCTAAACACAAACTCTAAAGCAGTACACGGTTTGCGGTGTTTCGTGCAGCAGCAACACAACGCGTATACAAAGCGACATGCAGTCAGACTCTGCATACAAGAGTATATGTGAGACTGGCATGGTGCAGCTGCGAAAGCAATGGCACAAGCCACGACGTGCAGGGCAGGGTGAAGCGGGCTGGTAGATGTGGTAAATTGATGTCGCGTGTAAGCAGAGCGGGCTAGGGGTCGCCAATGAAAATTTGGGCCTTCACATGGCGTGCGTGTGGTACTTTCTCTGGATCTCGCGCGCCAGCCCTGCGCTGGGGGAGGGGGGGTGTTTAAGATATAGACTGCGCCGAAGAGAATCTCTATCAGAATGGCAAAGAAGTACGGCAGTCAGGTCGCAAATGCGTGTAATCGAAAGAAGACGGACTGATCTTTCACGGGCGTCGTATATCGCGAAACGGGAGAGGGTGCACATAGTACATAGTGATATTTAATATATGCACATGTATATAGCCAATATACGGCAATATAAATAAATGAAGAGATGATATGTGGTCAACAGGCTTTGCGCAGTGAATAATAATAAACAAATACACGAATAGGAACAATAACAGTTTTCTTGTTGCTTCATAAAACTTTTCATTCTATTTATTTACAATTTTGCTGTGCCGGTGTGGTGAGTGGAGCTGGTTCGAAATGTGGGAGATACTGGGAGGCGGACGCGGCGGGCACTGAGCCCAAAAATAGTAGTGTAGTATCAGTAATAATAGAGTGATAGCAGAGTGGTAGTAACAGCGCTGGAGAATAGTGGTAGTTAGCAGCACTAGTCAATAGCAAAAGCAGTAGGAAAGGCAGTAGTGGTGTCTAATAGTAATACGCATGGCAGCGATACTGCTAGTGATGGTAGCTGAAAAATTTATAATAACTACTGTGATAATTAATACTAATAATATCGACGATAGTAGTAGCACTAGTATTAGCAGCTGTAGTGATTTGCCGGAGACGTTCACTTCTAGTAGCAGACAGACCGCACATTCCTCGACAGGAGTAGCTGATTTATCAGTCCCTGTCTAGCAGCTGAGCCTCTCGGTAAAATTATTTTGCTTTATCCCCTTTATTTATATCCTGCTGGCGGTCCGGCTGGTTGCTTTGCCGTAACTTCTGCTGTGGCAGCATTCAGCCAGCGAGCGCGAAATGCGGTGCTAATAGCTTAAGAGCAGCCGACTACAGCTTATACGTGAATAAAACCCTGATCGACGGAGAGAAAATTAAATGGAGAAAAAGAAAGCAGTTATACCCTCAGTCCAGTGGATACTCTACGAAATATAAGTGTCTTGCAGAGGAACTAAGTTAGTTTAGACAATGAGAATCTGACTAATGTAGCAGGAAACAGATTCTTCAGCTCATGAGAGAAAAAATAAACGTAGGCGAGAATTAAGGGTATTACCATAGTTTTTAGATGGGAGAATCAGCCAGGTGAGAAATGAGATATCGGTGTACTGCTGATTATAAAAGCTATTGTTGCTTCGATTAGAGTGCAGGTAGTAATTATACTTGCTACCGATATCCAGACGCACTATAATAAAATATATTTTTTCTACTGCTAGCTATAGGGTGGCAACAGGACTAGCATCGGACAGAAAATTAGCGGTAGACTGTACAGGCACAGAACTATACATATTCTGCCATGAACACGTTTGCCTCCACTTCGCGCCTTAATGTATGTGCTTCAAATCGATATGCACTGGTGCTAAAAATGACGAAAGCATGTGAGCATGTGTACATGAAATGCTAATGCTTGAGGAGCCTGCATAATAAAAATAGGGCCAAACTTATCTGCCTGAAACGAACCAAGAGAACGTTAGAAGGAAAGGAAGATTCCAAACTGTGTTAAATTAGAGTGGCAACGGAAATGCCCTTGTACCAGTATATTTAAGCGTCTACTTGCGCTCCGTAAATAACAGAATTGCAGATGGTACGTGTATATGTATAAATGTATAGCGACTGTCGGCTTGTGAACCTGCAAGCGATTTCGCCTGGCCGCTGCATTGGTATGCAAGATCCGGAGCTCGCTACACCACCGGAAAAGCGCGGCGTGTTCCAGAAGTAAAACGCACGCTGAGTTTGCTACTGTACACAGTCGCTAGGCGCTGGTAAGTAGTAAGTTTTGGCGTAGGAGTTGGAGAGCAGGTAGCTGAACGGTTTCTGCCTGTGAATAGCAAGCGCACACTGCACTTCTTGGCCGCGGTAGGTCTGGGAGCGATGCCCTTATCGACCAAAGGAGGGAGTTTTAAGTAACTAGAGCAAACTTACACTCGACTCGTTCGACTAGTCTCCATTCAGAGACATGCACAAGATTATTTAGGCCATTGAAAGCTAGAGACATCTGCCGTCCGCATCTAGTAATAGTTCGCTTTATGGAACTTGTAGTGTAGAACAGAGAAGGGATGGAATCGGTGTCTCCGTTGCGTTCTCCCCACGTACTCTGTAGGTGCCGAACGGCAATCAGGCAGCGGCCACAGAATTTGCGCCGGTTCTATCTCAGTGGTTTTTGTATTTATTTTCTCAGACCTCTCGCTAGCTCTATATATTTCGTACAGTGATCTTGTCTGCCGTGCGCTGCGGTTCCATGTAGTTTTCTTGCTAACAGCGGTCTGGAATACTCGCATAATTATATAAGCGGTAGCCGAGCATGACCTAGGTATGTATTGATTGCCACAGGGACGACGCACCTAGTTAGCGTGCATATTCGCCCTTTAGACTAGGAATCGCAGGACTACGAGTTTGTGTATTCTAGGGATGTAGGTAACCTGCATTTGACTAACGTGTCGGGAAAGAGAGAGTGCAAGAGAAGGATAGACGAGAAGCAGACGAAGAGCAGAAGAGATTGGCGTGCACCCAAATGACTATCGTGTGTCCTGGACCTCTGCCTATTGCAGGTACATCAGAGATGGATTTGGCTAGATATGAATTTGAATTTATTTGCATTTTCGCTGACTGATTTAACGTTCGTGCTTTTCGATTTCAGTACTTATACATTATACTGTTTCACTACTTTATTTTTAATTTTCCTGCTGGGCTCATCGCTATGGTCTGATATCCCATGATATTACTGGGCCGTGTAGCTCGAGAGAGGAGTTTTAAGATTTTTACGCGATCTATGAGAGAGGGTTTATACCTGGAGCTTACTTACAAGAAACAAAAAGCCTGTTTCTCCTCTCGAGTAAGCTAAACTGGTACCGCTGCGCTAGGAGCGGATTAATGTCATCGCGCGCGCGAGCAGCTCAGCTCGAGTGAGCATGTTTGCCCACGAATAGTCAGCTTCGTCTGTCGGCGCGGGGAGTCGAGCTGCGGTGGGCAAAGCTGAGCTCCAGCAAGAAACTAAAATCTGCATTTATCTTCTACCTGCGAAGCGAATCGCAGACGGTGGGGTGCTGTTTGCGCGCCAGACATGATCGTTTCTCCGTCATAAGTTGTGTAGGCAATGGTCAGATAGCCAAAAGACATTGTACCGGTACGCGAACTTTAGAGCGAACCAAAACGAAGGATGGACTATTATTTATTTTTGCCCAGCACCTGATGTCTACCCGTTCCTACGTATGTTTAATTATCGCTTCTTGTTTCCCACACTCTGTCGTCTAGTTTTCACGTTAAATTATTTTCTGAATTATTGTATTTAGTGTTCCTTGTGGCCTAACTTCTCGCGTTGTGGTGCATGCGTGCCAGTCCGAAGCAGACTAGAATTTTTGCCATTAGGTGCAGTAGGCGTGAGCAAAAGCGACGCACTACAAGACGATGTGGACCTAATGCACCCCTGCATGGCACTAGACTATATGAGACTTAAGTCCAAACTCTGTGCGGGCTCTTTTCTTTTAAGCTTTACGGACGCGGTAAGTACTGCGCGCCGCGCTGGAATAGGGGTCAAATTCAGGACACCGCAATGTGACAGGTACGCATTAAGACTGTAGGGAAACTGAGCAAAGTTTGCTCTTTGCCTTTTGTGTGTTGTCTTGCAACGTTCCTGCGATGTGCACCTGGTTTGTGTGCGGGTCGCGCGGTTTGTCTTGTCTCTTTTGCTCAGACAGACAAATGTGCGTCGGGCCTTCTGTTTCACGAGCGCCATCGCCACTGTGCAGTGCGCAGTACGATGATGTACCAATCTGGAGTACAGGACTTCGCCGCTGACAGCTGAGCAGGCAGACACTCTTCGTTAGGGCAGCTTCTGCCTCGGTAGTGCTTTGTTCGCGCTCGCGCATATCGAACCTTGCTTACTATGCGTTGTGTGGTGTATTATGCTATTATATTGCTGTCGCCACACAGCTGTAGTGCGTGTGGTGTATATGATGTATAGTGTTCTGCTATGCGCCAGCTGCGGCCTGCATACTCCTACGAGAGTGTCTGGGTATCTTGTAGGTGGTCAAACTGCTTCTCTGTCCTTGGAGCTCTAGTGATCCCCGAGATCGTTGCTGCGCGCACTGGGACCAGCCCGTCGCACCTGCCTCTTGCATTCCGTACCGCTCGCCTCGCACTCGGCGAACCGCGCAAGATCACTGCGCAGAGACGTGGTTTCCAGTATGCGCTGCCTGCCCGCGTTCTGCGTCTTGGGAGCCTGACGGGAAAAGAGCTCTTTGGGACAGGGACTGGATATAAAAGTCTAAATGTAATTAAGGTTTACTATATTGTAATTAAGGTTTATATAATTAGTACTCGCGTTTTTAGAGTGTGCTGCGTGAAATTTGATAATCTAGTTTTTATTCTAGATGCTCTCTGCTCTAGGAGAGTCTTGCGGTGCTCTAAGGCAGCAGACAGCCCTATATATATTAACCGCTACTACCAGTAACTTGAGTGCCGGCTCCAGCGAAAGCAGCTGCTGGCATATGCTCCCGCTATGATAGACGCCAGATTGAGCTGACTCTCCAGCCTGCTGATCTGTATGGCACGGGATGGAATGAACAGCGGCAGCGAAAAGACTAATTCGCGAGATTGCTGTGTGGCTAGATCACGTCGTCAGTCGTCACGGACCAAATGCCCTCACCATCTTCGAATATCTCGTTTGCCTTTTTCCCGCCGCCATTAACTTGCCTACTGCCACCAGCGGGCCACAGCTCGTGCCTTTCGGACACTGCCGATTGGCAATACAGCACACCATGTCACGTATATTCTCGCGATGCTTACCTTTGCACAGTCCAGTCCCGCTTCTCTGTTTCCTCCCCAAAAGCATGTGCACGACGAAAGTGCACGTCGAGAACTGTGACAAACTTTAACCAAGAACAGATCATGCTTAGGGCAAGGCTATTTATTGTTAGCCATTAAGGTTTTCTACATTCTCAATTATTCTTAATATATTGTAAAACATTTACAAGCAAACTTCGGCGCTCAATTAGAGCGAGACATGTACTGAGCCAAACGTGCAATTTGCGGTTGATTAGCTAATTAATTAATCGGCTCGAAACTCACTGGAGAATTCACTTGACGGCCGTGTGTCCTGCTATAACGCTCGTGATCTGCTTAAATATTCGTCTGCAGGCCCCAATCTGCTTGCCAGTTTTCAGAATATGCGATTAGCACTGCTGTCCGCTGGGCATCTGAGCTCAGGCGTCATCGCTGCGACTACGGCGAGTTCAAACGGTTCGGAAGCCGCCAGCAAAGTTCAATATCCAACTTTAACTCAGCAGCTAGTGCTGGTTCTATAGCCTCGCAGTCTAGTATGCTGTGCTGCGCTTGCCATAGCATATGATAGTAGACGATAAAATGTTTCTGTATGATCACTAGGTTCAAGCGAGCAGGAAGAAGCCCGCTATAGACAAGAATTTTATTTTAGTGTGCATCGTGGACATCGCTGGATATTGCATACCGCTTTTAGTCTTGCTCTCAGGTTTTAAGGTTGACGTTGTGAAGCTCAGTTCATACTGCTGCAATTGACTTCCTACTATGTAATCTGGTTTATGCTCTTAGTTTAGCAAGCAGCAAGGGACGAAGTTTGCAGGCAATTAGATTTGAATGCCGCAATGTTGTACTTGCTGAGATGCTCAAATCTCTCGAACTTTATGATTGCCGCTTTTGATCAGACGAAGCATTTTTTCTTTCTTTTTTTGGCAAAAGGAGACAACAGGAGCTGCACGTAGGGAAACAGGTAGCGGTGAGTAAAATAGCCGCTTCCAGCTGAACATTACTGTACAGCTCACTTAATATCTAATTTTTAAGGTCAGATCAAGTATATCAGACCTATCTTTTTGCTCACTAAGAGATATCCGTCGCAGGGCACCTCCAGCTGCTTCAAATATCGGCTCAAGAGCAGGGTTTCGAGAAAACAATTATCCGGTAGTCCGTGAGTCTTAATTTTACTGATTAGACAGCTATTATAGCTTCCAAATGGTACTTGATAATCAAAACTAGACCCGTAGAGCGAACGGATAATTAAATAGCCGCTCTTACTGAGTTAGCATTCCTTTCTGTAGCTAGCTTCTGCTGACCGTAGGCTACTGATACGAAGAAAGCGCGTTTAGTTGATGTAGACATCTTTAGGTAAACACAGGCAAACACAGATAAGCGCAAGACAGAATCAATAGTTGTCATTTCCTTATGCATGGGTAGCAGATGGTTGGTCTGAGAGGAAACTTGACTGAACTAGTCTAGTAAACAAGATATTTTATGGCCGGTTTTATCTTAAATCTCTTCACGCCATTCTCTTAACGGCGGGGCTATCTGCGTTTTGCATCTACCTTGTACATCGTAAGCGCATGCTTTATCCTAAATTGTGTCACCATCATGCTCATATGACAGTGTATATGTCGTGATATTTAGAAAAATTGAAAGCTAACGAATAGCGGTGTCCTAATAGCCAGAAGAAAACTGATGGATAAACTGATAGCATTCCAGTACGAAATAGTAAAAAGCAGTCTAACGAAAAGACGCCAAGCGAGACCCATAACAATTGTATTAGATCTTACATCGCGAATTAGCTTGCGCGACAACAAGCACAAGCACCAGCATCAGCAGAAAGCTGGAGAAATGTAATCCCGGCAGCTCAAATATTAAATTTTAATCTCATTCATCTGATATGCCATCTGATTACAGTGACGCGTTTATTCATATCCATTGTCAGTCTCTATTGTGGCTGCAGATTGCTGCTCTTTCCAAATAAGAGATACAGAAAACCTGATATTATGAGCATCATACAGATTTAGAAGAAATAGCATGCTACCGGCGCAGAATAAAACTTCACTTACAATTAACAGCTAGACACAAAGAGCCAACAAAAACCCATACATCTCTAGCAGACGCTACTGACATGCGTAAACAGATATGCTATTCTTAGTATCTTACGCCACTGGTAAGTCATGGTTAGTCCAAAGTGCTTTACAATATTAGCTCAAAGCCGATCGAGACATTGGCTTCCTTAAATAAATGGAGCATATCAGATGCATAAGTGATAAATCTGGCAAGTCTAAGCTTCTCCATTAGCAAACACGCTTGTCAGCACCATATTATAGAGATTAAAAGCAGCAAGTTGTGCGACTTAAATTTAGAGTGTACTTTAATTCTAGTGTCGAAACGTCTCGGAAACTGTTATTGGTAAAATGTGTATATAGACACGAGAGATGTTTTCTCAACTTTGTCCAATGAATGATAGTAGAAATGCGAAAATTCAGTCAGAACCAAAAATAAAACGCCTAATAACAGAAGAGGTCATATCATGCAAGAGTTCGCGTTTCATGATAATACAGTATATACAACACAGGATAACAATAAACAACGTATTCCAGTAAAAATATTCCGCTACTCAAATCTCGTTCATATGGTCATATCTGTAACGTCTCTTTTGAAGCAAGCCTTGAATCCGGTTAAACAGTAAGAATGACAAAATGAGATCAACACAGAGATATATAAGAATAGCCCATTAACCTCTCCTTCGCTTGCGACCTGTTTCGTCCTCATCTTGCCCCGATTTACGCTTCGATCGCCTTCTCGATCGGTCTTCGCCAGCGGAAGATTCGCCGACGGTTGTGGCACCACCTTTCTCCTTCTTGACGATGGGTGCGATGCCTAGCAGAGTTGCATCGAATCCTGCAACCCCACTATCTGGAGTTTTGTCCATTGTGAAAACATTCTCCAGCAGATGACTGTCCATAGGTTTGTCCACACTAATTGGATTTTGCGCATCTGGCGCATAAATCAAACGAAGAAGATAATGTTCAGTAGGTATCTCGTTCTTTCCAGGTAGATCAACGATGTGGCCTTTGTAGGATTTGCGTAGCTTCTTCTTGGCACCAGTCACTGGATCTGTTCTGGCCACAGAAGCTGCAATATTTTCCAGATCATACACCTTTATTAGATTTTTGTTTCCACAAGGTAGCGGCTCCTCGTAGTTTCTAGACGGCTCTAGATAGAGATCTGACATTCTAACTATGATCGCAATGTTGCGTTGACAAAGACTGATGAATATTAAGTGGACCGACTGACCAGAACTAGCGTCTGTAAACAAAAGGGAACTAAAAGATTCGGTCACCCGAGAGTTAATAGTCAATCTGCTAGTCTTAGCAAAAGCTTAGGAAGATAATGGTCTTCTTCTCAGCAATAATCGCGAATGTCTTCTAAAGGAATCCAGCTGCCATATAGTCGTTCACGCGCACCCACTTTGCCAGCGCCTCTCTTGTCTACGAACGCTAGCTGCACGATCCCAGAAAACTTGTGCTTTGCTTCTGCTACCCGTACCCAGCCATTCTTCCAAACCTTACCCTTAATACAATGCTACGTGTTAATTATGTGTCACCCCTGTATTCACGTGATTTTGTGAGGTGTGGGCAGCAGCATATGATTTAACGGCCTTCAGCACATCTCGAACGTCATGCGAGAGAACGGCGAGGTTTAGCTAAAATAGCTCTTGACTGTTTGTTACCCCTTTTATGGGGCCGTAATGGAGATAAAAGAGGGGCTGAGATCGAACCAAACACTGCAGGATCTAGACTGGCCAACAGTAGACTATCGCAGCGCGCACAGAGAGTATGCAGACGTCGACAGACATTAGGTTTCGTGATTGCCGTTTGAGAAGCGTTGCTGTTGACATGGCGGTAATTGACTGCGGGCTAGTACGAGGCATTTAAGTAGCTGAAGATCAAGGTCGACTAGAAGGATTTAATGTACAGAAACTGTTTATGTGGTTCCGCAGTAGAAGAGATTAGGACGTCAGTAGAGGAGTCTAGGCGTGGTGTACATGAAAGATCAGGAGCAAGCAGACCGCCAAAAATTTTTCTTTTATTTTGGTTATTTTCTCTTTACTTTTGGCATTGGCTGTGCATTTCCGTGGCTGCTCTTAAATGCATCGTGATCTGCAATCTTGGCTGCCATCTCGTGCACTTTTAAGGTATTTCTGGTCGTACGTGTTCAGTGCTTGGACCTCTCTGCCCTTGTTCCAAAGTGTAGGCCCATGTAAGAAATATGGCTTTGTTACCACTGTTCCGCAAACAATGGACTCAAAAACTTGATCTCTTCAACCATCGAGTCGTGACGGAGTAGAATGCACTCTTATAACCCTAGACGCAGCTAGTGTATCACGCCGCATAATTCTGCGTCACAAAGTAACACAAGCATGCGAGTAACGTCCGGTGTAGAGTTATATAATTTACGAGGTAATATATAATAGCGTGTGGCATACAAGTTCCAAAGAGAAACCAAAAGACAAAGGCCCATGCAACCACACAGACCAAAGAAACGTGCACATATACGAGGCAGATCATATTAAGCAAACCCTTGTAGGTATCTAGACCTGTTCTGGCAGCAGCGTTACACGAGAGATTCTGGGCGCTCGATCTTAAGAAACAAGATGCAACATATATGCATATTGCGTGTTACTAATCAAATGTTAGGCGCTTGATATGCTGCGTGCAGCTTAGACAGGGGGAAAAATTTCTCCCGAGCCAGCTTGATTATCGATGCTCTATGAAAGGCCGAAGAAAAGCAAGGTCTTACTTAGTCTTGATCTTTCAGGCATGTCGATGCAGACTCCAATATGTAAGGGCATGGACGATTATGTTAGCAATTCGAAATAGGCGTTCACGCCAAAGGAAAAAAACAGGTAGAGAAAAAGCAAAAGGCTAGAGAAGCAATGACAAAAAAAGTAAAGATGCAAACACACATCAAGTGCGGACTACAGGTCGCATAAATTAAGCGGACCCGAAGGGCCAACCGTGGCAGATCATTGTTCAATCCCGCATCAGATCTCCTTTTTTTATTACTATTCTTTAATTTTACTAATCTTCTTTGCACCTGCGCGTGTCGAGAGAAAGGAAACTGCAGTCCTAAATTAATTTAGATAGTATTATAATAAACATTTATGAGGCTAACCAGTTAATTTGGCTCTCCTGTCGCCGCAGGCCTTTTAAAGTCGCTCTGCTATGCTATATTTCAAGACTCAATTCGAAAAAGAAAGATAGCATAGAGTCTCCTGCAGAGCTCCGTAAAATAAGATGAGATGCTAGCATTATATTCTTAGTGAGCCATTATCTAGCAAGCTGTCGCTAGCGTGCACCTCCATCGGAAAAACGTTTTGCTACTTCCTGGATGGCTGGTAGTCATAAGACAGCAGTTTACGGGATAGCTACGACGTAATTGGGTAGCAAATGGGGGCACAAGAAGTTAGTAGCAGAAAACGGGCTCTGCGGGCTTGCAGGCAGGATAAAAAAAGACTAAAAAAAAGTAATTTGCAAGGAGATCCATGGGCCGCACGACACATGACGATAGCGATAACGATAAGCACGTTAAAGTACCTACTAGCAACCTCATACAAAACGATCATGTCGTCTCATAAAATGCCAACGATCCGTGGGGCTGCAGCACGCGTAATTGATAAGCAAGTGTTCTGACATTCGAGCTAGAAGTTTGTAGTGTTTTACTGTAAGAGACGCCGAGCCTCTTGCGGATGTGTTTAGCAGCGTTTGGAGCAACGACTGAGCAGGTCGCAGGAAAATATCAGTTATTAAATGCAAGAGACTTGCACAAAAGCGATTCATTTACGAGTCTCTGACTAACTTGTCAGTCCTAACAGCTAATATCGCTCCCCTGGCAAGGCTATATATATAATTATAAATCGCAATTTAGCGCATTTGGATAACTATCTCTTTAATATCAAGTAGTAGGTATATTAATATCCATGCAATAAATCTAAAATAGCAAAGCCGGGATGAAAACAGAAGCACAAGTATACCTAATGCGGTCAAGCTCTTCCTCCTTCTCGATACAATGAGTTCTCTCCAGTGATCGTAGCATAAGATGGGACTATTCTTTCGGAAAAATCTATAGACTACCTGTTTGGTCATCACTCTCATGTAATCTGTCTGTGGTCCTCTTCTTTACATGGCTTAGCCTCATGTAATCTTTAAACCTTAATTCGCGGTTTATCTCTGTCGTGCTTACCTGTTCTCTTATCAAGCGCAAGGCCATATGCCCACAAAGCTGATTGATTTCAGACTTTGTCAGCACCGAGCGCCCGCAGTGTGACCGATCAACGTAGATAGCTATGGAGCTAGCTGCTAGGGTACGCATAGGAGTGGTGAATAGCTTGTCGACCTCCGGGATAGTGCTACTTGCTTTTTATAGGTTGCCCAATTTTTTACGTCTGAGTTTGAGTTCAATGTTACTTACTCGACTCCCTCGTCGCTCTATGCTTGTCCACAGATATTTTTGTTTCTTTTTCTAAAGATCATCTGTCAATTCGTTGCTTGAAATTTCCGTCTGATGTTTGCTTTGCAGGCTATTTATTTATTTTATTAAGTCCTTTGTGGTTTAATTTTGTCTGTTTGCCGGACGCTTGTTTCTTTTATATAGTCTCGCATTTGTCTGTCTAGCGGGTTACATCTGAATTTTAGAGTGTGATCATTTGTTCTCGCACGTTTTAGAGTAGAGAACTTAAGTCAGTCGACACTTGTTTTGCCCTCTCCAATACTTGTCCGCGGTTACCTTGTTACCGCTTTCTTATATCATCTTCTCCGTCACTTTGTCTGATCGCACTACAGTCAATGTGCATGGCCACGGTTTCCGCCTGAAAAAATCACAGGAGCGTGTGCGCATTCGATCATCTCCGAACTCTTTGTTTCCTGTGTGTTTATGAGTTCTGGATATAATCGATCAGAAAATATATCATATATTTTTTTGAAGTCGTTGGCCTTAAATTTTATTTGCTTGGGGGTGGATCAAGAGAGAGGAACCCTCCTCTGACTGAGTGTATCAGGACCGAGAGAGTGCTATTTACTTCTCAGGAGGCTGTCTCTCGTCCAATTTGTTTATAAGAAATACGGCATACTACTATGAATTATTTCTTAGCAAGCCTGTAATATCTCTTTTCCTGGGACCGAGAGGAAGTTCGAAATAATAATCGGCTTATTGCATTGGCCTGCTTTACTGATAGCATAGTCTGAGGACACACGTGTACTGATGAGAAATAATTATATATCGATGTGAGTTTCTAGTCTACGTCGCTGGATCTGTTTGCTTTGTTTTTTGTACTATTGCGTTGGCAATTTGGAAGCCAGGCTGATTTATCCTGATTGAAATTTTTTTTTTTAACTAAAGAGACGAGCTACAGAACTATTTAGTGGACATGGCAGCAACAAATCAAAGACTAACGATGCAAAAAATTTCTTTTAGTTTTCGACTATGATTGCAAAGCTATTTGGTCGGAAAGGATCCTCCTATTCGAGCCAGCAGCATGCTCGCTCTACGCAAAGGGAGAGTGAGAACCGCCATGCCAAGTCAGCTTCAGGTTTACCGCACGATCTGGTTATGAATCCACCATTACATTCTAACGCGTTCGATCCTGCGCGCCATCTCAGAATTTATATTGCGCAGGATCCTCTAGTCGACAAGACCAAAATACCATTGTTTGATTCGCATTACAAACCGCCGCGTGCTACTACTATTTCCTCGATCCCACATAATGGTGCGAATGACTCTTTTCTGGCTGGATTGACTCCTGATCGCTTTCCTGAGCCTGTTTTCCGAGATCAGCCTCCTCACACTGTTGCATTTACGCGTTTACTTGATCTAATGTTCGGTAGTGTACCAATGTCGTACAAGGGTACATCCACAAAGATAATGACGCTGTCGTCGAGCGACGATCGGTGCGTTGTCCTGGTAACGAAATTATTTGCAGTTGGCCTTCATCATGGACCAAAATATACATACACCGATAATTCATATGTACCTAGCCAGGACTTCATCTATCCACATGTGAGGCAGGAGGCAGACCCAGATCAGTCTCCACTCTGTTCTTCTTCATCTACTGGTTCGTCCGCGTTGCCTGCGGAACATGGTTGGGCACCTGTTTCAGCGCCTGGAGACTCTCTACCCGAGATTAGAGGTCGAGCTTTATTTTTTGCCCTGGGTATAGTCGTATCACTACCTCGGGATAAGCCTAATCTGATATCTACTCAGTGGAATTTATTCAGTAGAGCTATAGACGATCTTGCACGAATAGCGTTTTTGAAGATTCAGAGTGAGGTGCTTGCTAAGCGAGAAATGATGACATCAGCATATAGTAACATATCTGTTCCTGTTGCGCTACAAAATATTCGCATTGCACCTACAGTATTACAGTCTGACAGCGATCTGCAAATGTCAGCAGCTAGTTTTGCTGATAGATTTGTAAAGTCAATGACGGTACCAAGACTGAAACATAATACGGAAAATTCAAACAAGTGGGCCTTCTGGCGAAGTGAAGCTACTGCTGTGAGCAATTTGTTGTCAGATCTCTCTGTCTGCGGCTCTTCATCTGTGACCTCTAATGTCATTACGGCAATGTCGTTATCCTCATCGTTTTCATCCACTCTATCGTCATTATCAACTTCATCTATGCATTCGTCATCAGAAAACCAACAGAATCAGCCACGCCAACAAGATGGCCAAACCTTTTTAGAAACACTTCTAGCATCCTTTCTATGCACTAATACAGAATCTCCAGAGCTTCCATCCACACGCACAGTCATTATTGGAAGTTCTGCTATTGCCAACAGGATCCTATTTTTAGTTTCAAGTTTTCTATCATCCCCAGACAGTGTTCCGCGTTCTCCCGTTGTTACACTCGCTGCCCGAGGAAGATATGGGCTTGATATACCTGGAGTTTCATTTTCTGGACACAGCCAGTTACTTTCGGGCTCATATATATCATCCATCTGGTCCTCACAGTCGGCATTATCTAGTACGCCCGACGGATCGGTAATGGAGTCAGCAACCTCTTTATCGTCCACTTCATCATCTGCTTCAACGTTAGATGATAATGATTGTGATTTTTTTGGTTCGTGGGAGGATACATTGCCACAGTTATCAGCAACAACCAATTGTGGGTCGCCATTCTCCACAGCCACTACTCCTATTACATCATTTAATGTGCGGCCCAAATATACTGTTACAAGACTTTCAGACAATACATCAGTTCTAGATGTGGCACTTCCGCCAAGATATGCGGACGTACGGGTACCATCTTTGTCGTCCACGATACCCGGCCAGTCGTTCGTATCATCTGTCAAGTTAAGTCCGGCATTTCATCCGGATTTCCGCGTACAGGCGGCAGATTCGACGTCGGCAACCGAGAACAGGATTTATAGAGCTTTATGCGAAGACGCAGATTATTCGAATACTTGTCTGAGGCCAAACGTCCCAACGGTTGTCGCTCGCACTATAGTTGCTAGCATTCAGTCGTTGAAAGTTGAGATATGGTCTCTTAGTCGAACGTTGCTATCTAATGGACAGTGCGAACAGAAGATAATAAAGAGGAATGCAAATGCTATTCCAGAATGGAATATTTCACGTCTATGGGTAGACGGCGATGGTATTGACAAAGTTCTTTTAGACTTGGCTAGTACTATTCAATTATCTGCATTAGAGGATCATAATCATACAATTACAGTATAAGTCGGATATATGCATATATAGATGACTTGTAAATAAGGTCTCTTTCTATTTTCAAAATTCATATCACTTATTTTTACAGGTATGAATTCTTTTTCTTTACTGGTTTTTAGAGGAGGTGTGTCTTGTTTTTTTGTTATTTATTTTGCATTTTACATTACATGGAGGACACTGGGTTTTTATCGGCGAAAAAGCTCTCTTTTCTTATTATTGTTATTATTATCTATAATTTTTTTCACGAATGATTTTCTATATAATAGCATTGTTATATTCGGTATATGGTGTAATGTTTATTGTCTTCATTATTGTGTTTTAACTAGATTCTTGTTCTATTGTTTCAGCAATAACATGCTATATGGTAGACTCGAACACTTTGCTCTTGTCATAATAGTAACAACAAACAATAAGAATAAGAAAAATATCAAATTATTTCATTTCCTTGTGTTTTAGTTAAGAAACGAAACGATATTGTTATTTATAAATGAAGCTGTATGTGCGATGTACACTATTATCCAAATGGCTATACGATTTCCGTATGTGAGAGGTGTCAATAATAAATTTTATAGTTTCATTACATTAGTCAGTTTTCTCAGGACTTCTGGAGTAGACGGCAGCGAAGAAGCACAATTAGATCTGTTATGACCAAAGACCATTCTCTTCGATATACTCAACTCTTGAAGGACCCTTATCGAGTTTGACTGCAGTAATGGCGTGGCATATGTCGTTAAACGAGTCAGGACCGCACGCAGATACTACAACAGAGCCATGCGCATTAAGAATAGTTTGCTCTATGACAGTAGAAATTTCAGGACGACCATACTCGATAAATGAATCAATTGACGTAGAATATGCGCCATTCTTGTTCGAATAAGACTGAGAGTCATGAGCATTGTCATCATCACTTGTAGGTTTAGATTCCTTAATACTAATTGAAGCAGGACTGCTTTTTGTAATGAATATGTGAAGTCCAATCGGATTTTCACCTGTCAATAGCTTCCTCAGTGTAGCTCTCAAGGGCCCAATAGAAAATTCACTTCTAATAATCCAATATAATATCACATGCTGTCCGCTTGATCTTAACTTTCGAGCACGTTAAGCATACATAGTAAATCCAGATATCCAAACACCGCCAGCGAGAAGTAATACCGTGTCGAATGTTTCCGCTGAAAAATTGTGCCCGTATGGCCCCTCGACCCCCATACGCAAAGTTGCGGACCTTGAAGGTTGCTCTTCGAGATAGTTGGATATAGTTTTAGTGATTCCCTTCTTCGGTCTTGCTATATATATATGTTTGCCATTACGAATTTCTAGGAGAGAAAATGGATGGTTCTCCCAGAATTTGAACTTGGCGAAATAAATATAAGCATATTGCCCAGGAAGGATCCTCCACGGTATTTCAGGAGGATCGATTTCAAGCTCAATTAAGTCATTAGTCATAGTTGCTTTCGCAAAAGTACCAGATGGATTGAAAGATCCATAGTATAGTGGACGAATCAATCTGACCAGCCTATCAAATGCCCAAACAGCAATAGCACCATATATGTACTCCATCCATCCAATTGTAGTACAGTGCCTCCAGACTCCAAGTGTGAATAGTATAACGGAGAGTATATGAAGTACAAAGAACGTCTCGTACCAGTAATGGCGCAAAGCGTATTGTGCTTGTCCAATAATCAAGCCACCTGCAACAATAGCTACTGTACCTGAGATGATATAGCTCTCTTTGTAGTATCCTTTCAAGCTTGCAACACCATAGAGTAATGCATGTACTGTATACATGGTCGAGTGCAGGGTCGCATGAAGGTACATTGACCTACCAATCCATCTATGATAGGTCATAGAGGTCTGCATGGATCAGCCAGTAGCATACTGCATGAAATTGTTTCGACCGCCAAATAGGTAGAGAAGAGGGAAATGACCAACAGCAACAATGCCTGTTCTATCTCCAACAGCTCGTGTAAGCTGCTTGTCTGTCTTTGAAAAAATTGTGCTACCCGCAAAGATATCATAATCTACGAATATAAATATCATGTCCAATATTAGAAAGCCAGCGACTACTAGAGACTCAAATCTGGTAGGAATCAAGCCTACAGGAAAGCCAGAAATTTTATATGGATCTGCATGCTTCTTTCCGTAAGGGCTTTTACTGCTAGCTCTCGTCGTAACTTCGCATTGAGTTTGTTCAACAAGATCACCGATCTGGGGAACAATCTGATAAGTAGTTTTCTGATGGTAGCCAGTACGGCAATAAAGAAGAAATAAAACGTGCAAGCAATTGCCATATAGTCCGAAACGTCAAAATTACCATAGAAAGACTTAAATGATCTATAATTACCATAGTAATACGTCTCTGGTACGAGGAATGGCTTGATCATGACATCAGTAGAGTAATTGAGTGTAGAGGTGATCTCCACGTTCTCTAAACCCCACGCAAGAGCGTCATCTAATGTATACATAAACTTTAAGCCATTTTCATATTCGCAATAGGCTTTCATGATAGAAAGTGAGTTATGAAAATCTCGCTTGGAGCAATAATGATCCACAGAAATAGCATAGGTGCTTGTTGGCACACGTTCAGTACATAAGCATTCGCGAGTAGTCAAGGAGGAACAGTTAAATACTTTCGGATAGGTGTTCATGAAGGCATGACAGACAACTGCACAAACAGGACCATGACGCGAGGCTTTCACCACAGCGGCATAGAGTGGCAGAACTACTAGCACAAGCGCAATAAAGTAGCTCATTATTTACTTCACTTAAGTATTATCGAATCGAATGACTAAGTCAGTGATAAAGAGTCCAATCTTCTGCCGACGACCTGTAATCGAGCTCAATAATAGAAGAAATTATTGTATTATTTATATTTCTAGATCAGTCCAATTACAGTAGATGACCATGGAACAGAAAACGCGCATATTTCTCCCGCAAGATATCTTTGGATCACTTATATAAACATAGTGGGATTTGTATGGATTCTGCATTATGTTTGAACTTCCATAGACCAAGAAAATACTTGGATGAAAATATTGCCAATATGCAGTGAAGAGTTAGAATCCAGAAACAAAACGAAGCAAATAGCGAGTATACATATATCTATATACCTTGGCGAAAAAGTCTGAATTAAAATATTTCAGGACTGGTAGAGATAGTTTTACTGTAGGTATCTAGACATCTAGACTCTTCTTTTCGGTGCCTTTAAGCAGAACCAAGACTGATCTAGTTTTATTTTATCTAGGAATTATAATTTTCAAAGATAGAGAAGGTGTGCCTCACACTCTCGGCTACATCCTTGGACTTGGTGATCTTATTAGTGCAACTACTTGTAGATTATTAAAAAAGACTCCGCTCTGATTCTTTCATCGGGAGAAGAATTTCATTTGAATTACGCAACATGTTTTCTAGCAACGAGACAAAGTTCAATAAGCAAGTCATTATTCTATGTTCTCTGTGACATATTTCGTATATGCTCTTGTATGATCACGCAGAGGAGCTACGAAAGACGGAGGGAGAGAAACAGTTACGAGTACTGTAATTGAAAGATGTGTGTCACAAGCAGAACATAACTTTAGGTCGATATACCAAATGTAGACTCCTGCTTGACAATTACAATTAAGCGAAGATTATACTTTATCTGGTATATGACATTAGCTCATAGAAATGCTCCAGGACGTTTCTCTTATGAAATAAGTTCCATCAACACTCAATACTTTTCGATATTCCTACGACCTCGTATACTAGAGCACATTTCTGCCCATCTTATTGTTATATAACTACAGTACTGACTAATGTGCACTGAGATATTGTGTTGAAACACGCGCTAAACACTTCAATCTGATAAAAAAGTCTAAACTCTATTTGTTAATTAGGTAAGTGTAATTCATTTGACAAGGAATATGAGACATTTTTAACACAAATAACGTTAATCGAACGCACGGAACCTTAATTTGATTAGGGCTCGGACTCGGGCCTCGAATTCGTTTTATCATTCTCGCTCCATCTGGTCTAGATGCTTTACGAGATCCTCTTGAATACATTTATTATTAGAAGTCAACCAAGCTTATACTTGCGAGAGGCAGTATTACTATTAGTTGCTAGCATACCAATATGTAGTATTATTTGCTACAAGCTGTAATACTCAAGCAAAAAAAAAGCAAGTTGAACAAATATACATCTGAAAGAGCCATCCCGACTTTATCAATAGCCATTAGATTACCGAAACAAAAAAAAAAATAGGGATAGAAATTGTCTGCAATAAATAAGGTCTACTACATTGACTAATAATATCATATATTAGTGACTATGGCGGATGGCCTGATATATGCGGGCTCTTAATCACCGTTATCACAATCAGATGTCAGTTTCTCTCTATAACTTCTACAAATATAAAATTTCCATACAATATTGGTTACTTCCAATTAAGCAATACTAGATGATTTTGTGAGGTGTCATATAACAGGTTACTTTCCTAGATGTGGATAACGGACAAAGCAAAGACCCTTATGTGAGTCATAGCAGAATCAAACACCAGTATCAGCTCACTCTATATGTTGCTTCTATCAGCATCAGTTTACCAGTGATTGTATTCCATTCATGATACAGCGATTTGCAAGCTGGCCTATAGATGCTTTATTATTAAAAAAAGATGGAAAATTGTCGCTTGAGTCCGATAATACGCTATAATCTCAAGAATTAATTACATAGCGAAGTAAGGTTCTATTCCAGGTTTCAGTCCCTCTACCAAGCTAAGAGAAAGCATCCGGAGTTTTTAATCAGCCTAATCTTGACAATCTATACTGTACAAGCTGCTCGGATCAAATCTAAGCTAATTGTGCTACATCTGCTTGCTATCTACGTTAGAATAGATGTGGATTCAATGATTTATGATTAGAGGCAATTGGCTGTTGCTATATACTCGGACGATTCATATAGTATTCTCTCTTCGGAGCTAGTTGACTGAGCTATTTTCTCCGTTAGTGACTATTATATTTATCTGAGTAAGAATCACATTCAGATTGCTTATTCTGGAGAACTTTAGAAGATAGTGAACATTTCTGTAGAATTACGACAGTGAAGTGGATAAATTATCCTAATAGAATTATTCCAGGAAGACAAATGTTACGCTTCGAGATGCAAGATAATCACATTGACAAGTATATAAGGATTCACGCTACTATGGAATTCATACTACTATGGAATTCATATATTTGGACTTCATTGTAATTAGATGGAAGGTTAGAGTCATCTGATCTCCGACTACTTTATAAAAGTGTAATAACGCATTTGTTGGAACATGACTGAGCAGCGATTTTGCAAAGTTGGTATGGAGTCGAAACCTAAGTAAGCAGACTCATGGCTAAATTTTAATAATAATCCTAGATATATCATTACCATAGTAGACCGGTGGGCTTGTAACTTTGGGATGCCACGTCTTACCATAGTAAACGACTTCATTTCGATTCGTACATACCATATGCTCTCTTATCTTTTGAACATCCAGAATTTCAAAACTCAGCTTCAGAAACACATTAATATTAGATATACTGTTAAATATATTCCTTATATTAAGTCATCTAACAGCTATCAGTACATGAAAATGCAGTTTCCAGTCCCAAAATACTTTGAATGAACTATTACAGTTTCATATTAATCAGGCAGAATGTGCTGACTTGATTTACCCTAAACACAAATATAACATCTGTTGACTTAATCCTGCAAGATCGGTTTCCATAATATCTGTATTATATCACAGAACAACAGGAAGCTGAAGCCAAATGAATCATCCTTGGGTGAGACATGAATGGGTCTACTCTGGACAAGGTAAGTGATGTTGAAATGAATAAACGAGATTAGTCGGCGCCAAATTCTGACGACTACATGGCAACAGGCTCATAGACAAGCCCAAGAAGCCGACCAGGCTATTATGTCGGGAAAGATCAAGCAGGGAATCGTCCTTTATAAAGATGCAGCATCAATTTTTGAGTCTGTTAAGCAATCTACACGAGATCCTGAGGCTCTCAAAATATTGGATATTTTAAATCAGAAATATACTAAAATATCAGAACAACTGCAGTACCATCTTGAAACTGATCCATCGTCGTTACAAACAAGATCCGCTATTCAGGGCCAGCATCAAGCAAATAGTGCCGCTGGTCCCAACAGCTACCACTCATCATCATCATCTCCTTACCAGTCTTCGTCGTCACTGACAAGTACTCTAGCGTCAGCTCGTGGAATCCCAGTAGGTGCTGTTGGTAGCGATATTGAGGGTCATTATGTTAGTGTTAAGAGAAGAGAGTCTAGTATGGACGATCCTTTCACAAAGTGCTTAGCCTCACTTGAGGCTGGTCTGAATAAGCTACAACTTTCGGCTTCCAAAGTTAAAGGAACATATGAAGGTCTAAAAACGCAGGTAGCTACGTCTGGGCCTGGGTCCCTAACGATAGGTAATGGATTTGATATCGGAGAGTCATTTTATCTTGTCACACATGACTCCAATCAGCATATTACAGCTAGTACGCATCTTGGACCACCTAGTGACGGAAAGGAAACTTCACTAGTTGTCGAGATGAGTAATCACATCGCTGCTCAAGAGCATCTCATTAAAAAACAACGTGATATCATACGCACTAGTCTAGGAAAGCTACGCCAGGTTGAAAACAAGAGAATGGGAGATCTTGAAGCCGAGATTGACAGATTAGCGACTGAAAACGAGAAACTCAAGATCCAGAATGGTAGACTGAGAAGCAGATGGGAAGAACTGAAGGATAATAATCGTAAGAAGAGGTCGCATTCGAGCAGCGACACTACCGAAACAATTGTGGAGGAAGAAGAGAATTGACAAATAGCCATAAATATCTTTTTCCAGAAGCTATACATACTTATTGATAAATAGCCGATTATGTATATTATATAGTATACAATAAGTACAACACTTATATTGAATATGCTACTTTATTATCTAGATCTATCTATGTAAAAGCCAATCTATCTTGCCGTTGATTCGCGCTACGGTATCCTGAGTCCATTTCTTTGCCTCTTCAAAAGTCATTTCTATATATAGTCCTAGTCCTATGTCTACAAATATTAAATTTGAATCGGCTATTTTGGCATATGCCCAGTATTCTTTGATATCTTGTCGTAGTGGTGTTAAGACTTTTGCATCTTTATGCTTTCCGTTTGCCGCGAGTGCTCGTTCTAGCTCCGTGATTTCTATATATCGTGTAAGGGCATCACTGTCACACATGTTAGTTTCCCATTATGATCTTTTGATCCACATTCTAATCTCTGATTTGTTTTCAACATCAGAGAGAAATCACACTGTGAGTATTAGTCACTGTGTTTCCAGTTGACAAATGGCAAGCGGTCTCAATACTAACGAATCGACAGTAATAATTATCCTATGGCCACTTACTATTCAGATGCTATCTTTTTAAGTTCCCGTATACAGGATGCTGACGCCTCAAGAACCACTTCACTCGCTCTTGAACCATCAATCACAAATGCGTTTGGCATAATCTAGCCTTAATCAGACTATTGTCTCTTATAAACTCTTGCTGGTATTGCCCAATTCACTAGCAGTTGCTCTCTCTCTTTCTCCAGGCAAATTAGTCCAATTCCTCTCAACCGCTCTATTTAATGTTCATTTATGGCATAAAGTTCACATAGTATATACAATGCTCTATCCAAGGCTAGGGTACTATTAATTTTTTTGGCTCAAACTATTTCTATCAGTAAATGCAATGCTAGGAACAATAAATTTGTTACTCGGTGGAAGAGAGTATTTTGTAAATCATCGTCGCTAACAGAAAATATTAACGTAAACAATTAATTTTTGTAAGAATTATCCTGAAGGCTATTCAGATCATCGTATATTCTATATTTTACCCTTTTTTTGTTACTTTGGTGATTCTGTTGTTTGATAAATCGACGCAGTACAGCACTTGCCATTCGTTACGTAATGCCCCAAAGAATAAATTACTACACAAAGCGAACACGTTGTTTATTACAGGGTATGGGTAATATCAAAATTTTTCTCTCATTTTTTTACGCCAGAAAACACGGCTACTGCTTGCCTCTTTCTTGTTATTTTGTTCTTTTCCTTCGTTGATATTACTGCCCTTTTTACCTTTTTCCTCTAATTTGTCTATTAATTCACTTTCAGAATGTCCACTGCTGTTTCTTATAAGGTTGCCGACATTGGCCTCGCTGCCTTCGGTCGTCGCGAAATTGAGTTGGCTGAGAATGTGAGTAGTGGTGGTTTGGTAGCTGCTGTGGTCCCCTAAGAAAGAGGTCCATAGAAGCAAGCAATTGCAAGCTGTTCACAAATGACAATTTATTGTCAATTGATATTAGCTTGAGTTAATTGTCTAATGATCATGTTTTTTAGGAAATGCCTGGTTTGATGGCCATCCGTAAGGAGTATGCTGCTGATCAGCCATTGAAGGGTGCTCGTATTGCTGGATGTCTTCATATGACTATCCAGACTGCTGTTTTGATCGAAACTCTCGTTGCCCTTGGTGCAGAAGTTACCTGGTCTTCTTGTAATATTTTCTCTACTCAGGACCATGCTGTAAGTATTGCTATTTATGCGGTAATTGGCTGATTTGCAATGATTGTATAATATGGATGGAAGATAACTTTTCTCTTTTTTGCTGCTCTAATTTTTTCGGAGATGAAACATCAGTTATTAATCGTATTTTTATATTTATAGGCTGCTGCTATTGCTGCTAGTGGTGTCCCAGTATTTGCCTGGAAGGGTGAGACTGAAGAGGAGTATATCTGGTGTATTGAGCAGCAACTCGTCTCCTTCAAGGACGGCAAGAAGCTTAACTTGATTTTGGATGATGGCGGTGACCTTACCGCTCTGGTTCACAGCAAGTACCCAGAACTCTTGAAGGATTGCTTTGGTGTTTCCGAGGAGACTACTACTGGTGTCCACCATTTGTACAAGATGATGAAGGAGGGTGCCCTTAAGGTTCCTGCTATCAACGTCAATGACTCTGTCACCAAGTCCAAGTTTGATAACTTGTATGGATGCAGAGAGTCCCTCGTTGATGGTATCAAGCGCGCTACAGATGTCATGATTGCTGGTAAGACCGCAGTTGTTGCTGGATTCGGTGATGTCGGAAAGGGTTGTGCTATGGCCCTTCACTCTATGGGTGCTCGTGTATTGGTTACTGAAATTGATCCCATCAATGCTCTCCAGGCCGCTGTCTCTGGCTATCAGGTTGTTACCATGGAGGAGGCTGCTCCAGTTGGTCAGATTTTCGTCACTACTACTGGTTGCCGTGACATTATCACTGGTGACCACTTCGCAGTTATGCCAAATGATGCTATTGTCTGCAACATTGGTCATTTTGATGTTGAGATTGACGTTGCCTGGCTCAAGGCAAACGCCAAGTCTGTCACTAACATTAAGCCACAGGTTGATAGATTCCTTATGGAGAACGGTCGTCATATCATCCTTCTTGCTGAGGGTCGTCTTGTCAATCTTGGATGTGCTACTGGTCATTCTTCCTTCGTCATGTCCTGCTCTTTCTCTAACCAGGTTCTTGCTCAGATTGCACTCTTCAATGCTAACAATGAGTCTTTCCGAAAGGCGCATGTTGAGTTTTCCAAGTCCGGACCATTCGAGGTTGATGTTCACGTTTTGCCCAAGATTCTTGATGAAACTGTCGCTCGCCTCCATTTGGACCATTTGGGTGCTAAACTCAGCAAGCTCAGCTCTGTTCAAAGCGAGTATCTTGGAATTGCTCAGGAAGGTCCTTTCAAGGCTGACATCTACCGTTATTAAGTGGTTCCCGTTTGCAATTTTATAAACTGTATATTGCTTAGATGATTTCTTTTATTCACTCCACTACCTTTTTACATAACTTTCCTTTTTGTCACTCCTTAAATTATCTTCTTTTATTTTGTTTTTTTCCTCGGGAATGGTCATCAAAAGTCTGTTTTTGTATATTGTATTAGCAATTGTCGATTGAGATTTAGTCCGACGATTCGGGGGAAATATTGGGACGGCTTCAACGAAGTCCAGAAAAGGGCATAATATTCAACATAGGTCCATATAGACTAAAAAAAAACTATATATAGATATAGTACAATATATTTATATAAGAATATTAACTAATATTCTCATTGAAAACAATTTTTTTTGTTGGCGTAGACGTAAAACGTTCAAACTATAGTAGAACTCAGATGGAGCTAATGTTCATAATATGTTTTCATACAAGTATAATATAGAGAAGTTTACTAACTAGATGATAAAGTGAAATTCATTAATATTAATGAATACAGAAATCCTTATAACTACAATTAGTAACTGATACAAATGATAATGACTTAAATAAATGATAATAAACCTTGTTGGGTACCATATAACATTGCCTTCAATATAAGCAAGCTATCTAAGGTCCAGTACGCCTCCTCTTCTCAATCTTTTCTGCTCCGTTATCATCAGTCCTGTCATGCTTCCTGCTAGCACGATCCGCCCCTTCTGTTCGGTCTTTATCCTTATCTGGTCGCTCTTTGTCTTTGTCGCGCCTATCGCGTCTTCTAGAATCTCGCTCCTTATTGTCACGATCGCGATCGCGATGGCGGTCGCGATCTCTATGATTACGATCCTTATCTCTATCAGTTTCTCTTTCCTTTTCCGGCGCTTCTTTTGAATTATGTCTCCTGGTGCCTTTGTGATCTCTGTGCTCATGATCGGCATTGTGATATCGACGAAGCTTCTCATCTTTATCGTTATCGTTATCCTTTTCCTTTTCTCTATCCTTCTCCTTCTCCTTCTCTTTCTCATTCTGCTTTTTCTCGTCTCGCTTGTCTCTTGCCCTGCGATCAAAATCACGCCTATCCCGATCACGACTCTCTTGCTCTCTATCCCGATCACGATCTCCACGATCCCTGCCAATCCTATCTCGTAGTCTTTCTTCGCCTCCTCCACTACTTTCATTCTGTCTTACTTGATCTTTCACTGCTGGACCTCCTTTTTGTGAAGATACAACAGATTGGCGATTAACTCTGTCTGACACTTGACGACCGCGGACATCTGGCGATTGTACACTGGATCGTGAATTCCCTTGACCGGATCCACTCCGAGTATTTTGACTTCTTCCTGATGGCTGCTGAGGTGCTGATGTTTGACTAGCAGTTGCATTGTTACTCGAGCCACGTATGATTAATGAAGGTCTAACAGAACCAGAACCCGAGCCAAGAGGAATGCTGTTTGCACTATTGCTTGCAACAGGTGGAACTTCGCTAGGTGGAGCGCCACCTCTTTGTACTTGACGACCCCCTTGTTGCCTAGTTTCATGCCTTGTATCGCGTTGAGCTTGTGAAGGGTTTTGAGAGTTATAATGCTGTTGTGGCTGTTGAGCAGGCGATTGAGGGTGACCATTGTTATAATAGCTACGATCATCATCTCTGCCTCTGTATTCCTGAGGACCATCCATACCACGAGATCCATAGCGAGATCCACTCTGTTGAGGCGCAGATGACACTCCTGGCACATTTCTACCAGTAGGGATAGCATTAGGACCATGGACAGGTGGCATATTTCGACCGGCGTTCATCTGTTGCATAGGTGCATTTGGTGCACGACCCCATCCCTGACCTTGCATATGATGTCTTTGGTCTGACGGTATACGCTGCATAGCAATATCCTTTCCCGTTTGCATACCGGTATGCTCGTCGTGCATAGCTCTTGGTCCACGAGGAGGAGTATCACGAATAGGCGGTCCATCACGAGCAGGAGGTCCACGGTTATGTGCTCCACCTTGAGGCCCTTGGGAAGCGTTTGGTGGATGATTCTGGTCTCTTTGGTTTGCTATTCTTCCAGATCCATTGGAACCCTGGTTAAGATGGCTCTTTGGTTGCAGTGGAGGCGGCTGTTGGCGTTGCTGAGCTGCCATGATCTCAGCTTGCCTTGAAGGGTGTACTCTAGCACCACCAAGATCGCTGTTGACTTGTTCGGTACCTTGCTTAGTAGCAGCTTGAGGATTGGAATGCACTGTCTGTCTTGCATTATCACTTGTTCGTCTAGGAGGTTCATTCAATCTGCCAGATGACGCTGCTGGCCCGCTTGGAATTGTATTAGTGCCACTGAAAACTGGACCTTGTTGACGTGAAACATTTTGAGAGGCGTCGCGTGATTGATCGGATGCTGGGCTTTCAACTGTTGTTGACACAAATGGTTTCGCATTAGCATTTAGCGCTGAGCTGGTAGGTTTCTGTGATTTCTTATCTTCAGGAAGTCCTCTATAAGCCAATTCAGAAATCCAAGTTGGTTGCGACCGTTTTAAGAGACCCTGGAGCGCAGTAGCTGCCAGTTTCAAATCTTCGCGCTCTTCCGTCTTCGCCATAGAGTCTAAATGTTTTAAGAGCTGCTCTCCATGATGAGTGACAAGCGGGAATTCTTTGGTCATATTGCGTAAAACAATAATAGCATTCCGGCGACGCACATACTCAGAACTTTCTAAACAGTCTTGTAAGGCAAGTCTTATTCGACTGTGCCATTTATGATTAATAGTCAAATATTCCATAAAAGACATCATATGACATTTTACGATTTCTTCGTCTATTGTAGCACCCTTTGGAATGGTTTCTGGCTTGTCCATCTTCTTACACATTCCTCTGAAGAAGGTAACTTTGCCATCTTTCTCTTGTCTTCCCAAGCCATCTCTAATGAATGTATTCTTCTCGCGCCACCTCTTTAATTCAGCCAGAAGTTCACAAAGAAACCTTCCCAAATTTTCAGCTTCGTAAGGCGAACAACTAGATATCGTAGCAAATAGGCCATAAGGTATATATCGTTCAAGGAAATAGAGCAAACAGAAGTTCTTTGCTTCTCCACTATGAAGAATCTTGAGAAATTTAACACAATAAACAGCGTCTGCGGGCGATAAAATTGCCCTTGGAAATATGCAGTGAAGACTTATACTGTCTACTACGGATTTCATGAAAACCAGCTGCTTTTGCCAGTATTCTTTGCTTCTGTTCTCTACTGGTTCTTCCCCCGGCATTTGAAACCAGTAATCTTTTTCTCCATGAAGTCTCTGGCGAGTGTGTTCATATTGAGCAATGTGGACTCTGCTTTCAGCTTGAAGGCTTGTAATCTTGCTCATAAAATTATCCCTCTCCATTTTCCTTCTCCGGATTCCACTTGGTGTGTTGTCTGATCGATCAGAATCGAGTCTATTCATAGCATCCCGCAATCTCGACTGTTCCTGTTTATATCTGTTAATCGAAACGTAAATATCGTATAAAGAAAGCTGCCAAAAGGTGACATAAAAAGCTTTAAAACCATAGTCATTCGATAAAGGAGTCTCAGGCACTTGAATATTTTGAATTATATTCTTCAGGAGTGGATGCCAGACGTCTTTGAGTTCATCTGCACTGGCACTCGTAGTTTCCAAAATGTCAGTTGTTTGCTCTTTTTTATGGTAATCTTGACTTTCTTCTTTTATGCTGGCTTCCCCTTCGCCGGTTTGTTGAATATCAGCCATGACGACATCAGCGCTTTCGTCCTTAATGTCATCGTCAACTTCGCCATCCTCAATAGCATCCTCTGCCTTTTTTGCTGAATCTGATGCATTTTTAGACTCGCTAGTATCTTCCGTCATAGGTGATTTCGTGTCCTCCTTCTTTGTAGTGTTAGATATTGCAGAATTTTGTTCCGCTCCAATTCTCTTTTTTCGTTCTCGTTCCTTCCAGCGCTGGTCGTCATACTTACGTATGTCTTCCCCAAGCTTCTCTCGCCATAAATAAAAAGCCATGGCATGATCAACACCAAATTCATTGCAAAGCGTAGGAATATCAAACACGAGCCTCAAAAACATACTCTCTTTCGAGTTCAAATCCATCTGAGGCAGCAGAAAAGAGTTCAAGAGCTCAACATACTGTGTAATTATGACTCCCAGATCATCATATCGCGTACCGAGAACTTTGGTCCTTGCTAAGTAATCAGGGACATCAAAAACAACAGTCTTATACTGTTGTGCGAGTAAGATAAACAACTCAGATATTAGTCCTTCAGATGTTAAGCAATTGAGAAGACGTGTAGCCGAATCCTTTGAAGTATGTCGCTTATCTCCAATGGAGGCTAGCGTTTCAACTCGCATCACATTTCCAGCGCTGAGGCCCTCTAGCTGAAAATCTGTCAAGTTTGTAAGATGTGTAATACCTGCCATCTGACTAATGAGCTCTTGTAAAATGAGAATATCAGAAGAGTTCTGCTTATGTAGTTGCCGTTGAAGATAGTGCAATATAGGAGTAGGATCCATAAATGAATATTCACGGCAAAGTTTTGCATTAAACGTTGAAAGTGACTGTAGCCATTTACGTCCTGTAACACCGTCCAGCTGAACTGTTCCTCGACCAGACGTAAGCTGCATCATAATTACAAGAGGTAAAGCATCGTAACCTATACGTGTAAATCTTCTTGCAGCTTGTACAACTAGATCACTAAGATTGTCGTAACTTTCGACTTGGCTTACCAATGCCATAAAGGAGGTCATTGGATTTGAATACGTCACTTTAGCTAATTGAGCCATCATTTCCTCGACATTTGTTTTTGAAAGCCTCTTCAATATATTTTTTGTCTCTTTTTCAGTCTTGGAGGCAGCAAATCTGAGTTCCACTTGATTCTTGAACAGGACATTGTACCATTCTCCATACACGGAGTACCTTATAGGATAAGGATAGTGAAACAGAATTTTTCCCACTTCATTCATTACTCCTGGATTTGCCTCTATAAGAGCTACCGCTGGTAGCAGGTAAGTACGAAAATACTGCAGCCAGAAAGAGCTATCATATTTACTGTCCTCGCTCTTGTTATCAATATAATGGTCCACAATTCTACAGAGCTTTGTAAAGAGTATGGTATCTCTCGAGAGCTGTGGACCAGAAAACGCAAGAAAAACATCCGAAGCAATTAAAAACTCTTCGATCGAGTTAATTCTATCTAGCCCACGAGTCCACTCATCATAAAAAAATCTATATGATATCGAAGACACATCAGACTTCTTCAGAGGCGTTAGAACACGTCTACTAGATGGAGCACTTGGCTGCAGATAAGAAATGTGGCGGGCGTTACCCACTGCTATCTTTTTTATATTGTCCTCCTGCTTAAACAATGATTTATATTGTTGTATTGGTTCATAAAACGGTTGTAGTGAATAGGAAAATATGATATGTAGAACATCCGCAATTTCTGGATAGGGCCCCGCGAGAAAAGGAGCTTTAGAGAGAATATATAGAGCTGGTTGCACGCATCCAATAGCAAATAATGATACTATCATGGTGACTTTCTGAGGAACTATCAGCTTCTCATCTTTGCTTGCCTTCCCACTGACCTCGCCATCAACCTTTTGCCCGATTTTTTCTGATCTAGAACGATCGGATGGTACTACGTCATCCGCCAAAGGTGCTGCTAGTGCCAATGCAGATGCTGTAGCCATATACGCCTTTTCTTCAAGATCGTTTTGCCATTTGCTCTTTTCCAGTTCAAGCTCTTCATCTGATGGAGATAAATGAGGATAGATGGAAGCCATATTAATGAACCCTTCTTTCATGAGAATAGCAATAAGCATAATCAGATTTTCGGGGGCCTGCTCCCTTTCTTGAGTATATGATCGTAACTTAAATCCCAACAAAGACGCTGCTAATAGATTTCCACCATAAGCTAGCTGTGTGATGTCGTCTGGTCTAGCCAATTCCCTGGGCCACCATGGCGATATTTGTAATAATTTCAAAAAGAAATTGTACTTTCCAACTAGGCATACGCCAAAGATATCTAGAAATATATCTAATGCTCTATTAGGATCGAGATCAAAGCAGCCTATGATTGATATAATGTTACTCATTGTCTGTGAGACAAGCGACATATTGTCAAGCCTATATGAAGCTGAATGTAGTTCAACTATAAGTTTTGCATATCCTTCTGATTCTTCGCGGAGTAGATTAAACCTTTTCTGAAAATACAAAAGCGCAGTGTGTACACGAGTGATTCGCTTCTCGAACATATGATTAACAAATCCAGCGCTATAGAGAGTCGATGGCTCCAAACGCAGTAATAATAAAGAACGATCAATATTAATGGACTTGACAACATTAATAAGTGCCTCCGAATTCTCAAATACTGATAATGTATCCGCAATCATCGAATTAAGATCAACGCCCGAATCCGCATACTTGGTTATAATTTGATTCAAGAATTCAACAACTTGCTCTACTTTTATTCGATCCATCGTAGCAGCAAGGACTAGTTCGTAGAGAAATGTCATAAAATTAACAGTGTCATTATTTTGAAGCATTTCGTCAATTTTTTGATATCTATATACATAGCGTGTAAGTCAATTACTGCAATCCCCTACAGTCCATTAAATTATAGTAAAATTAAAATATCCACATAAATGAAGTAAAGCAGTTGTCGCACTCACATCTCATCGAGCTCTCCACTGGCTATAAGCTGACAGACTTTATTATCGACCACGAGCCACACCAAATCTAGAATTTTCGCAATCCTCTTATCTCCATTATCTACCGATGGCATTTTAGTGAGCACAGGCGTATTGGGCTTGGTTATAGAAGGTGACGCGGTTGCCGAGCCCATTCTTGATTGTGACCCTGCAGAAACTGATCTTTCGATGTCTGTCACTGCTGCTCCTCCTTCATCCATACGCTTCCGCTTGAGAGATACCGAAGGACTGTCTACCATCATTGATAGTAATACCGCTCTTCTGACTTAGACCTGTATCTTCAAAGCAATCTATGGCGCTTGCTGTAAGAATATTCTTATGATCTCTCGCGCCTTAGTAGAAAAGATTGGCGATGCAACTAAAAAAAATTACTAGTCTTGGACATTATATCACGTGATATATTATGACAACATCAAAAATCAAAATGACCAACTCACTTCTCCGTCTTTCTTTTGTAAAATTATCGAAAAACAATATGGATGGATATGACAGACTAGGAGCATTTCTAGAAAGTAGAAATTCAGGCGCAGATCTTAACAGTCAGACGCTTGATCAGTATTATAATAACATACGTGCCAATACTACTCCAAGATCAGGAGCACTTGCGGCGATCTGGCCCGGGATCTTGCATGTGCTTAGGCTTCCTGCTCTATCATCTTATTCCATTGAATCTCTGATAGACGAAGTGATTACACCGTTAGTGAAATCTAATATTATTGAGTGGCCAGAAGTCAGAGAATGTGTTGGAAGTTGGCAGGTGCTCATCGAGTCTGTAAAAGCAGACACACATGACAAAATTCGTCAAGCGGCACTTGACTTCCTGTCGTTATATGACTTCTCGGAGGGCGATGAATTTGTTGAGCCTCTCACGGATGTTTTATTTTCAGAAAATCTCTCTGAACAGTGTGTTGCACGAATTGAGAAAGCTTTTCACAAATTTTTGACTGGCGATATATCTATTAGGCAGAGTCTTATCGGTGCTTTATCTGCTAAGGTGGACGATCCTACGCTTACAGCCGTTGCACTCTCTCGCTTACAATCTCTAGTTCTGATTTTACTTAAAGATACTGGATCAAAGGGTGTGCCGGATAATCTCTTAAAATTTGCATATTCGAAAGATGATACTTTAAGTTCCCTAACAACGATGAAGTTCTATGAAAAGCTGCTTTCGCTTAATCTTCCGCCCTCAGTGTTCGAGACAACGTATGACTGCTATGAAAATTTAGTAAATATATTATTCTCACATAGTACTAGCATGGAGAAAACAGAAGCGGCCGTTGTATTGGGTCAGCTCGCTCGCTCTAAACCTGAAGTTTTTGAGCGAATTGATAATCAGCTCGGGGTCGTACGGAACTTGACTCTACGAGACGAGACTGATTGTGTTCTTTTAAGACTGATCTCTGGTGATTATATTGCAGCCAAGGCGCCACAATTGATTGTGAACTTCCCCGTAAGTAGTTCTGAGACTGCTGAAGTTCTCTCTAATCTCTGTTTATACCGGAGCTCTCTAAAGCTTTTGCGACTGGAGACTGCATCATTGGCGAAGCTGCCTGTGGAATCCCTGTTATTGGTATGTCTTTCTTTAGCTTCTACCAAGTTTGGCGCCAGAACACTGGTGTCATTGCCTGGAATAATGGATATGGTTATTCAGCGACGAGATCGAATGGGATATGACTTAGCTCGAATTAGGGGCGACGTTATAGATGCATTAGCAGAACAAGGGGAAGATGTGTTAGGACCATGGGCAAGAGTTATATCAGAAGAGAAACGTCTAGGACCGTGGGCAAGCGAGACTTCAAATGAAGCTCGTGTTGATGTGTTGGACAGGACTGCTGGGTAAAATATAAAATGAAAAATGAACATAATTACATATAATCGGTTTAAGGGATATATATTACACGACAGAACTGTTGACATAATTATTAAATTACCTGTACTAATTAACTAAATCCTCAAACTCTTTCAGCAGTCCAAACTGCTGCTCTACACCCAGCCTTTATCGTTTCTGTAAGAAGTACATAGGGTCTAGCCAACTGTGCATCGTTTTCGATAGCAGTGTCCAAATGCTCAAGTTCATCATCTCTAAATTCACTAACTGTCTTAGCAAGGGATTGTAATTCCTCGCTCTTTACTCCGTCACATTCTCTGGCTTCTTTTTCCAATATTGATACCAGCTCTCGGAGCTGATTATTGTAATGTCCGCCTATAACTGTTTCTACTGCAAGGGTGCAGGCCATTGCAGCCTCTTTACCCATTAAAGCGGTACTCACACCGAGTCCATAGGCCGCCACTCTCCAGATTGGCGTTAGCAAAGACGGTCGTACTCGATGGTGGACCTGAAGATGATCAAACGTCTTATGATGGTATATTTCTTGATCCCACATGTGCTTAATCAGCGGCTCTATGGAAGGCATGGTACGTTTAAATATAGTATGCTGCCCTTTATAAATCAAATCCGCACCAAGCTCTCCAGCCTGATCCACGCGGATAAGGCGAGAAAGGAAATTCCTAGTTTCTGGTGAGAGAGAGCTCAATTGTTTTCTGATTCCATATTGCAATCTGTCTTTTGAATTTGTGGTTGACTCGCATTCTGGATCACCCTTGTCACTATTCAAGCAGACAACAGCACTAGAAAATGGTCTATTGTAGCTCAATCTAAGAGCAGTCTTTTCAATGCTCGTACGTGATAAAGAATACAATCGCTGGTAGTAGCTTAGATTCATTTTTAAGTGGACACGAAGAATAGATACTTAAAATAACTTGTAGCTGAACTGGTAAATCGTTCGATGAATTGGACGGAAGACGAAAATCTCCCAAGCTGACGTTTACCAATTTTCTCAGTCCCTAAACGAAGCAACAAATTTAAATCAAGTTCATCTGTGGTCATAAATTTCCCAGTAGTTCACAGTACACTAAAGACATGATTGATAACCTTCATGGCCCTTCAATATATATAGTCTATCTAACGGAAACCGGTGCCTCACAAGGTCTGGCAGAGCAGCTTTGTGATCGTTTAATACGTTTGAACTTTCGGGCCAGTGTCTTAAATTCCGCAGATGCTGAATTAATTGCAAAACTAATATTCCGAGCTGATCCATCTAGGAGACCTATTATAGTTTTTTTTGCCTCTACTACGGGTAATGGAGAAATACCTACTCATGCCAGAAAGCTATGGCGACTGCTCTTAAGAAAAAAGTGGACAAGTCAGTCTCTGGCAAACATATTGTTCACTAGCTTTGGACTTGGTGATAGTACGTATACTCGATTTAACTGGGCAGCTAGGAAATTGCACACACGTATTATTCAGCTTGGAGCGAATGAGATATGTACTCGAGGGGAGGCCGATGAGGTAGCTGAGGGAGGTACTGAAAGTGCTTATGCTGCATGGGAAAAAGTATTTTGCGAGAGACTACTAGAGCTTTATCCATTACCAGAAGGGCAACAGCCGATTCCAGATGATACGCTCCTTCCGCCAAAAATACCCGTTAGGATCTTAAGCCTTAGGACTGATAAACTCAGAAATGAAAAAGACATCACAACTGCACCGTTGGAAAAGAAGAATCTCAGAGTTGGATCAGTTGTCTATAACAGACGAGTAACACCCAGAGATCATTTTCAAGACGTCCGTCAGTTCAAGTTCAAGCTTGATCATGAAGAAGAGATAGTTCCGGGAGCCACTGCCTTAATATATCCTCAGAATCATCCATCACTAGTGGAAGTCCTTCTACTAAGTCAAAAATGGGATAAATTTGCAGATAATATAATTTCTGTACCTCCTTCAGTCGAGAAGTGGGCGTACACGAGGCCATTGACATTACGAAATCTTATTACTCATCATTTGGATATCACATCAGTTCCGAGGGCGTCTTTTTTCAAGGCGCTGTCTTATTTTTCTAAAGGAGATGAGCAGCAACTAGAAAAGCTGCTTGAGTTTTCTAATGCCTCAAATGAAGACTTTGTTCAAGATAGATATAATTATGCAGACAGACCTAGACGCTCGTCTCTTGAATGCTTGGTTGAGTTTGAGTCAGTCCAGATTCCAGTGGAATATATTTTGGAAATTTTTGGGCAACTTCGACCAAGATCATTCTCAATAGCGGGTGTGCAAGGTAACGAAGTAGAGCTGCTTATTGCAATCGTAAAGTATAAAACCATGCTTAGAAGAGTTCGACATGGTGTGTGCACGAGGTACTTATCAAGCCTAACGGAAGATGATAAATTCATATATGAAATTTCAGCTCCTGCTGCCAGATGTCCTCCTCTAGATAGGCCCGTAGTTATGGTAGGGCCAGGCACTGGAGTTGCTCCTCTAAAGTTCTTATTTGACGTTAGAATGAAAGCGACGAATAATGGTCCTATGACGGTGCTATTCTTTGGAAATAGGAACCGTACAGCTGACTTTTTTTATGAAGATATTTGGAAGGGATATTCCTCTACTATCACAGCAGATCCAGGACGATATATCTTGATGAAAGGTGAAAGTGCAGAGATTTACGCATGCTTTTCACGAGATAATGATAGCTCTATTCGCTATGTTCAACACATGTTAGAACAGGATGAGATATCACGAGAGATTGGTCATTTACTTGTACATATGGGTGGTTATGTTTGGGTGTGCGGAAGTAAAGGTAAAATGCCAAAAGCAGTTCGATCCATGATTCAGGCTGCTATTGAAAAAGTTGCTGGTGAGAATATTGGCGTAAAATATATATCCGAAATGGACAAATCTGGACGGTATTTAGAAGAGACTTGGTGAATATTCCGACAAAAAAAAACCAGTGATCGCACAAAAGACTTGAAGGATTAGCAAATAGATATCTATTATAATTATTCTAATTTTGGGTATAACATAATTTTATATTCTCAAAATGAAAAAAGATTAAAGAAAAAGTAATTATTTGCTTCAATAAAATACGTATCATTGTAGTATTCGCATATTTCATTTCTTCATGTCAAAACCCTTAAATTGTGCTATCAACCTCAGTCACTGCTAGTTAAAAATCTAATGATAGCTTTTCCAGCTAAATTACCATGATTTTTTAACTGCGCCCGGCTAATTGCATCCTCTGCCTCGGCCGATGTGATTTTGCCGTTCTTAAGGAGATCGTTGACTAAACTTACAGTTACATCTTTATTGAATTCGGGATGACCTTGAAAAGTGAGTAGTCGACCTCCAACAAAGAATCCTTGCACCGGGGACCTTTCTGTTCGTCCAAAAACATGTATATCTCTAGGTGGAATAGATACGTGATCTCTATGCATTTCCTGTAATCGCAGTGTTCTGCCGTCAATCGATTCACCTGGAAACAGTGTATCTTTCAGCTCTTGATCAACTTCGATTTCTGTGACCGCAATTTCCCATCCTTTGGAATTTGGTTCGACATTTCCACCCAGTGCCCGGGATATTATCTGATGACCAAAGCATATCCCCACAAGTCGTGATAAGGACTGGTCATAAACTCGTCTAATAAAGTCAGCGAGCTGGACAATCCAGGACTGGTTATCGTAGGCATCCGCACCTGAGTGCCAAATTAATAACTATACTTTTACATAAGAATTTCTGAACTTACGAGAGCCGGTAATTAGAATACCGTCAAATTCCTCTGGGTCAGGATAGCATCCTTTCACAACATTGAACGCGGTGATTTCATGACGTATATGTTCTAGCTTTTCCTCCTCCTCTGTAGCGGCATTACTGAACAAAGAAACAAATAGGTCAGTAAACGTACCACATGGCGTCTCGAGGTCGGGGTCTGTTTCCAGAATCGCTATTTTAATGATGTTATCTTTATGAGAAGCCGGCGACATCTCCAAATGGTGTGATAGCCAACACGAACAAGAAAGATGAATTCGACAAATGACAAGTGTCTCATTTTGCTATCAGTAAGTCATCTCAGACATTAAGCGTAATCGCATCCAGTGTGCGGCTCAACAAATTCCCGAAGAGATGAGGTAGGGTAAAAATATTAATCATGCTATAGGGTTGTGACCTAGTATTGAATTTTTAGCAGTCACAGGTAATATCCCAGAGCTATGATTACTGACATACAAACGAAGGTGCATCCAGAAAAGCTGTCTTAAAATTACTTACGATTTATTGTTGTTTGATTGTATTGTCCGACCAGAATAACAACACACATCAGCAAAGATGGCTCCAGCTGCTCCTCATCCAAAGATCGTCAAGAAGAAGACAACTAAATTTAAGCGCTGGCAATCCGATGTTGTCATCGGTGTCAGTGAGTCATGGCGAAAGCCCAAGGGTATCGACTCACGTATTCGTCGTCGGTAAGTAGAATATGAAAATCTTGAATATGAGTGGAAGTTCTGCTATCTTTTAGAGACCAAAAGCAGTTTCACTTTGTCAACAACTATGATTGGCAATATAGTATGACTAGTTTTACTAATTCCCCAATAGATTCAAGGGAACTTCTGCCATGCCAAAGATTGGTTACGGATCGAATAAGAAGACTAAGCATTTGATGCCATCTGGCCACAAGGCTTTTCTCGTCCGCAATGTTAGCGATGTCGACCTTTTGTTGATGCACAACAAGACTTATGCCGCCGAGATTGCTCACAACGTTTCTTCTCGCAAGAGAATTGCTATTTTGGAAAAGGCTAAGGCTCTTAACATCAAGGTTACCAACCCAACTGCTAAGTTGAGATTGGAGGGTTAGATTTGTTAAAACATGGTTTTAATGGGTTTTCTTTTTCATTGACAAAAAAAGTTGGGAGAGTAATCATTCATGTAATTATAACGGTATACAATATACATTTAACGTGTATATATATAGATATTGATATATCTATAGTGTCACATTCATATTAGTGCTCTTAAGATTTCTAGACCTACATATTTCAAGCGGCATACATTTCGTTTCGCTTTACGTATGCCAATTATATTTACCAAGTAATCGTTTCGTACAATACGGTATATAATATCTCTGCTGAAAGATATTAAAAGCTATAAAATGCCTTTGAAATTAATATGATGATTTGAGTCCTACAATAGAGCAAGATTAGCAGTGAAATGCAGCCTTAATTTTTTCTCGTGGTAGTATAGAGCGTATCACGTGACTATACCTTAAGTATGTCGACATCTAGTTCTAGTGGCCGTGACAGCGGAGGTACAGTTGTATTGCATAGCTCTGTTGTGTAACTGTTTATAACAATACGACAAACACTATAATAAATTCTCTTCTAAACGTCTTCGTATATGCGTGGCTATTCTGCCTATATTGTGGAGACATGACATTCTTGGTAATGTAATGTGCAACTTCTAATAGCCAGTGAGTGACAAGAAGAAACAAGGATGATTTCCAGCTCAAACTTGGCTCTAATTTGAGTCAACAAAAATGAGTTGATTGTATGCACCTGCATGCGAGATCTCGAACTCAAAGAACCTTGCTCTCTATGACTATATCTCGAAGGACTGCAAGATATAAACTACTGGATTAAGAATATTGGTCTTCGCTCATTCAAGAATAAGAAAACCAGTTATTGTCATCCTCTGTTTAATTTTAGCGCCTACTAAAAAAATGAAATATGAAATGCTATGAATCATAGCTCGCACGGTGCTAAAAAACCAGTAAGTACGTCTATTGTTCTCAATACGATGCTTCACCCACGTATTTCCTGTAGTTCAGTCAGATTAAAACTTCAGGCTGTTCTCCATTACCTATGGAGCCTAAGTACTGTTAAGTCAATGCAATAAAATTAGCATGCGCAGGAAATTGAATAAATATGGAGCGATATCTTTACTGCTCTACTACTCACTGTTTTTACAAAGGTCGAGGAATATAACGCTAGTCAGCGACCATTAACTAATATATGTCGATTAACTACGGATATTATGAGGCACTGCATCACGATTGCGTTAATTTGCAAATAGTGCTGCAGCTGATAGACATGCTCCTCACTTTTAATTTATTTTTTATTTTACCTGTGATCGTGATCTCTGACTGTGAAAAAAGCCATAGCTGTAACGAAACGAGTTCAGGAATAGCGATGAGCTGGTCAGAATACCCTAACATTAGATATGTAGATGCTCTACACTGAAAGAGAAATTTAGGTTATCGCTTAAGGATACCCCACTATTTAGTTCTCAGGTAGAGAAACTCTATTGGCTTCTTCACGATGAGAGTTGGAATACGAAGAGGATATGTAGGATTAGGATATTTTTTCGATATTTTCAATACATAATATGGCCATCGTGTATATTATAGAATACAGTTTATAAAATGGGGAATTATTGTGCCCAAAACGAGTTGCCAACAAAACAAAACTAGCATGTCTAGTATCTTAAAACAGGATCTCCAAATATCCATGGAAAGTATCAGCTCTGTTTATGGCTGAGCTGATAAACTAATCTGAGAGGGGTAGAATAAAAAAAGAGGATAGTCTATGTGGAAACTGCTACTAGAACATGAGTCAGTGGTTTCAGAGGAAGAACTAATCATTTACCAGCGCTCGTCGGCTGACATCAAGTTCTACTACAGCGCTGGCAACTAATATTACGCTACAGCTACCGACATCTGGCTCTAGAAACACACTAGTTTGGGTCATGTCAAAATAAGTGACTTCTAAAATATAGCTCAAAAGCTTCTGTAGTCCACAAGAGCAGGGCGGCTAGATTAAGAATTACTACATGGTTATGTTGCGAGACTATTTGTTCCCAAAATACCGGCTAAACTGCGGACAAAGTTTTTCACGCGCACTTCCAGAGATGTCATTTCCATATCATCTTAGAGTCCATAGACTCTCGTAAGCACGATTCGGATCACCCTCAGAGCCAATTGTCTACTCAGTGCGTCTGAATATACTCACAGAAGGGAAGTCAGCATTAAAATGCAATTTGTAAGACTTTACAGATGTGCTATATATGCCATTAATAAGCATTCGGAGAAGTTGCGTGCAATAAGGAACTACGAGAAACGGCCTAAATGGTCTAAAATATTAAATATTATATCCTGCGAAGAGTGGATACAAACAAGACATTAGCAAACAGCCTACATCTGGTGCTAATAATCTTACCTAGAAGTATCGTCGAAGAGTCAGCTGAGAGGCCGATACACAGTCTGTCTCATCCGTAGGTCAAACAGACTGAGTGCCAAACACAGAATGCACTCATCTTGGTATGATGTGGTACTAAAAGCAAAACGGAAATAGCTCATCAACAGCCCACTTTTTGGCGGCTAAACAGCCGAAAGGATATTCGCAACACCAGCGGTCTGATCTTCGGACAATGCTCGCAGAAGTGTTCTCCCATGAGGCGCCCGCCAAGGCCAATGTGTCCGGGTAACTACTTTAAAAATGTGTAGAATCGAACAGGGAGATAATTGACTTTTAGTACGACTGGGTTTGAGGACACTAGTGGAATCGAAACACAAAAGAAAACAAAGCAAGAGCAGTTCGGATAGTGATTTACGCATATGTCTATAGCGCTTTTGCTGACTGCCCAGACGATGTCCCTAGCGGCCTGCGGTGACCCTATCGTAGAAGGGTGTAGCTAGACGACAGCGCAGAGGTGTTGGGCTAAATTACGCTAATTGGGACATCGTGTAGTTCCCCTAGGGAGTTGCGAGGCGGGTCTATTAGCGCAAGCGGCAATAACACGTCACGGTATTGGCTGAGGCGGGCCTACTGTTTTAGGCGGGTTTACATACGTGCTCTGCGGACTACAGCTAACGTTAGTGCGAATACAGAACTGTAGTGCGAAGAACAGCAAAGAATAGCGATTATAGACTGTCTGTGGAGTAAACTAGACACGAAGTGGGGGGGTGGAGAGGGGGGGTTAGGAGGGGAAATATGCATATGGGGGACAGTTGGGTCCGGTCTCGTTATGTCAATAGAGCGCTGTTAGTCGACGGGATTGTTGCGAGCGAGAGTACGCTGACAGGCATTTGAAGCTGTTGCCGTCAAGAGCAGTGAAGCAAATAGCCTGCAGTAAACGGAAAATTACCCTAGTGCGCAGGGTAACAAAGTCGGGGGAGGGCGGCTATCGGTTATATGCCCTATAGTGGAAGAATGGGGAGGGTCAGAGGTAGGGAAATAGCCGAATGGGGTAATGGTCACGTTTAGCATAGACCCCCACGTTGGATGCACTAACAGGATGTGGGTGCTCAGCAGAATGGTAATGTTCCGCCGACTCTTATTATTGCCGTATTCATACATACCGGACAGGCCACGGCGCGAGTATGCATCGCACACTAAGTCACACTAAGTTTAGCACTATCCCACCAGTGTGCGGATTATACTCCACCGGCAGCATTAGCCACGCGTAGACACCTTTTGTGGCCGCGGGGTAGGTCATCAGGTTACAGACGAGATATTTAGCCATTTTGAATTAGCAGTTGGAATAGGAGTGTTTTCCGAGCAGCACTAGTTACAGTATCAGCGAACACTTTTAGGATTTTGATTTTTTTCCCTCCTTTCGCTCTCGCTTTAGGACCTATCCTGATCTTCTCTAGTCGTCTCTTGCTGATTGTGCCGTCTGTCGGCGCTTAGTGCGTAGATGGGCGGGTGCGGTAGACTGACAGAGCTGTAGCGTAGAAAGTGGTAGAGCGCGCTGGCAGCGCCAGAGCTTAATTGCTTCGGAACCCCAAGATCAGATAGGCCGCGAGCTTAAAATGCGACCGAAAATTTCGGACCAGCGTGTGCGCTAGTATTCACAGAAACCGCAGGCGCATGTATGTCCGACGGGCACGTCGCTGGTGCTTATTTCTTTTTCTCTCGGTTTCTGGTGCACTGCTGCAGTACTACTAGGCTGAGCAGCTGGCGCTCCTGCCGGTACTGTGAGCGCGTGGGGCTGTGGTATCGAGGCTACTGGGCCCTTTGAGTGCTCTGTCTGGGGTGCTCGTTGGCAAGCCGCGCACAAAGAAGGGGATGTGCGATCTGTGCGGAATCGGCTAGCAGGCAGAGCGAAACCGGTTGGAAGCGGGGCGTTCTGCTGGGTCTGCCTGGAGAAGAGGAAAATGGGCGGGGAATTCGTGACGAGCTCGTAGCGCAAAATTAGTGTACACGAAGTGCAGAAAGTAACTAAGAGCTGCGTCGGCTAATGGCTGTCTGGCGAGAATTTGGCTTAGCTTTGTTCAGCGCTACGCAGTGGCCGTGATTTGAATGGCCGTTACCGACGATTGATATTAGCGGCTGTTGGGATAACTTGAGCTGGGCCGAGATATCGACGTTAATTCTGCGACCAGACGTGATGTTGTTGATATTGCTATTGATGGTGAGGACTACAATGGTGTTGTTGTTGTTATTGTTTTAGTTGTTGGTTTAGTTGTTGATGATTTTAGTGCTATTATTAATACCACGTATAATTTAATATTACAGATATTAATCAGCCGGTAGCCCACCGCGCTTCAGACAGAGTAGCCCTATAAGCGGATTTATTCTGTGATTCGATTCAAGGTCCCGGGATTTCTATTACTCCTCCTTCCGTTCTTCCATTTCGCATTTCGCTAGCATCGGCACGGTGTAGGCGTTAGTCTAGCTAGTCTAACACTAGTTAGGCGTGCTCACGGTGTAAGTTCGCGTAAGACAGTGACATAGAGCGCGCATGCTGGTGCCTTTGTATTTTCGGTATGTTCTATTTCTCGTTTGGGAAAGGAAGAGCGTCACAGTCGTTTATTTACATTTGTGCGCATTTCTTGTGGGGATGAAAGGACTGGGATGCGATGCCAGCCAGATACAGACCTGGGTATGTGCGAATAGGTAATGCGGAGTAGAGTGTGCGTAGTTTCAGGCGGCTAATTGTAATCTGCAATCCGCTCCGCTCTGCATCTAATATTTTCTTTACGTGTTTCCCCTCTTTTCGTGGCTGTCCCCGCAGGGCGCCAATCCCAATCCGCACAGACTCAAGGCAGTCGCTGCGCGGGAAGTGGCAACAGCCAGGCGAAACAGGAGATTTCCCCCCAGCCGATATCTGGGGAGAGCCCGCTTCGCAGACTACAGGAGCAAACGCAGCCAACGATCATCTGCGTTTCGCATCCTGTCGTGCGCAGCGCTGCTGGCCGCAGCGCGTGTGTGCGTGTCCAGGGCTCTTTGGCGCGCCGCTGCGCAGACAGCCTGTCCGGATATATACATACGCTGCTTTTTCGTTGTGAAAACGGCAATGAGATAGACGACGAGAAGACGTGACTTTCTTATGGCAGAAATGGTTCTTGCGATCATGCACTATGTAAAGTTTAAACTAATTACATCAGAAATAAGATGAAAAAGTTTGGAAAAAAAACAATGCCAATTAACGTAGAGAAAGTGAAAAAAGGATAAATTAGAGTTTTTGTTGTAATAAACTCTATATCTATGTTCATGCTAGCCATCGCTCCAAAGTATGGATTCACGCCCTAAAAATTGCTTTTTCGGTTTACCCTTTCTATTACTTCAATTTGCCTGTAGCTCTGAATATGGTGCTATATTCTGTATTTCCTCTCGCTCATTTCTTCTTCCTCCATTATTCTTTTTTTTCTACGCTCCATTCAGCCTTTCTTACTCGCAGCTTCGCAAGTGCAGCGGTTACCGTACTAGCATCGTCCTCACGAGAGCTACCAGATCTTCAACTGTCGTGCTCCAGGGCTCGTCACCGTTACTACAGTTTACGTTGTGCTGCCTGGTCTTACTCCGCAAATTCACTCCGCAGTCTATCCCGCAGCAGCGAATTGGCCACCACTCAGTTTTTCGCCATATTTTCGCTATAGTCTCTGAGATCTACGTTCTGCGCAGAAGTTTTTAGGCCGTCTTGCGCTTGTCCCCCGCATTGTGAATTTGTATTTGCTTCTGCTGTGATAGCCCTCTAGCAGTCTCTTGTACAAACTGCTATACGTTAGCGTACGTTCTGTGTCACCTATAGTGGGCGAGTTTTGCACTTCCTTCGACTTTAGAAGCTGTCGGCTTGTTCTTGCAGCTTCCCCGCGGATTCATATTCTGCTATCCCTATATCCAGCGTAATTACTCAGTTCATTGAAGTGAGTCCTCTTTATTTATCGAGTGATACTGTCTTTCTGTTGAGCTTGGCGAGTTCCATTGCTCTGATATACTGAAGGCTGCGACAAGGAACGTTTGGAGTTCTTCGGAGAATCAGTTACTAACCGTATATACAGATTGCGAGTACTACATTAGCTAAGCAGTGCTTTCCTCTCCTGCTTTATCTATTTTGAATAAACAGGAACACACTCAGTAAAAGTTGTCGTTTTCTCTTGGAGTCTACGAGCAGACGCAAGAGCAACTTCGCTTGTGCTTATTATACCGCAGTGTGCTTCTGGCCGTTCCTGAGACGTATCTCACTATCTCTTACCATTAACATTCTGCGCAAGCCAGAGAACTTGGAAATGTCCTAGGTATTCTCCCAAGGGACAAGCGCTATATACTCTCTGAAATTTGCCAAATTATATGTCAAATCGTTGATATCCTATTAATGTATATATAGCACGATACCTACCTAGCTCGTGTCATTTTCTAGTTTACAAAATCTAACAAAAAGCGGCCACAGCGGGGCATTTCAGTATCAAATTTTTATATTAGCGAATCTCATATAAGTATAGTAGGCACGATGCAAACAATGCAGGCTATGCAGTCAGTGCTCTCACTGACCAACAGGTCTACCAAGTCCTCAACCACGCCTACAGCTGTTTCTGGTCCTTCACCAGTAGCTATTTCTGGACGGACCTCGGTGTCTCCCGGTAGCCAGCAATCTTCTGCAAGCAGTCGTCCGCGCAGAGCCCCAACAGTTGATCCTGCTGCTGTTGCTGCTGCTGTTACTTCGTCATCCGGGCCATCTGTTGTCCCGGCTCCTCCACCTACAGGCGGAGTAGCTACGAACATTTCAAATTCACATCCGGTTGCTGACCGCAGATACAAGTGCTCTTTTTGTTCTCGAGCCTTTTCTAGGTCCGAACATAAAAATCGCCATGAGCGCTCCCGTATGTGTTTCTTTTTTTTTTTTGATATCTTATAGGAATAACGGTTTCTGGGGAGCGTTTCGTGTTAGGTTTTATACTAACTATTTTTTAGATACTAAGGAGAGACCTTTCAAATGTGATCGATGTAAAAGTACGTTTGTTAGGCGAGACCTTCTCTTACGACATGTTCGCACGGTTCATGCCAAAGCAACAGCAGCAGCCGCTGCAGCAAAAAGTGCTGAAAATGCAGAGAATCAAACGACCAATGACACTAAGCAAGAAAATATGCATTCGCCCACTTCAATGAGCAGGTCGATGAATACACATGCACCACATCCAGGTCACACGAGCTTGAGTCCTGTTATGAACGGAGGTCCAATAATTCTACACGACAATGTGACAAGTCCTAATATGCCAGCTCCATCACTCACACATCTTTCCACAGGTTCTACTGGTGAGCACACCATGCCAACTTCTGGACTTGCATCGTCATCTTCACTTTCCCATTCCTCAAGTTCTGTGTCGGATAGTTCTAGCGGTCCGATCAACAAATTTAGCTCTCGCATTGCTACTAACTCCGATAGAAACAGTACTCCATATGAGAGCCATCCAAAGATGAATGACGACTCTATGACTGGCGTAACGCCACATAATGCACCGCCACCAAATTCACTTCCTACCCCACACCCACAACCGCCACCTTTACCACCCCCATCTCGGCTATTGACAAGTTCCAATCAGACTGTAACTTTGCCTTCTGTTCAGAATCTTACTATTCAGCCCTCAGGACCGCTTCCTTCTACAAGCTCACCACAGACATTGCAACAGCCATTATTGGGTGGTCCTTCACTTGAAGATTCTACTCGACGTCACTCAAATCCTGAGATAAGCGCAGCGATGCTGATGACTAGACTTGGGTCGGTGTCTTCATTCTATACTCCGAAGAATAACAGCAACTTTCCTTTCATCCGTGATCACGAAAATGAGTCTATTTCTTCTTCAGACTCTGATATCGAGGAGTCTACTCCGTCATTGCGCCGATTTATATCGGATACTCTATATTCCCTCGACCCGTCTGGTAGTATATTTGTTCAATCCCTACTCCCTTCGGACGCACTTGCCCATTCTTACATTCATGCTTACATCACCACGCATCATCCAAACCACCCATTTTTGCACTTGCCCTCTTTCTCACCAACATCCACACCACCACCTTTACTTCTTTCTATTCTCTCTCTCGGAGCGCATACATCCAATGACAAGGACTTGGCGTCACGTCTTCATGTCGCGTCAAAGACTATGGTCAATGCTCGGATTGACACGGACACTTTCTCTTCACGCACAGTTCCTCTTTGGGTGGTTCAAACCGTGTTATTAAATACATCGTTTGCTGCATGGGCTGGTGATCCTCGAGGACTGGAGTTTGCCTGTTCGGTAAAGTCATTTTTGGGCAATCTTGCGAGTGGTCTTCGCTTTGAGCTTAATCATCCTCGCAAGACCACTAGAGAAGAATGGATCCACTATGAGGCAGCCAAACGAACATACTTTGCAATTTTTAGTTTTTTTGGTCAATTGACTGCTGCGTTCAACTTTCCTCCTGGAATTACAAATAATGAGCACAGTATTCTTGAATTGCCGTGCTCTGATGAGGAATGGATGTCTCAAAGTCCTTCGCCTGTACCTGTTGTACAGTCTGCATCTTTCTGGGAAGCAATGGATGCGTTGCTTCATTCTCGCGATATTCGTGTTTCGCCGTTTGCGTACCGCATTTTGGCTACCGGCTTATTTCTAGAGTGCTGGTCTTCTCGTTCATCTATAGTTTGCGATTTTCAGTCAAACGTTGACCGTCTCAATTCTGGTGTGGAGACTTGGTTTCGATCATTTATGTCATATGGACCAAGCAATCGCGCAACCAGAGCTGGACCTCTCGCAATCTATCGCATTACGAAACTTCGCCTGTATAATATGGTTGCAGCACCTGGACAGCCTGACGAGTTCCAGCAACTACAGGATACTCTACGATATCATGATGTGGGAGAAGTCTTGCGGTCACTGCGCAGCTATGCTGTCAAAGTCTCTCTTGCAAACAATGCTATCGTGGCTGCAGAAGTTGCTTTCAATGTACTATTCCCATTTTCAGTTACCGATACTGATGAAGACGAGCACTGCATTGACTCAGTGATCACAAGCTGGGAAGCTGCGGTTACTTTGACTACTTGGACACGAAAAATTGAGAGGGAGATGGCCTTAGTAAACGGAGATAAAGGTGTTTACCGCTTCCAGCCACATCAGCGCGAGCTAGCTCTTTTGCAGAATATCCGTACAGTACTTGACCAGATAATGTCAGGTGAAATCGGATCACAGGAAGGATGGGCAAACGAAGTAAAAGCTGCTGGAGGTGTTGATAGGCTTTCTGTATTTGTTGGTTGGTGGTGGGGAAGAAGACGGCGTGTGCGAGGACATCAAATGAGGATCCCGTCTGCTCGATCTTCTGATCCACTTATTGATATGAGCTCATCAAATGGGATGCAGTAATCTCTCACTCTGTCTGAAGGATGGGGATTTGGTAGCATTACGCGGGAGGTTATTGGTATATACTCTGAAGTTGTGCGGAGTGAATTGGTAGGATAAGAAATAACTTATTTGACCTTGTTCTGGTAATTTCCGTCTAATGTAGAGATGCGAATTTCAAAAGTGTTATATATTATTCATATGGGTTTGTATTTTGTCTTCATTATACTGTAAGAAGGCAAACAATTTTGGGACCCTATATCTGGAAAAATGGGATGTGTGCGTGTTGTATGGAACAGGGACTCTCGTGAAAGGATTGATTTATTTGTTATTAACTGTTTGCTCCTTGACGTATATACACTCTTGTCTTTGGTTTAAAGTCTGGTACTGATAGGTTCATTTTCTCTATATGTTATTAGTATTATGTTATTGTTCATGCGCGTTTATGTCGTCAAGTTGTTTTCTTGATGGGATGGGTTATTCTTCCTTGTGTTATTAGTATGTTATACATCATATCTCTTTTGCTGTTACTAGGACTTTCTTTGTTATTGAATGTAAATTATCTAATTCGCACTTTGTCTACCATTCTATAGCTGTTTAATGCCATAAATTCCAGTGCTATACTATGTCTTTTGATATGCACAAGTCTAGTAGACTGTACATAGACTTCTACAGGCATCTAGGATATTCTAGTTTATTAATTCAAATGAAATAGTCGGCTACTGGGCAGGCTGATAACAAATATTCTAGTACAAGTAGTAATAATGACGGAGAAGCAAGGTTAACGGAATCATGTACCTCGGGAATACTCCGCGACGATATCTCCTAACTGGATTTAGCTTTCACAAAAATGCGGGGTAAACCATCAAATGAACATAAACTTTCTTTATTTTTTGCTGACCAAACAAGATCTTAACTTTATATCTAATGAATTTAACTTTCACGCCCACATATTCATGTTTAAAGTTTAACGCCTGCCACATCTACAGAGAAATCCATTACCCGAAAAAAATAGATTTCCTATCAAACACTTGCGGCTGTAAACAAGAAATTAAAAAATAAGCCGAAATGAGCTATAGACTTTGCGAGATTATATGAAATTAATATCATGTGGTTTTTGAGGACTGTTATTGAAATTGAAGATACTGACAATTAAGTTGATTCTAGTAATGTATTGCGAGGCATGCTATTATATCATGTAGGTACAATTAAATCTTGAATATCTGCTGTCCGCAGACAAAGAGATATTGTGAAGTAAAATCGAAGACTAGAAAACAAAATCAAAAATTCAGAAATCAAAATTCGATAGTCAAAAATCAGATCGGAAATCAAAATCAAAAAGTCAAAAAAGCATGGAGTTCAAAATTTAAATAATAGATTATGAATAGATAAACGAGCATAAATAAAAATTTATACCAGATTCAATTAGGGAGCCTCACAGGGAGCATCAAAAAATATCTCAGCATTTCAAATTCAGTGTCAGTTATAGCCGTATTGCTCAATTACTGTAGAATTTGTATTTCTACTCATGTAATAGTACAATCTCGTTTTCAATAGATCTATCGTTCATGTTTACTTGATTCGCTGTGTGATAAAGTATTTAGTGCCCGTAAGCAGGCATTGAGGCTTCGAGGCACCGTATCATCTCTTGATTTCTTGGGATAATATAGCAACTGCAATATTATCTTTCCTATAGAGTATGGCGGTCTAGTGACCTTGGCATTATTCTTTGATTTGTTGGGATCAGTAGTCACCGTCCATTCGTTGTAGCAGGGTACCTCCAACACCTTAGACTTCAAGTAGACCTCATTTTCTATCTGCGAGAAGGAAATATATGATCTCGCAAATGATCCATCCGTACCGAGATAGTCATTTATCGACGGTTTCTGTACCTTTTCAGCGGCGCGAGTCGATTGCTGGCTTCCGATGAGAGCGCTTAGTCCCGAACGTCTCTTAGGGGACGAAAACAGTCTAAAGCGCGATTCTCGTTTTTTAACTGGTGGCGCACTAACGTCCTTTTTAACAGAGCCTGTCGATTTTCTAGGTGTCATATTTTTCTTCGCTCTCAAGGTCAAGATAAACTCCAAATCTTTTCCGACAATCCTGTCCATAAGTAATGTTAGCAAATATCGAGCTCCGATACACAGAAGAGCTTTACAACACAGCAGGCTTACTCACAATTCAAACTCTTGATATATGGCTGCATTTCGCGTGAGATTCATATAAGCCGTTGTCACACAATGGATACCATTGTCAAGTGTAAGCGTAAAGTAGTTTTGCTCTTTCTCTCCAAGAGGAATTTTAAGATCCTTCAGAGCCAAAACTTTTACAAATAATCGGCCTTTATCATTTGGATCAATATCTATGATGTCTTTTGTTATGGGAGCAACCAAGGCATGAGATTCCATTACGATCTCTGCACTCTGCGCCCTTGCTGACGTTTGCTGCTTGATCGACTTCGTCACCGCATTTGCGGGAGATTCTCTAATTGCTGCCGATGATTCTAATTGATCTCTCGCCGCTTTAGCCTTAGACATCTTCACACGAGCAAGTTTTGTAATATCATTTTCAACATCGGGATCCATAGATGCTGTAGGCAGGTATCTCTTTAATGGTTGTCTGACTGGAGAAGGAGCAGGAGTGGGAGGTAACTCGGTTTCTGGTGCTACTTCAACGCGCTGCGGTGAAACACTCAAAGTTTCTTCACCGGAGATAGATAACTGCCTATATCTGGTTACGTCTTCAATCTTTGTCTCGAGATACACACTCTCACGCTGTTCTGTAGGTGTCTTCATTACCTCCGGTATGATGAATTCTTCCATAATGGAGATAGGTACGGGTGGCGCAGGCGCTACGTCAACCTCTGCCCTTCTTGAGACCAATTCTTGATTGCTTCTTTTGCGACGCAAAGAAACTCGAAGTTTCGACGATTTATAATCCTTGTATAAAGTAGGATCAGCTCTAGCATGGACAATATTGGTATTTTGCCGCATAAGATAACCTCGACGTTGCGTTTCCACAATACGATCAAACTCTGAAGCAAGTTCATCTGATATATTAAGATTACCAATATCAAGATTAAGAAGAATGCCATCAATTCCTTCGTCAGATATCATACCCTCCTGCGGGAGATCATGTATTGTAATCTCACTGGCTGCACTTATTCTGCGATGAGACTCTGCAACTTCGTCGACATCTGTAGGCGCTAAGCTTCGTCGCGTTTTAGCTCCAGGAGGCGCCAAAATTGTAATCTGCGATGAACTTCGATGAAGTCCAACATCTCCTGACGCAATGTACGGTGCTGAAAACGATGGAGAGCTCATAAAATCCACCAGAGCCGATTCTAAGTTCTCGTCCTCTGCGGATATCTTTGGTACATCTAACTTATAATCATCGTGAGGTTTCTGCTTGAGGGTCGATGATCGTGAAAGGCTAGCAACAATATCCTGAAACGTAGGATTTGTAGTGATATCTATATTCTCAGATTTTGAAATATGTCCGCTGGTAGCAGAAGATGCACTGAGAATCAAATCTATGGACCCTGAAACAGCAGAACACGTTGTTCTCATAGAATCTGTAGACTCTGATTTTGGAAAGTTCTTTACTGCTGGATGTATAGATTGCACAGATTGTCTTGAGTTTGTAGAGTGTATAGAAGTCTGAGAATGCACAGAATACACAGAGTAATCAGAATGTGCAGATTTTACAGAATGTTCAGACTGCACAGAACGAGTAGACTGTAAGGAATTGAGAGAACCATTGGAATTACTAGAGGGCAATTCCTGGCTTGAGCTTGCTTGAGGTTCGTCATCAATAATTAAAGAGTGTATAACAACAGTATTGAAGCTTTCATCTCTTGTAATAGAAGCTTTGTCCTGCTCCAGGTCGACATTTAAATCTTGTGCAGCTTCAGCTGCTGATGTACTTTTAGACACTTCCACCTCTGTAAAGCCTGCATTTTCAGGAGCATAATCCTGACTTTCTTGAAATTGAGTCGGCCTCTCTTCGTTATCGTTAGTAAAATTTTCTGCAGTACAGGTGTTATCTACGAGTACAGTATTTTCAGTGGGGCTCTTGGCCGTAAGCATAATATTTACACCTCTAGTACGCTCATTCTTCTCTTCCTCTTCATGCTCTTCATTCGTTTCAATAATATCTTCATATGCGTTGACCGAGTCATATGTGTCATAGATAGAGTCATCGTAAACAGCGCTGTTTCCTGAATAGCGCCGTGAGCCACGTCGTGTGAGTGAGTCACGACTCATTCCGACGTTTGTCGGTACCTGTGGTAGTGGCCGAGATTTTGGTCTGACACTCCCTGAAGTTGGTATGGGTGGTAAAGATCTACTACCACTCAATGACCGACGATGCTCAGGCAAATAACCATCTTCATATACAAGAACAGGAACTTCAGATTTTGATACTTTTGGATGGCTACCAAAGTTCAGCTGCTCATCGTCCGATACATAGGAGAAAGAAGGAGACCCAGGTACAGGTACTTCAGTGATGTCTTCTTCGATAATATCATCATATTCTTCGTTTAAGTAGTCATAATTAACATAATTTGCATCTAGGTCATCATAATCAAAGCGATATGGATTCTCTTTCTCCGTGGGTTTTACATCGGTCGCGGGCTCAAATTCATGAATCAGTGGCGGTGTCATTTCAAAGGTGACTTTCTTGCGAAGAGATCCGGTAGATGAAATTAGCGATGACCTCTTGTTAACAGAGTACTGACGTCTTGGCAAGGAAAAATCATTGACGTTATCAGATTGCTCTCCGACAGAAGCAGTAGTGACCCGGTCCTCCTTTAGGTCGGCAACTTCTGACACTGCGTCTGGAGTAGTAATAGCCCTTTCTTCTGTAATAGTAGCAGCCATTACTGGTTCTAATGGTAACGACAAAGATGGATGTGAGCTGGCACATTCTTCTTTCTCACGCCAGAAGTTCTCGGCATTCTTGAAGTCAGTAGATACGTTACTTCCATGTCCAATTCGATGCTGTTGCAGCTTATGCTCAATTGTCGAAGGTGAATTTCTTCTGCGGTCACTTGAAGGTAGCTCGACTAAAGGTGATATAGCCCTCTTCACCGGAGAAAAGCCGTATGCCTTTTTGGTAGTGAGTGTAACAGCCTTCTGATCTACCTTAACCTCCGAAGCATGCGTCTTTTCATTTTCTTGTTGAGAAGGCAGTGCCGTTTCCAACTTCTCGTGCGGAGCCTTTTCTTCGGTTTCTAATGCGGGCCTCTCATTGTGTTCTTGTACCGCCGTAGACGCCATGATTAGAGGACTTTTTTGTCCGCGCTATCTTCAGTAGATATATATGTCTGTTGTCTATAGATGTCTACCTGTATTGGTATTTTGACTCTAAATTATACTATTCTTTTAACTTCTGCTCTTAATTAGAGCACAGTTTATCCATATAAATAAATTGTAGAAGAGATTATATCCAAAATGTATAGTATAATTGTAATCTTGAAGGTCTCACTAAATTGGTCTTCACCGTTTGTTGACACTCTAAATCAATTGATGCACGAGTCAGAGGTAGTAGAAAATTACACAGAGGCAAGCGCAGTAGCAGACGTTGCTAATGCTTTAGCAAGACAAGTGAATAGTAAACAAAGAACATATCAAATATAGCACTTAGAGATCAGGCAAGTCAATGGCTAGAAGGTCCATCCTGATGTGTATGCAAATGCGGCTCTCGTGTTTTTATTTATTGTTTACTATTGTTGCCAGAGAAACATGCCCATGCTTTTGACCTAACTACTCTATATATCCTTTCGAACCCTATAGATATAGCATTGCGTTCTATATGTACTCTCTCCAGTCACATTTATCGTATCGGTACTGTGAGCTGCAAACTTCATTAGTAAGCAACGTTTATTCTTTCGTTGCCTTGGCAACATATGCCAGTACTTTTGCGGAGTAGTACACAGGTGTGCATGACATCACACTTGTATATAATATGGATGTAATATAATGCTGTCGCTCAGTTATATTAAGCTATAAAATTTAAGCTTTGTATCTTACGCAGCACATCATACATCAGGGGCACAGGGTTGTGCGTAATTATCGGCCAATCAGAGTATCGAGATTATCAATATTGCCGACAGTCAGCCAAATCGGCTTCGGTAAAAATTCAGTGTTCTTGGTCACCAGCATCGATTGCCAGAGAATTTTCCTCCACTGAGGCGGTATCTATAATAGTTACTCCCGCTGTGGAATCATAAGGTCACATTTGATGGATAATAAGCTGAAGTGGCGTTACTAGCTGGTAACAGCAGTAGTGTTTAGCTAATTTAGAGGTAGAATGTACAGGCAAGGTTACTCGACGTGAGCTGATTCGAAGCCGACTTCGCAGAAGTAATGTGGACTGATAGGCGCAAAGTTACTTCATATAGGAAGAAGTATCTACTGTGTGAGAGTTAGTAATGAAATATTTGTTTGTATGAATGTGTCTCTTATTATCTGTTCACTTGCGTGGTGTCAGTCACAGGTAGAGGTAAGATTAAAAAACAATGACAGATGAACGATATCCGACTTTTACTACACGATAAAAGTGCTTTCATTTCCTCTAATCGTGATTTTTGGCAAGTGCAATGGAAGTCTCTTGAAACTCCTACGTAAGTAATAATTGTAGTAAAATGCGAGTAAATCTAAAGGTGTAGTTCAAGAGATAGCTTCAGTTTATTGAGAACAAGGGGGGTATTTTTATCTGCTTAATCGAATATAGACGATAATTATTATCGGGCTGCGGAGAGAAAACAAGTTATAGGACAATTTTGCCGTGCAGAGATGTCTAGAAGGATGTATATATTGAAAATCATGACCTTGTTGCCGTTCACAATACAGCTAGGTAGAGAGTTAAGATTAAATTCTAGGCAGATGAAAACGAATAGCTCGTACATAAAAATCAAGTTCAAATAACAAAGATGGATTGTGATACTGCTCTTAATGATACAAAATTAGAATGAATTTTAGAGCTTGGTAATTTAAGGAATAAGCCATTTCGTAGTATACTTTCTCGTTATTTTAGTGTTGAGAACTGCCTACGACACATGGACATATATAACATGCCTGTGAATGTCATTCGTATCCTCCATCACTAATTTTTCTTTCCCTGTCAACATCTCGAAAGTAGACTTTCTATCATTCAGCTTTCTGTTGCAAATTATTAATTTATATTTGCCTGGACATACATCGATTGTTGATCTCTGGAATTACGCTTTGTATTTGCCTGTATATTCCTTTTTCTACTGGTGATACCTCCTCTCTTTGTCTAGGAAGTTGATCATATAGCGTGGTCTTTGTCCAACCCCACCTCTACACTGTAAGTCTGGTGATTAAATTTTACATTACCAATATTTTTCGGAAAGTATTACTTAAATATGAAAGAATATTTTACTTGTGAATTTATTAAGAAAATTCAGTTATTAATAAATAATGTACAGACCCGAGTGAGTTGAGATCATTCAAAATGTCTTTCTACAGAACTGCAGCTAGATCTTCAAGAACCTTCTTGAGAACAAGTGCTCCTGCACTACGCATTCGAAATGGTGCATTTCGAATGAATAGTACTGCTTCTACTACTACTCCACCCCCTCCACCTCCTCCTCCAAGTGGTGGAAACGGCATATTGTATGGTGCTCTCGCCCTAGCACTTGCTGGGGGTGGATATTACTATTACACTACCACTGTTGCTCCTTCGGCTGGCACTGCTGCTAAGCCATTTGTCCCTACTTATGAGGATTACAAGAAGGTTTATAACACAATTGCTGATAAGTTGGAAGCGGGCGACTATGATGATGGATCGTACGGACCAGTCCTTGTCCGTCTAGCATGGCACTCGTCAGGCACCTATGATAAGGCTACTAACACGGGCGGCTCCAGCGGTGCTACTATGAGATTTCTTCCTGAATCTTCTCATGTAAGTAGCTGTTAAATAAATATAAGCATTAAGAATCTTGGAAATATGCTGACAAAATCATGACTTTCAGGGTGCTAATAATGGTCTGAACGTCGCTCGTGATGTCTTGGAGCCTGTCCACGCACAGTATCCATGGATTTCTTATGGAGATCTCTGGACTTTAGCTGGTGTTTGTGCTCTCCAGGAAATGGGTGGTCCAACTATTAAATGGAGACCTGGTCGTGTTGATGCTGATGCAAGTATGTAATTTTTTTGTGAAGATTTGCGCAAGCATTACTAATTTTTCTGGTGATCAGGCGCTTGCACTCCTGATGGACGACTTCCTGATGGTGCTAAGGGTGAAAATCACTTGAGAGACATCTTCTACCGCATGGGATTCGATGATCAGGAGATTGTCGCTCTTGCTGGTGCTCATGCTCTCGGTAGGTGCCACACTGACAGATCCGGTTACGATGGACCTTGGACCTTCTCCCCTACCTATCTCACTAATGACTACTACAAACTTTTATTGGACGAGAAGTGGCACTGGCGCAAGGTAGGTAGCGTCAATTTTATTTAACTTAATGGTGAGGGGTAGGAACTAACCTTTAATGTACAAATATATAGTGGAAGGGTCCAGCTCAGTATGAGGACTCAACCAACTCTTTGATGATGCTTCCAGCAGATATGTCTCTTGTCAAGGTTAGTATTAGTAAATTCTTTTTAGTATAAATTCCCACATATTAATCTTATTTGTTGATCCTAAATATTAATTATCTGTTTTAATTCCTCAAATAGGACAAGAAGTTCAAGAAGACCGTCGAGCGCTATGCCAAGGATCAGGATGCTTTCTTCAAAGACTTTTCTGCTGCTGTCACCAAGCTCTTTGAACTTGGAGTCGAATTCAAACCAGGTCAAGAATATTGGGAATTTCCAGCTACCAATGCCTAAGTGTATATTGTCGGACCTAAATTTCAATAGTGGAGACGAGATTAGTGTTCTCCATATATCTTTATATTCTTTTTACAATATCTACTTTATGTTTGATGCTTGCTTTTTATAGTTCGAATTTTAAAGTCATTATTATTATTATGACTATTATTGGTTTTATTTGATTTTATTTTATTATTATCAATAATATAATGATTCGTTTATCTTACAGTACTCTAATTCTCCATATCAGTTCTGCCTAATCAGTAAAGAAAACCTCTTGCATATGAAGTCGATCACCTAAGCTTCTTCTTGGGAAAATTCGTTTATCGAAACGATGCAATGCTTAGCAGTAGCACTAATAAGCAACTAAAGGAAGCTCGTAGAATGAGCATTTCATAATATGCCTGATACCTAGTCTAAATCACCTACATTAAAAAACTCGTCTAAATGGTTTTTATTACGATATTTTCGGCGTCTAAGTTAATTTGCAATGAGCAAAATATCTGATCTTCGAAATTCTCTAAATAAACAATTACTCCATTATTGACCGAGAAATAGTAAATCTATGATCGGAGCAATTCAACATGAGTGGTGTTGTATGTGTGCAAGAGAACATCGCGAGAATGTAATTGGGAGACATTCGTGACTATTAACTATTTCGATTTTTTTTTTCGTTACATTTCTCATTTTCCATGATATTCAAATAATTCGAGACAGCTTCACTTGTCAGAACCACCACTACATCATAATCCAGTGAACTTATAGGTGAAAGCTTTTCTCTTTCATTTATTTTGGACCTTTACTTGCATTGGATTTTACATGCGACCGAAGATTATCGGATCACACAGACCTTCGCATCAGTTTCAAGGAAGCTTATATATTTCGACACATTTTCTTGTTGAGTTCTCTATCTGCAAATAGATAGAACGACAATATAATAGGGTATTTTAGAATTGTGTCTTTGTCTATATAAATTAGAAACGATTACTTCGACTATGAATCACCATATTCGAGTATGTTCTGCCCGAGCTAGCATACCTGCTAGATTTCTTTTACAACGACTTTCTACAAGTCCATCGCACTCTTCTATGCTTCAATCAGCTAGAAGAAGAGGGTTCGCTTCTACGGTCTCAGTTGCTGCGGAGACAACGGGCACGCCTCGTTATGATCCTAATGACGTTAGATCACTGAGCTGGAATGAGTTTCTTCGTTTAAGAACTTACCGACGATATTTCAATCTCGCTGCCGCAGGCGTTACTGGCTCTATCGGTCTTGTGGTTGGCTGGGAATATGTATCATCAATTGAGATTGACGCTACACAAACTATATTCGGTTTTGATCCCATTCTTGTACTTGGCTGTGGATTGTTTGGTTTCGCTGGTCTCTGCTCGGCTCTTGGACCACTTGTTGGTGATCTTGCGTACAGATTCTTATTGTTGCGTTCTCGACGAACTGCTTTCAGATTGAAGGAAGATTTGTTCCTCCAGCATGTCAAGAAAAACAGAGTTGATCCATCTCTTCAATCTTTTGCAAACCCCGCACCAGATTATTATGGAGAAAAGATCACTTCCTTACACGGTTATCGAAAATGGCTTCGTGACTGTGCTGCCTTTAGACGCTATGGCAAATCAGATCTTGATATGCCAAAGCGAAAAGATTTTGCTTGAAGGGCGTCTTAATTCTCAATTAGCACAGCTTGACTATATTTTGAGTAGAACTAGTTTTATTTAAATAATACTAATTTTACATACCACTCATCTATATATACTTCCAACTTAGTTGTTTTCAAATACTCCTTCTTTCAAGAGTTTTTGTCTACAGGTTCTTATTATATAATGACAATTGATACTTTTTTACTACGAAAATAGTGCCTAATATTGAACTACAACCATTGACTACCATATCTACAAAGAACTCGATTTAGCATGATCAATGCATTAAAATTAAAAGTGTTTATTAAGATAAATGACCTGAAGCGGACCCGCCACTAATAATATTTCCTCACACAGAATTACCATTATCTGACAAAAGTCGGATAACCAACGACCAAGAATATCAGATTATTCGAGGAGAATCTAAGTAGCCCTCTGCGAAAATACTTAACACTGATCGACTCAAAATAGAGGAAGACAACAATTAAAAAGGTTATTATCCAGAAAGAAATTACTTCAAACAGAGTCTGCTATACGAAGTACTGATAAAACTAGAACCCTCATTTAGAAAGTGTAGTTCTCCTCAGTGATACGTCCACGAAGAACAGGTGGCTCGGTACCCTTAATATAAACGTCTTCGAACAAGAGCTTAGGAGAGGACTCAGGAGCAGGGGAAGCCTCAGCTTCCTTGGTCTCCTTATCAACGTAAGCACGAATTTCCTTATCGATACCCTTGATAGTTTCCTCATCAGCAACACCCCATTCAATGAGGCGCTCCTTCAAACCGGTCACAGGATCGTGTGTAGACCTCATTCTTTGGATCTCTTCACGAGTTCTATAAGTAGTACCAGGATCAGACATAGAATGTCCACCATATCTGTAGGTGGTGTATTCAAGAACGAGAGGACCATTTCCAGTGGTAGTGTAGTGCTTGGCGAATGCAGAGGCTTCCTTAACAGCAAGCACGTCCATACCATCAACCTTAATACCTGGAATATATTGACCACGCTCGTGATATTCAGTCAATGCAGAAGAACGAGCAGCGGAAGTACCCATACCGTACTTATTGTTCTCGCAAGCGAAAACGCAGGGGAGATTCCATAATTTGGCCATGTTATATGCCTCAAAGACCTGTCCTTGGTTGGCCGCTCCATCACCATACAGAGCAAAGGTGGTATGGGGGAGACCCTGATAGTGTTTAGCGAAAGCAAGACCAGCACCAACAGGAACCTGGGCACCAACAATACCATTACCACCAAAAAAGTTAGGAGCAAACATATGCATAGAGCCTCCCTTACCGAAAGAAACACCATCACGGCGTCCCATCAATTCAGCTAAAATTGCTTTGACGGAAGCACCCCTCATATAAGCAAAGCCGTGGCAACGATAGGCAGTAATAATTTGATCATCTTTGGTAATAGCATGCTCGATACCAACAGCAATAGCTTCCTCACCGATAGAAAGATGACTGGAATAAAAATAAAACACAGTTAGTTCCACCTCTTATGACCGACAATAAAGACACAGTAAGGAATAGACTCGTCAAAGACATACCAACTAAATAAAAAATAACGTTAGAAAGCTTTCACTAGTAGCTTTATAATTGCTTGATAGATGATGACTTACAATCCTCTAATCTTCTTAGCCTTATACAATGCGTCGGCAGCGGTCTCAAGACGACTACAGGACACAACACGATATTAGTAAACCTACTCAAAACAGTCCAATTGTATACTGCACATACCGGATAGTGACCATATCCTTGTACAACTGCAAGAGTTCGTTCTTAGTAACCTGAACCTCAAGAGGAGGAGTGTCAATCATATAAGTTTTGAAAGACTCTGGAGAAAGAGGGACGGTGAATTTTTCATCTGCGTCCTGTAACATACAACAATTATTAGTATCAAACCATTATTCAAGTATGAGATAAATACACAATTAATAGGTTAATTGTGTTTTACGATAAAATAAACTATGACAGAAAAATATACAGCCGTCACTATTGAACCAGTAAAGCTATTTGTATACATACAGCTGGAATCGAAGTCACAGAGCCGGTAGCATAGGAGCGAATTGAAGCAAATCTCGATCCAGTCGAGTTTCGCAAAGATTTCAAAGTAGCAGTTCGCAACATCTTTGTAAGGCAGTGTTTGTCTAGAGTCTTATAAATGGAATTTGCAGTTTCTATGGTGAAAAATAGTGTAAGAATGTCCGGTTGAGTAATTGCCCTTTCTTCTAAAGCCGAAAAGCAACGGAATTTATCAACCAATCCACAAAAAAACACAAAAAAGGATCACTTTCTAATAAAAATATCGCAAGATATCTATATATTAGAAAGACTGTTAAGTTAACGGAATCCCGTGTTTTATGTGCTGTGTCTATAAAATATAAGGATAGATGTGAGAAAATCAGGTAAAAGAAAATGAAAGGAAATTAATGCCTTCATGGAAGTGGGAAGCGAAAAAATTTAGGGAAGAAAATAAGCCTTCTTGCTTGCTGAGCGAATGGGCAGCACCCTCTTTGTAGAGAATCTAACTAACATTGACATTTAGTTATGATTACTCATCGGATAGTGTTTATCAATCTCGATTGGTACGTAAATGTCAGTATTCTATACGTATATTTAAAAACGTAGCCTGCGACTATCCGCTGGCGTAATCGGAACAAATCGGGTGATGACCATGCTACCCAAAATCGGTCCTCTTTCGTGAAAACCTTTAGAGATCTTAATGCTGACGACCCAAAAAAACCAACATTATATAACAGATTAGCATACCTTCTATTGGTATCCGAGAATGATGACTATTAATGTTATCGTTATTATTAAAATATTATGTAATAGAGATAGAGCAGTAAAATTCCAATAGCATATCAGTCGCCCGGTGACTGTAGGTAGGATCTACTGCGGGATAGACGCTACACTACGAATTATAAAATGTCCATTTCTAAATACAGTTAAAACACATTCATCCCGTGTACCTTGTTCGTTGATTTGAAGAGGAAAGACCCCCACAAAAAAAATTGCAACACCTGCGATTCCAATATAGTCTCCTATTATTGTACTAAGCAGGCCCATAAGAGCTTAACTAGTGTTGATCGAACGGGGAACTGTGTTTTCTCCCAGGTATGGTCGCAACTCATAAATTGTGATACAGTTAGCTCCTAAGAGCTGTTATGTCAATTAAGTAAATATATCATTATCTTTGGTAGGTTACTCAATAACTGAATATCATCGATTATACATAATTCAGACAAGTTTAACAGTTATGGAACTTTAAGTTACGGGTGACTAAAGATAATCGCTCTGTACGTACTAGAACTATTCGTAGAACAGTAGACATCATACTAGATGAGAGTGTACATATAATTCATATCAGTTCTCGATTTTTCTGCAAATTTAAAAATTAGAATATAGAGTAGATCATATATAAGTAAAAATAAGAGTCAAGGCTGACTATGATCGATAGTCATAGAGTAGCTAACCAACAAGTTTGATACCTGAAAAATAAAAAATACAAAAAGATAGCCAGTATATATATATATATATATATATATTAACACACTCGTTTATATATTATGTGTGCAGCGTAATGTGTACGCACCTAACAGAAGATGATTATGATAACAGCTCAAGTCGAAAAATATATTCATAAATAATAGGACGACAGGACGTCGAACCAGAGGGTAAATCTATCTAGCGGATACCAATCGCTCAAAGGCGGTATGAAATCTTCTCAAGCGACCTGTTAAAGCCCATAGTATTAATCTAGTTCCAAAACAAGACCATCACCATGATACAAGGAATGAATAATGAAAATCAATGAAATTTGCAATAAAACACGCATAAGAAAATATGTAAAGACAGAATATATATATCAAAATTAGAAAAGACCAGATAAACGGAAATCATCGTATAACAAAACGTAAGTTCTGACAATATCGCCATCTTCTGCTCAGCCACGAAACATCCATGTGCCGAAGCATGTATAATAATAATAATAATAATAATAATACTACTAATAAGTTATATCTAAGAGTTATAAACGTATAGATATAAAAAATTATATAGATTAACACATATAGGTTGGAATGTGAATAGTGATCCAAAAACATAACATTCCTTGCATCAATTGATATCATGTATAAATAAATAAATATGTAATATAGATATATATGTACTGCACAAAATATAAGACCCAGAAATTTAGTAGTAATATAATATATGAGAAACTAATCGAGTGACGATAAACAAAAGATACTTAGAAACAAAAACAACTATATACTAGGATCTTTTTTCGGGGAGAAATGCCATTCACTTATCTTTCATTTTTTTAGAGCCTTAGGGGCTTGCCATCCCAACTTTTCAACTTCGGTTAAAGCTAATGAACTAATATCTTCTATTATTTGCAGTAGCGCCATTGCTATAAGACTGACTAGGATACATTTGCTGGGCCATCATTCCATACTGGCTAGTTGAAATGGGTACTGCCGGATAATTCAATGGTGATCCTACGGGACTCTCAGGAATCATGCCTTCATAGCGATAGTGCTGATCTGATGGAGATGCTCGGAATTGGGAATAATCCGGAGGAGGTGACGTAGTTACTGCATATGGACTGAAGTATGGCGAAACGACGGGAGGTGGTGACTGATTCACTCGCAGAGACTGTTGTAACATAGCCTGCTGATACAACGCAGCTTGCCCAAGCTGGGGAGAGATCTGAGCGTAATGATTGTGAGCCTGTTGCATCTGCTGAGGGGACTGTTGGTACTGCTTAGCTTGATTTTGAGATTCAACCGACAATCCAAGATGGTCCATTTGCATAGCTAGATAGTTAAGCGATGTCGGATCCTGTCTGGCTGCACTAATATAAGGACTTTCATAAGAATTTGGATCGTATCCCGGACTACCGTACATCGGAATTTGCTGCATTTGCATTTGCTGCTGCTGTATTGGGAAGTCTCTCACATGACTTGCTCTCTGATGATGGTGACTGCCATTCATGTTGTTATTTCCTTGAGAGTGATGGTGATGGTGTTGCGACTGGCTCATCTTTCCAGAAACTGATCCTACGCCTGATACACCATAAGTACCATTATTTGATCGGGCAGATAATCCAACTTCATCCATTAATCGACGATATCCTTGTGAAGGATGAACTTTAAGCTTAACAAGAACATTGCGTACTGTAGCAATAGCTCGTTGTCTGATATCACTCTCTAAGAAAGGAGTCGTGATGATTTTAAATATAACGGCGGGTCCGTGAGTACTATCACTAAGAATCTCTTCAAGAACACTCTCATCAGGGTTTAGAACCAATGCGTCAAAAATTGCACGTCTTGCTTCTGGCTCTGCCCGATAATTGACCACTTTTAATACTGTCAAAGAGGCCAGCTTGTGAGTACATAATGGTACTAGATGCGGTATTAATCTTGGTGCGAGTATTCTATGTCTGTTTGGAAGAGTACAGGTATCCAGGAACCACGTGAGTAAAAGAGCACCATTTGCATTCGTAGCAAGCTGAACCGTGTGAAGGGTGATTGCTGCAGCCAAAACGCGTTGTTGCTCCTTGCTTGCATAATGACTTTCGAGGCAAGCCCGCATTGCACGAGCGCCGAAACGACCTTGAGCAATATCCCAGAATCTAGAAAGCATTGTCTCAAATATGAAATCGTTGAAAGGAGACCCAAATCTAAGACAACACTGCAAGACGTAGTTTCCAAATTGATCCAAAAAAAGATGAACGGTATAAGGCCTCAGGCTATCAGCAATGATCTGCATTTGTTCAGGCGTATGGGCGACATCAATGACTTTTTGAGCGGCCCAAGTCCCATTCTTGTGAATACCTAGTTGAGATAAATAAGGCGAAAGTTTGACAAGCATGCGCGTCTTGATGTCTTCAGAACAGTAATCAAATAGTTTCTGCACAACAGTATTACCAAGATAATCACTAGCTAATTCTGCAATTTCATCCAACATGTCAATAGCTACAGCCTCAATCTCTTGCACAGTATAACTTCCATTATCTATACGCTTCCTTATTTCTCGCAATTTTGGTGCATCGTGGACCCTATTTGGATTTGGATCTGGAAGTGGGGGCATCTCTTCAACGAAACTAGTGAAAGTTAAAGCAGCAGTCAAGTTATTCCTTATACTTTCGATTTCCTCTGAATCAGCACCATATTCTTTAACGATATCAAGGATATCGTACTGAAGTTCAGCTAGAGTCTTAGTTGGAATAGATACAGCACTCTCTAGCTTAGATGTGTCCTTAACAGTGTATGAGATATCAGCATTTTCAGCTTCCGATGCTGTAGAGTTAGCTGTGTTTGGAACACTAGAACTTTGGGAGGGAGATGGACTCATTACTTTCGCAAATCCGATGCGTAGAGACCCATTGCTCATATCGTAACCATTAAGAGCAGCTCTAGCCTGAATCGCAGATTCAATGGAAGCATAATTAACGAAAGCACAAGAGTTATTTGACAAGATCCTTGTAGATTCCACAACACCATACTGACTAAAAAGCGCAGTTAAAGATGCAATAGTAGCCGATTGAGGAATATTTCCTAACCATAAAGAACGAGTAGGGCCGATAGACTTGTCATCTAACGAAGTCACTATGTTACTCTCATCAGCAGTCGCGATATCATCCTTCATTGGCATTCCTGTGGATGGAGATGAGCTCGAATATTCTAATTGTGAAGGGGTATGCGCAAATGACTTAATTCTTGCTTGTAATTCCGGGCCACCAAAAGTTCTAGATCGCGGCCTTACATTTGAAGGAATACGCGAAATGCCAAACGCACCCAAAGAATCCATTTCATGCTGTTCATCGGATTCTTCCATTAAGTGTTCTAGAGCTTTGTTTCCAGGACCATCTTCATACTTTTCAGTAGCATTAACTGAGTAAGAGCGTAATCGATTGACGTCTGTTCTTAGACGATTCATATCTGCTAAGAAGGAAGAATACGATGAAGAATTTCCAGCTGATGAATTAGACATACCAGATTTTGAATTCATGCTAATAGCATTTCCAGACTGTATCATATCATGCTGAATATCGGACGACGATTGTGGTATTTTCTGTGAATCTGAAGGTGAAACCATCTGTGGTCGTCGTTCCATGGACATGTTGAGATCGCGGTCCTGAACTGAATCAAACGACTGACGAAAGGGTTCAGATGATTGCTTTCCTGACTCTTCAAGACCCAAATAATCAAGCGTTCCAATAGCAGGAGTAGAGTGGTCTCGAGCTTCTGTAGATGAAGCAGATGATGTCCAAGGGCTAGAAGAAAAAATAGACGATCCAAAAGGTGATGAATATACCGAACGAGATGACGGTAGGTTTAACGAACCCGACCGATATCGAGATGATATACCTCCTGTAGCAGTTGATACTGGACCGGGTGCCGCTGGAGAAGCAGAAGAAGAGTTTGACGTAGTTGAAGTAAGTGGAATTGACTGCTGCTGTTGGTGCAGTTGTGCTGGTGTGTGAGTTTGAGCATTGAGTGGAATGCTTGAAACAGTGCGGGAAGGAAAATCCTGCGATCGTTGATGCAGCAAATGCTGTGATTGCTGTTGGTGCTGTGATTGGTGCTGAAATGAGCTGTTATTAGATACTGAGGAGACCAAAGAGGATGACGGCTTTGATCCAATCAAACTAGGCGCCAGTATATGAGAGGATGCGGAAGTACCAATTGTGGAAGATGACGACAGTCTTGAAGGCATTGTACCGGCACGGGCTCTCTGTCTGAACGCCGGACTGAAGGTCGAAGAAGATGAAGACGAATGTGACGAAGCTGGAGGCGAATTAGGGTCAGCCAAAAATGAACCTGGAGTCTGGCCAGCGCCTGCAAGATCGGAAGTGGATTGAGACTGCTGGGCGATTTGAACAACTGGCTGAGACTGAGCATCGAAAAGGCCATCACGCTCTCGCTTTGGAGACGATATAGGACTTATCCAAAAAGACATATCTTGAGCCTGGACTTCCCGAGTTCTATACGGAGGTACAAAATTAGAAGTTAGCAAAATCGAAATATATCATTTCAAAGTCCTCTCATGGTCAAGAAATGAAGTCGCAGAATTTCAAAGAGAGAATCGGACGGAAGAAGAGTTACATTCAAATTAGGAAATAAAGCAAAATGACACGACAGAGAAGAATCAGACTGCTAAATTACTTCTATTATGAATATTCTTTAGGTTTAAAAACTGATGAGCAGGAAAGGGATAAGTGAGACCCTCTCAGCTAATAAAAGAAGTTGATTTTTTCATCCGCTCAGGCTCGGCGTCCTCTTATCAAAAAGACACGAATAAAAACGGCGAGCGACCAAAGTCATTTACATTTCGCTATTTCGAATAAATAGTCTTCCTGATTACCGCTTTGCATAGAAAGAATACGAAAAAAAACCATAAAAAGTATGCTAAAAAATAACTTACCTCTTTGAAAAAAATTTGGAATCATAAGTCGAAGGAGAAGCGGAACCCATTCTAACTATATTTAGCGGTGCATTTAATCCAGGTGCTTTAATACCAGTAGAAAGAGCGTTGATTCCAGAGTCCGGACTCACAGAAAATTTCGATGGAGGAGTTGACGCGAACGAGTAGACTGGTGAATATGGTCGTTCCTCGTTGAGCGTACCAGTAGATGCAGTAGATGTGGCGTTGATAGTGGTAGCACTCAAGGTGGCACAGGCAGCACCTCTGAGATTGACAGGGAAAGAAGGATTAGAAAACGGAATAGATGAAGACAAGGGGTCAATCGATGAATCTAAAGTGAATGAAGACGATTGCCTATGATTTGAAGTCACGGATGGTGAATCTGAGAATGAATGAGACAATCCGTTAAATTGTTGCGACTGCTGCGTTATTTGAGATTCCGGAATAGACAATGCGTCAGACAAGTTCGACATTAGTCGAACAGACCTGATTTTTTAAATTTTTTGCTTGTTAATTTTCTCCCCTATAATTAGTATCCTGTATTTAATAGCAAGCAAATTTATCTTCTTTGCTTTTTTAAGACAACCTATAGATATATGATTTGACTGATACTACTGTCTTGTCATCCAAGTAGGGTGGGAAAAGAGAAAAAAATTGAGAGAGTTTGTCGTTAAAATCGATTACTATTGTGATCGATTAAATAGACAACTCTGCTGGAACCAAGTTTTTTGACTGTGGCTACCCGTGCTATGTACCGTACGCGAAAGTAAAATCGTACAATTACTCAACCAATATAAGTAGCCGTTAGGTTCCTACTGCGTCGTGGCGGTTTAGAAACTAAATGCTGTAGAAATGAAGACTAGTGATCTTCCGTATGGGGTGCTCAGAATTTAGAGTACACGTTCTCATAGAAGACAGTCGCACGTAGCAAAACAAAAAGTTCGTGCACAGATGCGATTAAAAATCTTTGCTTTCGGCAGTTTTCAAGCCAAATGAATAGTAGATCAAGATTATGAAAGATTGCAAACAATTGATTCGTGAAAGAGCGGAAAAATGAGAGTGGATGATTATATGATCAATAATTCCAACTCCTCTGAGTTGAGGTATATACTAAATATGTAAACCTATGTATGTTTATATAGCTTAACAACGCCTAAGATTGAGCGTAAGATAAAAAAGGGAAGAGATGATCTCAGATTAGAAACTACTAGTAGAAATGGACACAGAAATAAAATACAAGTAGTGATAGTAGTGAGAAATGGTCGGCAATATGAAATTAAACAAAATGAAAATTAGCGAGAAAAGAAAAGGCTTCCCCTCGGGACTCTAGAAAGAAAAAGTAGAAAACAAGGAAATTGGAATAACTAGAGGTGGAGAGCTACTCTAGTAAAAAGCAGTCTCTTCAAAAACAGATCGCGCAGTTAGAGATACAGAAGGGAAATTTTAACTACGAGTATGTGGATTCTACTATACAACAATTTTGAGTCCACAACGGGAACTGACGTTTGTAATGCATGAAAATGAAGTATCAGAATATTTTATTCGAGGGGACAACCAGGCCGGCAAGGAAACTTCAGATTAGGTCGACATTTAGTTGCTGAATAAATGGATCCCAAGAAAAGAAATATGGTGGGAATGGCGGAAGTATACGCAACACCGGCAAAAAGCCTAAAATTAATACGCAAAAGGATATTATTACAAGAATAGTAACATACGCAATACACATCTCACATTCACATCTGAAGAGGAAATAATAGTATCAAATACAATATTACTCGTACCACTCACTATCTTCCAATTTAGATATTTGGAAGATGTCAGAATATCGAGACTGCAAAACTGGCAAGGTGTGCACTTTTTAGTAACGCTTTGTAATCTTCATACTACTAGCGGCTGGCTTACTGCGGAGATGTCCACCGATGCTGACAAAAGAGGCTTTTCAAAGTCTATAACGCGAAGGATTCCTTCACTATCCACTCGACACTGTCTGTGAGTGGCAATTAACTGGCACCACTCAAATGCTAAACAATATATGGTAAAACTTCTCTTGTCTTCACTTCTAAGTTGCTGAGCGTAGCATCGCATTACATTGAGTTAGCAATCATTAGATACGGTGCATGCTGATATCTGAGCTGCAGTAGAAAGAATATCGTAGATCCGATCTAGCCGTCGCTAGACCCTGTGTTAAATATGTAGCTTTACAGCGTCCAGTCCCTTGCTACGAAACAGGGACTTTTGGGGAAAAGCCTGATAGGTCATGGTCATGGGTCGCTTAGGTCCTGGGGCTACAGAAAGAGTTCTGAGCCTTTTTTCCCTTAAATAGAAATTCGCTCTTGCCAGCATGCAGTGCCCCTAGTCGACGCCGCTCATATTTTTTAAATATAGCAAAAACGCAATAAAGACAGAGGTTCGCTCTTGCCAGGTTTGAATTACTTACGCCGTAGCAGCACCCAAATGCAAGAACATCCTTTAGCTGAAACCCGTCGTCTTTTTTGTGCCTTTCTTTCATAGTCACCGACGGTAAGTAATTAAAATAGAGTCCTTTCAGAAAGATTCGCTATAGTAGGATTGCTTATATGATGATCCTTATTAGTATACCATGCACAGCAAAACATATTCATCGACTGTGCCTCTTCATATTTAGATAAACCTCTCTAAATACATACTAAATTTGTAATGTACAGCCTACTCAATAGCTTCTTCGCATTACATTCTACTTAACGAGACCATCAATGCCACTGATTGAGACCAAACCTAGTCTTCTGATAAATTACAACCAATTCAATACATCATCGTCATCTTCCTACGTAGTGAAAGCCTCCCTCGATCTCCCTTAAACAATACACACAAAACACTAACAGAAAATCGTATTTACGAAATACCAATATATACGAACTAAATAAAACACTATATATGGAACATCTACAATTTGAAAAAAAAAACTTCTTAAAACAGATTTTATTGTCTACTCATAAAACAGCAAAGCTTAAACCTACTATGCAATAATAATTTGAATACACTCCATATACCAAATGACATATGGAAACCTATGATATTCCTAATCTCAACTGCATAAATCATATCACCAACACAACTAAAATGTTGATTGTAAATTACATATTCTTCAACTTCATACCACCAAATTGAGTCCTCAAAAGAGGACGAAAGCAAAAATTATAAAGCCCAGACTACCCGAAGATAGTTGGCAGCCATAGAATGTTCCGCGCTGTGCAATGCAGACTCCACGGCCGGCTACCGAGAATTTTTGAGCTCCGGTAACGCTTTCAGGTAAGTATGAAGAAAAAAAAGAGGAAAAGAAATTCAGAATAAGCGGATGGTGGTCACCTTTTTATATGCTTGGATTCACCCTCTCGCCCCTTTATTAGCCCTAACTCTAAAAACCCTAAGTATCACACCAGCACTGCTAATTGGCTGCAATAATATCTAACAAGCCGCAGTTTTAAGCGCTTTGCTGAAGCGCTTGACATTAGTTACCCGGATGTACAAACAGAGAGGCATCTCCCAAAATAAACAACTACAGTTGATTTAGTTTTAAGTGAGCCTAGCCTACATCTCATATTAGCAGGTTAACAAGCATGGATAAGCTGGGTCAGCACATTAGCATTATATTTATAAGATACAATTAAACACAATTACAAATCTTCAGCATAGTGATTGTCGTTATTGGAGTTCAGACAGTCTCACTGATATACCTCTAACTAAGATTATCTTGGGATGACGGTCTTGGGCTGGCTAAACACAGTCAAATTTTAATAAGCTGGGCACAGGAGAAGGAACCATTGTATAAACTGAATCACATAATGTTCAACGTAACATCATATAGCAATATATACCGACGACATTACGGCTGCCTATAAAATTGGGGACGTATAGTATACATTACAGCAGTTCTACTGTTTATTAGACCGAGAATTTATTATCTCTTCTGTGCATAGTACTAAATTCAAAAGCAGTGAAAGTTACTACACGCACTCCGCACCGCAGTCGAGAATGTCGTTGCTAATGAGCAAAGAGTTTATTCTATACAGTATCAGGAGAGATTATCTTGATCGTATGCAAGACGGCCTCGCTGAGAGAGTGGTGCATATAGACGAGAATCTATATCGACAGGCGTATAATCTTGGAGAGTCATACTCACTGACGACAGATCCGGTAGCACAGTTCGGTGCACAGCCTTACAGCGCTGTACTACAGTATTCTCCTCCTATACCGAGCTTCGTGGAATCTGACAGATCTGGGAATCAGAATCGTCATCAAATAAGAAGCAACCGCCTTTCACATGAGAGTGCAAAACGCCATGGCCATAAGGCATCCGACGCAACAAGCACTCGACATAGGCGGCGGAAGAACAGGCGATCCAGAACAAGCCCTCATACAAAGTTTGCAAAGTCTGAAACCGACAGCAATGTATTTTACGATAGTGATTTTGCTGAGAGCGATACAGAGGTTGCATTCGTACTAGACTCCGATGAAAGTGGCTCATGCAGTACGGAGTTTTCGGATGGTGAAGATGATGCATATGCACAGGGAAGTAGTGGAGGTTTTGACGGAACAGCTCCTGATAACGACAGTACTACACCTGAAGATGACGACAACAATGAAGAAATGGAGAAAAATGAAGAAGATAACTATGATGCCAGCACAGCTAATGAAATGGACATTGAAGAGTTGCAGCGTGCAGCGCGTAAAATTAAATTTTCTAAAATGCCAGCTAGAGAGAAAGATCTCATTCCAGATGTCGACCAAATGCTCTCAACCTATATTCAAACAGCGAGGGGCAAGAGAAATGGCCAGCGTAGCAAACAGAAGCCAGATAATAGGCGGAATAGCTCGGATACTTGGCAAGACATTGAATCAGAGTCGATCGGTAACATCGGACTTGCAGGTAACACGGAAAGTGAAGACGGGAAGAATTATTTGGAATCCTCGTCATTTCGAAGAGGTGGGCCCTATCATAATCTTTGGTCTACAAGGATTGCGATGGATGACGACTCTCTTGATGCAGAGGTTAGCCTTCATTCAGATATCAATAACATTGATCCCAACGATGAATCTCTGTTGAGTTCAAGCTATGTATCGCCGCCTCCGATACCACTTAAGGAGACTGAGATCACTGTTGACGGTAGACGTGAAGCCATGCCTGTGGCATTGCCGCACGTATCTAAGCTAACAGCATTGATCCGTATCTCAGAGGCGAAGGCAAAGAATCCCTTTGAAAAGTACACATCGGCTTCTGGCGTTGGTGAATTAAAGCCTTTGAAATTAAAGATCTATAGACCAACCTCAGAAACTCCTAAAATTCCGTTTGAGGTTGTAGTCAAGCGGTCTGCAACTGTTGCAGACACTACAGGATATGCTCTTTATCGGTACTGGGAAGAGAAGCGCAAGCCTGAGCTTGACGAGCGGCAGTGTGACTTGAGCTACTGGACATTGAGAATAGTAGAGGAAGATGGCGAACCAGATCTGGACTTTCCAGCTCTAGACCGCACACGTATTATATCTGCATTCAGTTTCGATGAGTTTGCGCTCGTTGAAGCCACTCCGAGCCAAGTTTCCGAAAACAAGAGGCTACTAATAGCCACGTCTTCATGATAGTCATCTACTAATGGGGTGGCCTGACAGCTGTATAAGTGTTATTGTCGTTATTCTCTCGGAATATGCGCAGTGCATTAACAATTCTCTATCTTACGAATAGACACAGACGATGCAGGTTGTGTTTTGTACTGTATGAAATATTTTAATGTGCAATTCACATAGTATCATTTATGCATTGAACTTTTTTCTGGATCTATAAACTATGGATATATGTAACAATCAACACTGCGCTGGAGCGACATATACCATTATTCGCGCTAATCAAGCTACACGTAGTGTATTTTGGCTGGATCGACTTAGTTTTGCAACGACGTAAGTGCTGCCAATCTAATAGTAGTGGTACGAGCCTACACGTTATCAGTGGATGGTCAAGCCGTCTACATATCACATATCGCTGAAGTTACGTCAGTTGCATCACCTTATAGTTACCAGATCACGGTTTACAACATATTGTTGGAAATCAATCATGCATATTCGAAATCTCGTGTATTTGCGCTTTCCTGTATAATCTCAGGCCACACCAGTAGAAGATATTCTTTCAGGTTTGATATTCCGTTTCATTTTATTAATTCTTTTAATTGGTCTGTCTCATTTTCCTTTCCTGATAATTTATGTCAAGACCAATCCATCCTACTCATATCGGCATCTTCCCTTTGTCTCAGCCCACTATTTAATATTTAGTCGCTAGATGTGGAACCGGTGGATTCTGGTGGCTTTTCTGCTTGTTCCCCAGTCCACTTACGTCCCATTCTAATGCTACTGGCATATCTGAGTTGCCGCGTTTAAATTCCCTCGTGTTTGTTCGTAGTCTTTACCATAGCCATGAGAATGCATAACCCGAACCACTCAATATTCTCTCGGGAATACCGCTATGCGTAGCCGTCGCATATCCAGAATCATTCGTTCGTACGCCCATACCCAACTTTATGTCAGCCAACATCAAACCACTCTTCCACTAAATTGGTAACTTCAATTCCTATATATTTCACGTGACCATTTGTAAGCAGGACATGTAGGCTTAGGGTATAAAACATTAGGTTTATGCGAGAGAAATTTTCTAGCGCTTCAAAAGGTGATGCACGTGACTTTTCGTCATTTAATGGGCTTCTAACTACAATATCATCTACAAAGTTGCAGGTTAATTCGATCTTTTAACTTTTCTTCTCTATATATCAAGATCCCAGTCGCCGACTACTTCTTTAATTATCTTATCTTGGACTGTAGTTTATTTGGAATTGATAGACGGAGAGACCATTATACTAGAGACCTCGCTGTAGGTGCACATTTCTGAAAGAGAAGGACGACCAGCCGGGATCTGCTCTTTTCTTTGACTTCGTTCGCGCTCTCTTACGAACTAGTTGATTTGGACTTCTAGTATTTTGGGCGTCTTCGCTTTCTACTCGGGATCTTTTTTATTGTTCATAGTCCGTATTTTGGTCGGTATCTACGATCGGACAATTATCATGTCTTTTCTGCCTTTTTGGTAAGTGATTTTGAGATTTTGTGCTGCGACGGTGCTTCTGAGCTGTCCCAAGTATATATGCGGAATGTTCGCGGCAAGATCGAACCGGATTTTTTTTTTTTACAATTAAAATGAATCAATCAAGTGATTTTTCGCTAATGTAATATTTCTACTCTCTAGCACTGTGTGCGATAAGCAGCTCACTGGACCTACGAATGGCAGTGTTTTGTACTGTTCAGAGAAGTAAGTACGATATATTTTTACAGGGTGGATTTTTTTGAGGTGGTGTAATCGTAGATGAGTCATTTGAGATCAGAGATTTTTAACCTTCCTATTTTTTTTTAACAGGTGCAAGCGAAAAGATGCTAGAATATCAAAACGGGCATCGGCGTCGTATATGTATTCTTCGCCGATTAATGGGCAAAGTTCTGGTCTTCCGCTTACACCCACAAGTCCACAGCTATTTGCGATGCAGGCAGATACAATGAAGTCGTCGGAGAACCTTCAGGAATTGGGGATGTTTGATGGTAACCTGCAGCGATCCGATTCTGCTTATTTTGGCCCAATGAGTCCATCACTGCGGTTTAATACGTCGTTTAGTGATATTGCTGAGGCTTCTACGCTGAAAATGGCTAGAGGCGTGAGACCACTACATCCGAATAGCGTTTATTCTTCGTCTCCTAGATCGATAGAGCTTGTGTCACCAATGTTGATTTCGCAGACACCGCCACGTTACGAGTCCGGATCATTCATGACGAGTGCTCCTATGGTATCTTCTATGAGTCTTTCAGCATCTGGTCCTAGTAAGAGCAAGAAGAAAGAAACTGTCGTGCCTTCATATAATATGCCATTAGTTGTCGAAAAGAAAACTGATTTGGCAAGTAGTGTCGAATCTCAGAAGCAGGAAGGTAGTCTGAAGCGTCTTTTTTACTTCAACGATATGTAAATGATATACTACATAGTACTTTTTCCGAATGAGATGGTTATTCGAGCAATACTTAAAATCAATTTTTATTTACATCGAATTTAAAAAATGGAAAATTATAGGCGGACGGAAAGTGTCGGAAAATGGGTTGGCGTTTTGTTATTACTTACATACTATGTATGACGATTGGTGTGGTTAATTTTTTTTGTTTATTGGTATAGATATATTTCTTTCACTAAATTATGAGAATTCTGATTTTGGTCTTCTTGGACAGTTCTATACTTGTGATCTGCTTATGCTACCTGGTCGCGCGGACGGCATTTCGCTTACAAAGATGCACACCGACTCGACTCATCAAGTATTGAAAATTATGTGTATATTTGTTTACTAAAAGTGCAATGTAAATAATATCTCCAAAAAAAGCGAACTTGCTCTGGAAGTTTTAAGCATATAGTTAGCAAGTTATTCTAGATCTATTCATGCATAAATAAAATTGTTCAATTTCTCTAATTAAATCTTATGTACAAAAGGTTCGATTAAGTAACATCCTAACTTTCCACCGGTTGAGAAACGCAGATTGCAAGCTCCACAGCACTACTAGTCAACTCTAAAAGTTTCTCTGGCGTTCCTGCATCTGTACTGGCATCATCCGGTGCTAATGTAATTTCTACTCGGCGACCTTCTAGGAGACCACCTTCAACAATACTGTATCTTAGGTTATGCGATCCATAGTAATAATGGATATCTGTTCGTTGCTCTAAAGACTTAAACATGTACACAATTTCCTTCTGTTCAGAATCCATTTGCGGTATATTCAAATTTATCGTTGCTGGAACTGACACCGATTGCGATGACATATCGACATTCAGCTTTGATACAAAATCTTTGAACGAGTCCTGAGAACCAGATATTTGCCCTATTTCTTCTCGTTTTATGCGCATATCCGTTGACAATGAAGGCAATAAAACGTCCACAACTGTTGTACTTTCACAAGACACTATATTAGCCATCGATTTGTCTATTTGCCACTTATCGTTCACTGGTAACCTAATAGCTACAGGCGGATATTGAGTAAAATTCCGTGGATCATGATAAGGAGAAGGCACTAGATGCAGAACAATATATTTTCGCTCAACAGTATAATCGAGACTGACATGGTCATTAGACATATTAGCGTCTTTCATCGAAGATATTCCAGACTGAACGAAACGGACTTTGTTGTCACGTAATAATGCTAATTCATCTGACAAACATCGCGTTATGAATTTTGAAAATGCAGGAATGTTCGGTGTGAAAATATATTGCTCAAGGACCTTTACCACCGGATCGCGGGATCTATCAGTATCAATTGTCGTTCTAGCGTGCTCATGCAACCCAAGTCCAAACACGACAGAGAACTTTGAATTAGTAGCATTCATTTTATCCGTGATATTCGCAGTTACAGGATGAGCATTTTCAATTATATCGGAAATATTCATTAAACTTTTAGACGTGTCCCTTGAAGCAGTCGAAATCAAGTACCCGCTCATTGGTTTGACGTCTGTATCACTACTTTCCTTCTTTATATCATCAAAGATACTAATGACGGCGTCATTGACCTCCTGCGAACTTAGTGGAGGTTGCAAGGACTCTTGGACGTTATTTTCTACAGCCCGAGGATCAATAAGCATCATCGGCTGTGATAGTATCTCATCTCTTAATCTCGCAAGTTGCCCGTCGTTTTCGCCAGAAAGCAAAGTTTTTAGAGAGTGTACTGTCGCTCTTTTTTCCTTGACAGTGCGCCATCTTGCCCAGGAAGTATGACGATAGATTACCGGTAATGAATCATCATCATATACCTTGAGAAACTCAGTCCCATTCCCTTGTATCCTCGGTAAGTTACTATAGAGTATTCGTTCAGACTCGTGAGTATGTAGATTTAATGAGTATACGATTAAACGTCTGGCAACTGTTATCTTTCTAGATGCTAGTGCGGAAATCCTCAACTTAGTACGGTCAACAATCTCAATATATGTATCTGACAGCGATGAGATCATATTTATTGGGAGGTGTTCTATGTTGCCATATGGAACTTTAGACAAAAATGTCATATCAACAGTCTCATGAACCATGTTCGACAAGACTCTCTCCCAAATACTAGTGATCTTTGAAACCAACCCTTCTGAAGCTTTAATCTCCAATGTAAGTTTCTCTGGGTTAATATTTATTGCCGCGCCCATAGATGTCCACTGACGAGGTAATGACCAGTTAGATGTCATCAGTAACATAGCTTCGCGACGTTCTGAAAACTTAATCATTTTGTAAATGTGGACATCCTTTTGAATATCGCTCGATATTGCTATTCCCCAAAGATTTTTTAAAATTACATCAATTAATATTCTTTTCTTCAGTGATGAACTCACTCGTTCTCCCATCTCTCTCGCATATCGACGTAGTTGCTCAACCAAAAATGCGGACGATACAAGTTGAGCAATTTGATCATATCGCGCCTCAGAAACCTTCAGCTCATCCAGTCTATTTTTTCTTGATTGTAAAATTTTTGGCATTTCTGAATCAAACATTTCCACAACCGTCATATAGTTCTCTTTGTGTGGCTCCATCAATTTAGTAGCACTAAAATCCAGAGTCTCCTTAGCGAGAGGCTCGTCTGTTCGGGTTTGAATAGCTGGCCTCCTCTTCTTAGTAGAGTGCGACAGTCGTGATCTATCCAAAACGATTACATTTTGCTCTCTCAAGCTGTAACTGTATGGCAATTGAAATCCGTCATCCTTTACTCCTATTTCCCCTTCGTTGTCTTCAGATTTATCTGTCAAAGAATTAATGGACCGTGCAATGAATTTCGGAGCTCTATGCGATGACTCCAGCCAGTATCTACCAGCAGTAGTAGTCCGTTCTTTCCATGTTGGCCGTCTATCACGCAGCCACGACAGGCTATCTTGCAGACCACAACATAACTGTGCGATACGTTTTATTCGTAGCATCGGTCTTCTTCTCTCACCGTAAGTCGCTGAGACTTCAATATCCTTTACAACTTTCGATCGCCCTTGATGATTTCCACTATTAAAAGCTTAGAATAATTGAATTGATGCTTGTCTAGCACACACGATTCCCCACCCTGAATATATTAAAGAAAGATATATTTGCAGTATATTGAATGTACCTATACATGCACCATATGATAATTAAAGCCTAGTGATCGTAGACTACAGAAATATGAAAGCCATCTACAATTAGGTGTTTGCAATAGATGATGCAGTTCGAGAAAACATTTTTTTCTAAAGCATTGGGATATCGTATCCGGGTAACGTATGTAAGAGAATTGTATGTTACCCGGTTAAATCTACACTAACGCTGGAGAAAATAATTTCTTCTCTGAGATTCATCGAACGCGACGTGAAACAAGATTTTGATAACAAAGGAGTATTAGTCGACAATTCTGAAGTGGTTTATAGGAACCTTCAGAGGTAGTACGTATTGATATAAACACGAGGTGTATTTGAGTGGAAGCAGTTGAAATATTTGCGCGCAGAGATGTCTTTACAATTACCAAACGCACCTGGAACTCAGCTCTTTAAACAAGGATATCAGACATATCAGAGCGAAGATGGAGTAATTAATCGAAATATCAGTGCGTGCAGAGAGATTGCATCAATTGTTCGTACTTCAATTGGTCCATGTGGCCGTAATAAGATTGTCATCAATCGTAAGTGTCATATATAATGATGAAAGACTGCGTGCAGCAGGGAGCACTTGCAGTGGTGAGATAGAAGATGACTAACAAATCATTTAGATCTACAAAAGGTCTTCCTTACCAGTGATGCTGCCACCATTCTGAGAGAATTAGATGTTATTCATCCAGCGGCAAAGCTGCTAGTTATGGCAAGTCAGCAGCAGGAATCAGAGGTAAGTTTACTTGATTATGTACATGAGGTTGATGAATCCATCACTTCCTCTTTGCAAAACCTGTAGAAGATGGCATTAGCACGCGAAGTAATATACTGATCATATCATATTATATTCCAGATGGGTGATTCTACAAACTTGGTAATCATTTTGGCCGGTGAATTTTTGAATCAAGCTGAATCGCTATTACGAATCGGTTTGCATTCCGCTGATATTATTCAGGGTTATGAGCTTGCTGAAAAGTTTGCTCAAAGAACTCTCGAAGGTACGTGTAATCCATCAACTTGTCATGATATTTACTTGTTAATGAATCTTTTATAATAGAGTTATCAGTTGATAAGGTCGAGAAGCTCAACTCGGAATCTGAGCTATTTAAGGCCATTAAGCCTGCTATTGCATCAAAGCAATATGGTCAGGAAGATTTCCTGGCTCAGCTTGTGGCTGAGGCAGTCCATTCAGTTTTACCAAAGAATCCTAAGAACTTTAGCGTTGACAACATCCGAGTTGTTAAGATTATGGGAAGCAGTTTAGCTGCTTCTCGAGTCGTTAAAGGAATGGTGTTTAATCGCGAGCCTGAAGGGTCTATTAAAAAGATAAACTCCACTGCCAAGGTTGCCGTTTTCAATTGTGGTATCGATATTGCACAAACTGAAACCAAGGGAACTGTTTTATTGCACAATGCCAAAGAGATGCTTGATTTTACTAAGGGAGAAGAAGCTCAACTAGAAGCTACCATTAAGAGCATTGTTGACACTGGCGTTCGTGTTGTCATCGCTGGCGCTAACGTTGGTGAACTTGCTTTGAACTATCTTAATAGATATGGTGTTTTAGTGATGAGAATTCCGAGTAAGTTTGATCTACGACGACTCTGCAGAGTTGTGGGTGCTACTCCTTTACCAAGGCTCGGTGCGCCTATGCCAGAAGAACTTGGAAAGGTAGATATTGTTGAGACCATTGAGATTGGAGGTGACAGGGTGACAGTAGTGCGTCAGGAGAATGAAGTCACCCGAACTTCGACTATTGTTATTCGGGGTGCTACTCAGGGTCTTTTAGATGATGTTGAACGTGCTATTGATGATGGTGTCAATGTTGTCAAGTCTCTTACCAATGATTCTCGACTGGTTCCAGGTGCTGGTGCAACTGAAATCGAACTTTTACAGAGAATCGTTGCTTATGGTGAGAAAACACCTGGAATCTTGCAGCATGCCATAAAGAAATATGGTGAAGCTTTCGAAATTGTTCCACGGATATTGGCTGAGAATGCTGGCCTGGATGCCACTGAGGTTCTGGGACGTCTGTACGCTGGACATGGGAAGAAGGATGACTGGAGCATAGGTGTAGATGTTGATGACAACGACGGTACTGGAACTCTCAGTGCTACGGAGAATGGCATCTTAGATACCCTTGCTGCCAAGAGAATGGCTCTTAGACTTGCAACTGATACTGTTAACACAATTCTCTCTGTTGATCAGATCGTCATGGCCAAGAGAGCTGGTGGACCTCAAATGCCAAAGCAGAGTTTACCAGGAAACTGGGATGCTGACGATGACTAAGTAAATTCATGTTATTCACGCTTTTCATTTTCGTTTGTTTTTAGTTGAATCATCTACACGTATATAGCCTTTTTTACTTTGTATTTTGCCTTATCGAGTGATTGCAAGTCTTAAAAAAATCTTTGTATCTTGTTCAGCTCTTGTTTGTCATATCATGAGTATAACTGCTTTCTATATTTCTTTTTTCACATCTACATCTATCTATTCGTATCATTGTCCATCAGATGCATGTAAGATGATAGCTCATGAGTGGCTACAAGTATATCTATATATGCTATACAATATCAGTCACCCATGTGTAGGTTGGTTATACGATGAATTCTCCCTAATGATATATTATACTATTAACTTTTCCGTCTCTCAAATTCAGATTAGTGATACACTATTTCTATTGCGTTATATCACCTAACCCTATGTTGCCATTCAAAATTACTAATTCCGGGTAATGCTAGGTGTCCGGGCGTCTTTAGCGACGGTCCTCTGTTTATCTCGAGTAGCCTATACAATGTGCAGGTATAGCTTAGCATCACAAAAATAAAACAAAGTACTTGAACGTATAGGCATTAGTACTCATAGTTCGTCCTCTTTGGAGTGTTCGATACTCGTATAGTATATGTATTTAGCGATTATAGAGCATATTGTGTAACGATTAGCATAAGTGCTAGTAAACTGATCTCCGGACGATAAGAACTGAAAGTGAAGAGCAGTCTATAACAGGGCATCAAGGCTTTAAAAGAAAATATCTAGCAGTATATTTTTTAAAGCTGAGTGAATGTGGTTGTGTAATATTTTGTTTTAGTCAAGATATATTGAGTGCTTTTAAGATAAAAGTAAGGAGCTGTTATAATTTGGTGCCCTCCTTTTATACACTACTGCTTACATATATTTAGAAGTATTTTGGAGACATTAAAGCAAAGACAATTCGAAGGAATAGAATAAGCATAATGAGGCTCCTGTTATACGTTGGATTTATATGGTTCCTTTCGTTTTTGGCAGTAGCGCAGTCTGCTATCTCAGCTAGAAACCTATCATCGGTGTCCCACAATGACTTGCTCATGAGGAGTCCGGCGGCAGTAGCTTATGCTGACAACTGGTAAGATCAACAGCGTTATGATTTCTGTCTAAATGATGGAATATGGCTGTGTTATCGATGATTTAATTGGGATAGTTAAGTAGCTTATGCTAATATCATGAAAGCTTCAACTGTCTTCTGCCGGCGTACGAATGTATGCAATTTGGAGATTGCCGTCAATATGATGGTCATTGCGATTGCCCACCTGGTTTTGGCGGTGACGATTGTTCTGTTCCATGTAAGAATTTAGAAAAAAATAAATTATGTGATGAATGTACTCAAGTAGCTGACGACTTATATGCATTTTAGTGTGTGGGTCACTATCAAATGGAAAGGATAGAATGCCTCGCGAAGGCAAGTCATGTCAATGCGACGACGGATGGGAAGGCATAAATTGCAATGGTAAATGAGATTATTTTTTCTTCACTTTTATAATATTATTCTAACTATTAAAACTAGTTTGTGTTACTGACGAGGCTTGTGATGCTTTCATGCCTGAGGGTACAGGCGGTGTATGCTTCCACGGAGGGCTGGGTGTTAAAGAGAACTTCCAGATGTGCAATGTGACGAGTAAGCCATTTCAACTGCCTATTGCTTCTGGTACGTGATGCAATGGTGAATTCATTACTAACGAACTATATAGACCGAAAAATTTTAGACATATTAGATGGTCAGATACCTCAGGTTACATTCTCTTGCAACATGACATCCGATACATGTAACTTTCAGTGTAAGCAGTCGTCGGTTATAGCTATATGATTTAACATTACTAAGTTACTTTTTTTAGTTTGGATTGATGAAGTTGAAAGCTTTTACTGTGGCCTTAATAGTTGCCAATTTTCTGAAGGTTAGAGTCATATAAAGAATAATTTTAATATGTTCTACAAGTAAAATATTAACAACTCATTTTAGAAAATACTGGAAATGCCAATAAAACTCTCTATGAATGTTCGGGTATTGAGTGTTCTTGTATTCCAGATCGAATGCTTTGTGGACAAGATGGTTCAATTGACATTACAGATTTTCTAACTGAGGCAATCAAAGGTCCAGCATCTTTTAGCTGCGATTCTTCAACGAAGTCGTGCGACTTCTCTGAGCCAGCAATGGATGACTTGATTGAGTCTGTTTTCGGCGATAAAACTATCTTGCTTCAATGTCGTAGTAGCGAGTGCTTGCACTATAGTGAATTACCTGATTACAACGTTCCAGTTAAACGAGTGAACAAGAATCTTCTTTTCTTTGGAATTGCAGTTATGCTGGTATTCTTATTGCTTGTCGCTTTATGTACCAAGTTTGTAATAGCGAAATTGCAAGATAAGACATCTGATGTGAAGATTCCTTCTGAAGATGAGACGTATAAGTTGATGACTGGACACCAGCCTAGTAGTTTATTATTTAATGATATAAAATATTCAGTTGGAACACGTCGGGTTCTCAATGGTATAAGCGGTATTGTCAAACCTGGTGAATTATTAGCCATTATGGGAGCATCCGGTGCTGGAAAGACATCACTTCTTGACATTTTAGCGCATAAGCAAAAGGAAGGTTCTGTGTCTGGTGATATTCTTGTCAATGGCTTTAAGGTGACTGAAGCTCAGTTTAAGACAATAACAGGATTTGTGGATCAAGAAGATGCCTTGATGCCTACGTTGACAGTTTACGAGACGATTCTTAACTCTGCCCTTTTGCGATTACCGAAGTCGATGTCATATAATGCTAAGCGTTTGCGTGTTTTGGAAACAATGAATGAGTTAGGAATTATGAATATCAAAGATCAGTATATTGGTAGCGAATCACAGCGTGGTATATCGGGTGGTGAGAAGCGTCGTGTTGTTATTGCATGTGAACTTGTAACTAGTCCTTCAATCGTCTTTTTGGACGAGCCAACTTCAGGACTGGATTCTTTTAACGCATTTAATGTCGTTGAGTGTCTTCGATCATTGGCTCAGACTTACAAGCGAACAGTACTCTTCACGATCCACCAGCCTAGATCTAATATAGTTGCGCTATTTGATAGGCTATTACTTCTTTCTTATGGTGAAATGGTCTATTCAGGTTTCCACGATGATTGTCAAGGTTACTTTTCCTCTATTGGCTATGACTGTCCACCTGGTTTTAACTTAGCAGATTTTTTAATTGACCTAACGATGACAGCATCTAAAGCTGTGCACACTGTTAACGGGCACAACGATAGTGATGAATTGTCTATATCTCCTACAAATGGTTTGACTAATGGCGATGCGGAATGGGTTCCTCTTGCTTCACGTCAACCGCAGCAAGATAACACAGAAGAAATTGAAGGTCCACTACCGAATAGTGCTGCTACGCACACTCTAGAAGACACTGATTTGAATGTCTTAGTTCAGAAATATAAAGATTCGAATATTTCGCAGACTATGCAATCTGAGATTCAACAGAACATTGATACTGCTATGGAGAATTCTGATCGAATACCAGCTTTCTTAACAAGGGATAACAAGATTGGTATTTTTGAACAATTCACTATTCTTTCTGTTCGTACATTTAAGAATCTGTATAGAAATCCAATGCTTCTGTTGACACATTATTTGATTGGACTCGTTCTTTCAGTCCTGTGTGGGTATCTCTATTACAATATCTCCAATGATATTTCTGGATTTCAAAATCGCTTAGGATTGTTCTTGTTCTTGTTAGCACTCTTTGGCTTTAGTACTCTTACTAGTTTGCAAGTATTTGCCTCTGAGCGACAGATATTTGTTCGTGAACGTGCAAATAGATTTTATCATCCGCTCGCCTATTATGCATCTAAAGTATTGTTTGACGTTATTCCTTTGAGAGTTTTCCCACCAGTAATGGTAGGATTGATTATATATCCCTTAGTTGGTTTGAATTTTGAGGACCATGCTATGGCAAAGTTTCTGTTAGCATTAATGATGTTCAATCTGGCGGCGGCTGCAATTTGCCTCTTTATCGGTGTAATGATCAAGGATACAAGTGTTGCGAGTCTAATCGGCAGTTTAGTTATGTTATTCAGCTTGCTTTTTGCAGGTCTTTTACTTAACCGTGATTCCATTCCCAGAAGTGCTTTGTGGGCACAGAATCTTTCAATCTTCCATTATGCGCTTGAGGCAATGGTCGTCAATGAAGTTAGATATCTGACACTGGTTGAATATAAGTTTGGACTGTCAATCGAAGTTCCCGGTGCTACAATTTTAAGTACATTTGGATTTACTGCCAGCGCGTATTGGAGTGATTTATCAGGCTTGATTTTTATCTTCTGTCTTTTCATTGTACTGGCGTATATTGGAATGCATTTCTTCTTAGTTGAGAAGCGATGAGAGCTCACAGATACGGAAATTGGATAGAATCAAGTTATCTGCGACTACGATTGCAGCAGAATGGCGTTTTTCTAGCTTCATCATTCTGACTTCTACGATATCTGCAGATTATCTCAGAGATTGTTTTTTTTACCTTTTGATGACTAAGGTGAACAAATAATGCACAGACAAATGTTGTTCCAGTTGTCGTCAACTTTCGTGTGTTATAATCTGGATTAGTTGTTACCTGTTGTTAACTATGGACTATAGAGGAGAACTTTTAATATCTATGTAGCGATAGTCCGGTCATATTAAATGTACATTTGAGAGAACTACGTAATTTCTGTCGTATATTACTTCTGTAATCTATTTTGCGTCTAGTAAATGTTGTGTCACTGTAATATTGGTTGCTTATACCATAGAGCTCGAGATTAGACGCGGATGTAGCTGCGAATACATCATGACACTCTCCCAGTTTGGGATTTTAAATTTTTTTATATTTCTATCTCTGAGCAACAATTATATTGAGTAGATCAAACAAGGTACTTTCTATCATAAGAAGGTTTAGAGAGGTCAATTTGATATTCAGAATAGTAGAATAATCAGCTTGTCGTTTGTCAGTATATAAATCCACGAAATTGATAGTTTTTTACCGAGCAGTTATTTCAGCTGTATAACGTGGGAGTAAGGACCAGCCATAATCTTTCGATTTGTGTCTAGTTAACACGGTTATTTCGATCGATATTAAATCTTTGATATCAAATCTATAGAAATATCGGTATTGAAATATATTCAAGTTCGCTTGATGAAATCGTAAAATAAGACAGGAGAATGGACAACGAGCAGTAAGTATAAACTTGGTCAGGACAAATGTTATTATGCAGGGAATTCTGAAGACATTAAGCATCTGCTAATCATTGAACTGCTACACATTAAATTTGGCAACTAATACGAAATTCTTTTGGTTTATAGGGAGTCATCTGCGGACGTGATTGTGTCGTCAACGGTGGTAATACCAGCAAAAAGAACTACTAGAGGTGCTTCGGTCGAGAGTCAAAGTGAATCTGCAACGCTACCTGATGATAGTGCAACTCCAGAAGACCAAGAAGGGATCGTAGATAGTATCCAAGCAGAAAAGATGTCGAAAGAAAAAGATCCGAAGTTAGAGCACAAGCCAAAGCGAGATTCGAAACGATCTATGGCAGAAGAAAAGGGCCGTAATAAGAGAATGTTCGGTGCACTTTTGACATCATTGAATCGATCCGACAAAGAAGACTCTAGCAGTCGAAAAGCTCGATACAAGAATGCGGACCATGAGAACGAGTTACGAAGGAACAGATTAGAAAAAGAGCAGGCAAATTCACGAAAAAGATTAGAGCGTGCGGTAAGTTGTGGCCCTCTAAGAAGGAATAGGTGTGGCAGCACTGAAGCTGACTTCATAAATAATGTATTTAGATGTTTGTAAAACATGGGGATCTTAGAGCGAATGCAAAGCAACTACACACAAAGTCCGAGCCAGTCTTGCGGTTTCAGCCTGTGGAACTCACTGACGAACAGCAGAAGATAATAGACGACCAAATAATCGAAGCGGAACGACAGATTGAACTTGATATAGAAGAGTTTGAGCGAGAAAGTGGAGTCAGCAATCTAACTACAGCATCTTCTGCAAAGTAGTCTTAAGATTCAATAGACCTCTTCTATAATATTAAGATGTAGATTAATTATGCGAAGCTAACTCACACTGATTTAGTAGTTTTCTCATGAAGTATTAAAAAGGAATAGGATTGTTAAATATTTGTCAATAATTTTTATATAATACAGACTACAATAATGCCAAACAAACGAATGTCTCATGTCTTCTTTTTTGATGTGCATTTATCATTCACTATCGTTCATTTTCAGCCCGTGCTTCTACTATTATATTGTTCACATTTCGGTGAATCTCATCTTCTTTAAGTTTCTTCTTCAATAAGTTTGTAACTGTCTCAGCTATCTCAAGAGCCTTCGCAGAGCATGTAAGCAAAAGACTTGCATCCACTGGGATCATACCACCCTTCAAAACTTGGCATATTTCCCTATTCGTGTTTGCCGTGACACTCATATAGCCATGACGTAAAAGCTCTTCTTGAAAATTGGTGTCCAACAAGACAGCGGTAGATTCTGCACTCTCATCAAACTCAACGACTTCGTTATCCATAGAGGTATTGGATGACACTGCAGTTAGAACAGGGGCAGCTCCTGAAGCTATAGCTCTGGCCTGAGGTAAGTCAAAAAATGAAAATGTGACGCAGATAGGTATATGGAGCACAGATAACGGAATTGGGACACGCTTTGAAGGTGGATACACGATGATTTCCCTTTTGGAACCTACACCCTCGATTACAATATCTGGACGTCGAAAATGTAATAGACCGCCAATAACTGCGATACAGCTTGCATCTAGAAGGCCTCCATCATGATCTAAAAAGTGCACATCTGCTCTAATTGCCCAGCATTTTTCGCCTGAAATAATACAAAGAGATTCTGTATCTAGAGCACCTGATCTCCTGATGGACTTTTCAATCGCACGCTGAATTAGTAACTCATCCTCAGATTTCCTACCAACCTCGAATGTAGGTGCCACCATAGGACTAAATTCTGTTGAAATCATAAATATGCCATCATAGGGTCTATCTTCATATGGTTGAGTGATTTCAGCCGAAATTCTGGCGATCACTCGTGTTCGACCTAGCCGGACGTCAACGACACCATATTCCGTAGGACTGAACGTGATTTCAAGATTGCGAATTTGCTCAAACTCACGATTATCAAGGCGTAGCTTCTCCAGCAATGCCTTCAGAACAAATTGGTTCTCTATAGTTGTTGGGGTGAGATCGCGGGGCATTATTCTCCTCTCTATATGTTCTACCCGCAAAGGTAGGGCGTTGCTGAGAATAAAATATTACAAACTTTTTTTCTTCGCAAAATTTGTGTCCCAAAGCCCAAAGCCAGAATCTCTTGCAATCTCGCTGGGTTATATACTTAGTTTAATTTACTTACCATATTCACTATTTCTACTGTATCTACATTGCATCACTAAGATATACATCTAGGACATAGTGCTCCTTTGCAATCACTCTTTATATTTTTAATGATTTAGTAGAGTTAAAAAAGCAAGAGTCATGACTACTGCTCATCGTCCAACATTCGATTCGGCCAGAGGGCGCAATGGACAGGCACCGACAAGAATTTATCACAGCAGGATGCTTCCTGCGCACACCCAACTGAAATTTCGTAAAAGAGGTCAAGGTGGTGATGCTGACAAGATTCTTCTGACGGGTGAGGAAGAAAAAGTGTGGGAGAAAGAAGAAATGCGTCGTCAACTTCTTGACAAAGAGGAAGAACACTTGAAAAAGATTGGCAAGGCTGTGCCGCCTCGAAGATCAGCTGATACGAGCTCGCTACTATTGACAGAGAATGGACAAACTGGAGATAATGGAGAAGAAACAAATGAGGAAGAAATGCGAAGAAAGCGTCGAAAATTAATATTAGATGAGGCTAAAAAGAGCGAGTCTCTGAATAGAGGCAGCGGCGATGAGGACGGAGACGAGGAAGATGATAGCTCAGAAGAAGACGAGGACGAGGAAGATGATAGCTCAGAAGAAGATGAAGACGAAGAAGATGAAGAGGCTGAACTGATGCGTGAATTGGAAAGAATCAAACGAGAGCGTGCTTTAGAAAAGGAGCGAAAAGAAAGAGAAAAGGAGGCCCTTGAACAAAAAGAGCGAGAACTTGAAATGTCAAAAGGGAATCCTTTACTATCTCTTAATAGCTCTTCTTCATCTAAGAGAACTAAGCGATGGGATGAGGATGTTATATTCAAAAATCAAGCAAAGGGAGTAGACGAAAAATCAAGTCGCGGCTTCATTAACGATATGCTCAGATCTGATTTTCATCGGAAGTTTATGAACAAGTACATCAAGTAAAATTACTTGATAGACACAACAGTATTTTACATAGAAACATGATTACTTCACCTGAATAGCTGTCAGCACAGAAACATCACCAACCATGATTCAGCGAAACTACAGAAAGAGCAATGATATGCTGAAGCAAGTCCATATATATTACTATAAAGTTATAGAAGCGACCATAGTTCTCTACGTGAATCGGTGACAACATCAGCGCAATACAAGGGGTAACAGATGTAACCATAACGAAATGAAAACAGACTGTCGGCAAATAATTTGTTTTATAAATAGAATCAATAAATGAAGATTATACCTATATATTTCAATGCACACACATATATATATCAGTAGACATGTATTAGTGTAATCCAAAAGACACATCACCCACGAACTTAAGTCCTAACTCTATACGACGTAAATAACAAATAATGATAACAGTAGATGAAGGCTAAAGCATAAACTATCACAAGATAGAGAGCTCCAATTCTATGCATGCCATTTCTCCAAAATTCAAATTCACATAGGCTGATACTCAATATCTAAAAGAAACCATTAAAAAAATACGGTCTACACAATAACATGGCATTCTCTTTAGCCAATACGTTATAACGAAATCCATGAATGTGAGATACAACTGACCGAAAGCTGTATAAATGATAAAATAAATCGACTCAAATATACCAGGCTCTAGGATAACATGTGATCTAGAACCAAGTCTCCACATTGTGCTCTCCAACATGGCAAAACTCAATGAAACGTTTCTTGTGCAAAACGCCATAGAACTTGCCGTCCTCAACCAAACATATTATTCGGAGCCCGAGCTTAACAAAAACGAGATACGCCATTGACACTGGCGATTTGATATCCAAACAAATAGGTGTTCTATCCACGAAGGGCGTTAAATCTGTTGCATGTGCTTCAACGGAATTCATGTTGGTAACCATGCCATGATAGTATCTCTGAACTTCGCGCTCGTCCACTGATATGTGACAAAGAACTTCCGAGTTATCTTGAAGATCTGCGAGATCGGTGTACTGCACTCCATTGTTTATAGCATCAGTTTCCTTTATCTTATCCAGAGCATATTCAAGCTCCGGAGCAGGAAGGAGACCACAAATAACATTATTTCTAATAATTGGGATGGAACCATCAAATTCGCCAGACTCCTGCAGAATTCGTAACATCTTGCGAAGAGACACAACCGATATATACGGCGAATCTGTGATATCTATAATGGTGCTAGGAGACGAAACATCATCATGGGTGACAATATCATGTAATGTAGATGAAAAGCCAGGTGTCTTCTGATTATCCAGAAAAGGGAAGTTGTTCGAGTGCATGATAATGTCATATAAAGACGAAGGCTGTAAAGCTTGAGCAACATATTTGCTAACCAGAATCGCAACAGATATAGGCAGAACATGATCCAAGCTACCAGTCAACTCAAATAAAATAACAGCAAGGGTGACAGTCATGCGAGTGACACCTGCCATTACAGCACCCGCACCAACAATAGCATAGACACCAGGAATCGTGCAAGCAAGAGGATCAGAACCTGCAGGACAGGAAGAAAACAGAAACAGATTTGGTGCTTTAAACTGGAGCCATTGAACACAAAGACCAACCATACGACCGAATAAGGCACCATTTACCATGGAAGGAACATAGATACCTGCCGGAACCTTCAGACCAACAGTAAAGGAAGTCAAGAAAAACTTGACAACAAATGCATACATAAGAGACTTTATGGACGACGCATACATGGAAGGGGATGTCGGACAGAGCTCGTCCCATTCATCGCCAATTGGCATAAGGGTCTGATAAGAGCAAGTTCTGGCAAGATCGTAGAGAAGCTCACTAGGGGCTTTCTTGGTATGCACATTAAAATACGACACAGATGCAGTAACAGCAGCCATTATGACCACGTCCAGAACAGGGTGCTTGCTGATGATGCTCAGGCGTCGGAACGTAGCAGTCCACCAGAGATTGAGTCTGCCAAAGAGAGCACCCATGACACCACCGCAAGCACCAATGAAGACAAAGATCAAGAATTCGAAGGCATGCCAGTCGTGGTCATAGGAGACCTCAAATATGACAATTTTTCCCGTACCATAGGGATTGAGGAGCTTGAGTACTAGAGCTGAGATGACAGCACAGAGGAAAGAACGGATGAGCGTCTTAGGCGGAAAGTAATACGATACCTCTTCAAGGGAGAAGAGCACGCCACCGAGCGGTGAGCCAAACGCAACCGCAACACCAGCGGAGGCTGCGGCGGACAAGATTTCTCTACGCTTTCCATCGTTGTGGTTAAACTTCGGGAACAGGCGACAGGCGATGTTGCCTACGCAGGATGCGATGTGCACATAAGGGCCTTCTTTACCGAGATTAAGGCCGGAAGAGATTGAGAACACCAGCGCCACAGACTTAACAAGGAGCGTATAGGATCCCAGGAATCTCTTGATGACGAAACCCGACAAGATCGTCTTCACCTCAGCTACACCTCCACCTGCCGCAGTGTAGATGACTGAGCGCGGTGTGGCCTTCTGGTAGAGGCGGAAGTGTTTGCTGTGGTGATCTGGTGCAACGTATGGCGGAGAGGGCACCGCGGGTGATTCCGTTAGAATTGGAGGGCCTGTAGCAGAGGAGAGGTCTGCGGAGTCCGATCCAGGCGGAAAAGCCGATTTGGCCGCAGCAGTACGAGGAAAAGGAGTTGACGAAGCAGTCGTCAGTGTGAGAAGCACCGCCACGGTAGCAAGGGCTATTGAGATCACAATGTATGCCGCATACTCAGCAAAGTCTGACCCGCCGAACGCAAGCTTCCACTGGATCCATGCAGAGCATGTCTCTTTATCCGCACAGCAGACGCGTTTCGACATGTACCAATTTCCACCAGCACAGTAGCCGAGTCGCCAATCAAATACGCGCTGCTCTGCGAGATCGATTAGGTACGCGATGCAGGCCACTACAGCGCCTATTCCTAAGATGAGAATCCATCCCTGAACTGCATCGCGTGCGCGGTAGAAACGTCCGCGAAGACCTGGCATGTCGCGCAAGATCTTGACGCGAAAAGACTCCTTAATAAAATCGTGCACCCAGTCGATAGTCGTCCAATCGTCATACCAGAGGCGCTTGGACGGTGTCATTTCCCGGCGTCTTACATCGCCATTGCTGCTAGCTGCTGCTCCGATGCTGCTCCTAAAGCTACGCGTGTCGACATTTGTCGCCTCAAAACTGGAGCCAATGGCGGTGCTGGTACCGGAGAGCGAGCGCAGCGATCTGATGCTAGCACGCGCAGGTGATGCGTCACTTCTTAGGTGTGTGTTCGTGCGACCATTCATGACGTGCCCCACTCCTCTTCCATAAATATCCTCTAGATCGGTCATAAGTGTATGCTCGGAGTTTGTATCGGGCGCACCAATGGAGTTGCCTGTACTACCGTCGTGTATAGGTGCAGAATATTCCTGCCTGAGGTGACTGCTCTGCTCGTTCGTACAGTCTGTATCGTCTTTATCGCCACCATCTTCATGTCCACTACTTCTCAGACTAGACTCACGACGACCGCTGCTGTCATTGGTGCTGTTGCCATGGCTGATGCTTTCCATGCCAGGAACACTGCTGCTATTGTCATTGGTGCTGTCACTGGCAATATTACCTGTGCCAGTAGAAGTAGCGCTCCAGATACTCGCGTTCTCAGATGACGCCGTGGCCCGTTCAGGCGGTATCCCTTGCTGTGAAAACACATCCACGATCGACAGGGTGTCGCGATTGACAGGAGCGTGGATGGATCGTGGCCTTATGCCGGGCGAATGCAGGTCGAAGCGGACAGCTGGCAGGGGAAATGGTGGTGCTGTTTGCGGGCCCAAGAGTTCCTCGCTAGCCTCAGAGTCAGACCTGCTTGTCGATGTCCTTGAGATAAGGGGAAGCGAGAGGCCTTTCGTTTTTTTCCCCATCGGTGATCACACTAGCAGTGTAATTGCGAGTCGCCCTAAATTCTTATGGAAATTTTTGGTTTTATGGATTTCCTCTTGGCCCTGCGTATCCTCCGAATCCCACCATATATCAGCGTATACACTGTAAGAGTTTTGCCTACTTTCTCTAACGCTCTTCCTCGAGATGGGAGGAATGCGATTTCGTTTACCTTTGAAGTTTGTTCCTGCGTCTAGCTTTCAAAGTTGCGCTTCAAAGCACGAAACTGCGTGACGTAACCGCATACCCTAACATCGCATTGCACCGGCTTGTTCGATTGGGTTAGGTTATTTTCGAGCGGCATCTGATGGGAAGGACCAGTCAGAGCGGACGAGGGTGTCTAAGCAGAAGAAGACGAGGGAGAACAAGTGGAGGCATGGCAGGAAACATGGACGGTTGAAGAGAAGATCTCAGACAGTGTATTGACTTGTAATTGCGTAAGTTGGGAAGAGTCGTTGTCAGCCGATGCCTAGTAAGACTGGATGTGTTGTATAGTATATATAGCATTTAAGAGATATCACACACAGGTAGCAAGTTTCAAGAGCAAACAGCGAAATAAAGTAGAGTAGAAGAGAAAAAAGATAAAGAATTAAAAACCGAAAACGAATAGCAGTAAAGCATGAAATTACGGGAACTCAGTATATATGTTAGTTATTGAGCTCTGCGGAGACGTGTTCGCAAGCTGAGTAAATGACATTAAGTTTTTGTTGGACTTTATGAAGGGCTTCGTGCGTAGCATGCTAAAGAGGGCGTCCGTAACCATGAAAGCAACTCAAATGATCGTGTTATCAATCCTCGACTGGAGAAGTTTAGAATCGTGATTTCATTATCCCGTAAAAAGTATATCCATTGATTAAATCTTGCGTAATATTATTACTTCCATATCTCTAGCGCTGTGGCGGCCAAATACTTTTTTTGTTGGCTTACGTCTTTATTAGTATTCTCGCGTATATATCTTAATTTCCATTTGGGTGCTCTTTGTTTGTAGTGCTATCGATTTTTGAGGGGCACATTTTCAAAGGCACTACGCGAAGATTTAAGAAACACTTAAGCAATAATAATTTCTCGAGATCGATGAGTTCTGCAAGGTGAGAATTTATATAGTCCTGATAGCGCTAGCGGTGGGTGTGTTTATGGGAAATGTTGGTAGCGCTGTTGTTGCGCGAGCAAAAGCAAAAAATGCGCTATAATGATCGCTCTTCTCGTCCAACTGCGGTCGGTCATGTATTAAGCATGTCGGTTTAAACTGTCGAATATATCGACAATGACAGCTTGATACATAGAAATACAGCTGCAGAAGGCAGAAAGACGAATTGTGTGTGCGATGTACGATGATTGATAATTGACGCTAGGTGGATGCTGTCTTGATAACTAACCGGCGTGTTCAATGTGTTGATAACTAGATATACCACCTCTTTACACCAGCGGGATGCACGGACACAATTGTTTGATGGTTTCGACAGCTCACGATCAAATTCACCGGCTCCAAGCGCCAGTAGTGGAATGCGGGCTGCCAGTCCAAACAGTCGGGGCCAGTATTCTGACTATGTGATGTCGCAGCTCGAGTCACAGAATGATAACGAACTAGACAACTTGACAGCCAAAGTCCGTATTTTAAAAGATGTAAGTGTAGTCTCTCAGCTTAAGATTTTAACATGTTGCGCGAGTATCATCTAACTAATCTAGATTACTACAAAAATTGGAGATGAGGTCAGAGATTCCTCGAAATTCATGCAAAATTTGGTAAGTAGATTTTTGTATGCCTACTGGCCACTCATCGTTGAGAAATGTATGTTCTTCGTGTTTCTGACTTATTACATTTTTGTTTTGCTGCTTTAAAGGAAAACGGCTTTGACAGCACGCGAGTTAGATTAAAAGGAACCTACAACAGAATGATGAGAATGGCAGAGCGGTCAGGTATTAGCTGGAAAGTCTGGCTTGGTTTTTTCGCCTTTGTATTCTTAATGTTTTTTTGGGTCTGGATTTTTTGAATTCTCCAAGATGCATGGCTTCACTAAGCCGTTCCATCCTGCAGCGCGCCCCTATATGTGTGAGGAGGTAGCAGATAGCTTGAACATAGTGTTCACAGAGTCGGCATTCTATATGGGAGGGCGAGAGTAGTGGTTGTTAGATATCATTGCTCCTAATTTTTGTAATCTATAATGTCTATTGTTTCATTCGTCTGCATAACTCTATGTCGTTTACGTATTTGTTTGAGTATTGATTACGACGATGATGATGATGAATGGTCTTTTTAATACTGTACTATTTAATTCCATAGAGCACGTTTCATTTTCTAGTTTGATTTATTTTAATCGTTCTTTTTACTCGGCGAGTTTACTTACTTTATTAATGTTATGTTATGTAAAAGCTACGTATTACTGGTGTTTAATAATATGACGTTAATCAATGTTAAATGCATGTTAGTCTGCCTTCTGACAAGTGGGCAAATAAGACATTTCTAAATGAAATAAATTTAGTAATGAGGCTTGGCTAATGAGGTGTCAAATGATTTCTGTAGTGCTATATGTAATTGTGTATCTTCAGTCTATTCTGCTAGGTGTCTAATATGATCCAGTCCCCGGACTGTTTGCCTTAGATTCTAGCTTTAATTTCTCACGGTATTTTTATTACCCTTAGAAATGTACTCATTGAAAACAGGATTATGCAATCGTAGCATGCTTATAAGCGGTGTATGCATATATGACTGAGTTTTGAGTGGCTATTAACTATAAAGATATCATTCGTCAAGGCGGCTGGATGCTGGATCCAAATGGGTAGCGATTCATGGCATGTTTTACAATGGGTAGAATTCCTTATAGGACTGTGCGTTACCAAAAGCACTAATACAGCAAATACTAAATTTGTTTCTAAGGTTTAATAGAGTGATTACATCTGTGTTGCTTCTAGCTTACAACATGCTTTGATACTTCCATAGACACTGATAAAGTGATCTTCTTCTTTCATGACCGTTGTGCAATTTTTCACAGCCACTTGACACCCTGTCAGCATCTCGAATATTTAAAGTTTAATTTAAGAAGTTCACTAAATGATTTGGGAATAACCTGTCTTCGAGGACTAAAGTGAAAGCGTTTATAAGGCTTTTGTAATCGCTTTTCTGTATTTCAGGATTCTTAGCAACATTGTTGGTATTTCAGTCTCCAGAGCGATAATATATATTCGACTTGAGGGCTGCATTACGCGTCGCTTCACAAACTGTGACGGTATCGGTGCATAACGACAGTCCGACACGGTAGCAAGAGCCGCCTTAGAAGCGCAGAACAGGATAGATCCTGAACGACGCTTAATACATGTCATTCCAATAATAATGTCGGGCAATGACTGTGTACCTCAAAGTCATAATAATCGGATACTACAGAATAATCATAGGCACAAGAGTTCTGTGAGTTGTTTTGCGGGTGCGTGGCCGCCGGAGGAAATCGTTGAAGGGCGTCAGGACAATCAGGCTCATCCCCCAAATTTTAGCAATGAGCACCCTGGAAGGTATGATGGTACACTTATATATTGCTATTTCTTCTCGCGTTTTTTGTTCAGCGTCTCGGGCACATTTACTAATAGGACATTGTTACAGCTGTCGTCATAAAGTCAGTTCTCCTTCGACGCCTGGGAGCTACTCAGATCTCCGCGAAAGGACTGGTTCGCAGTCACTGAGATCTATTCAAGAATTCCCGTGTATCGAAAATATTCTCCGTGAAAGGATGAACGTCACTACGCCATTACCATACAATGTGCAAGTACAGCAGCTGCAGCTGCTTTATGCTGATCTCGAAAATTGCGGAAGTCCTGATGAACTATTTGTCTGGGCAGTAAAAATTCTCAACCTTAACGAGTTAGACGCAACTTTGTTCAGTCAGAAGTTAATCTTACTGGACAACGCTACTAATATTGTTGAACATCAGACAAAATCCAAAAGTGCCATAGCACTATACTACCATGGATTATGGCACGAAAACGGAGAGATGAATACTGAGAAGAGCCTGGTTGAAGCATTTAAGTGCTACAAGCAGGCTGCTAGAATGGGATTCAACCGCGCACTGTATAGGATTGGCATGATACATGAACGACGAGGAAACTATGACAAGGCGTGGAAACGGTTTATACAAGGAGCCGAGCTACTTGATGCAGGATGCATGCAAGCTGTTGGGATGATATATCTACAGGGTGCGGAGTCTGAAAATAACAAATTGAATCTAGCTGTCAACTACTTGCGCCGTGCTGCTGAGGCAGCCGACGAAGATGTACCTATGGCGGCATACATTTTCGGCCAAATGCTGTCAGAAGACGAAGAAGAATATGGTATAGACGAGTCTATTTTGGCTAAAGATCCTAGGCTAGCTCGCTGTTACATCGAGAAGGCGGCTGCTCTTGGACTTTCGCATGCACAGGTGCGAATGGCAGTTGCTCTACAACTTCCTAATTTAGATTGTACTGTCGATGCCAGGAAATCCATACTCTACTACGAGCTTGCCAGCAAACAAGGGAACGCTCGAGCGCATCTGGGCCTAAGCATGTGGTACGCCACTGGAGATGACATGTACGTTGCAATCGACGAGACTAGGGCCTTCCAATACGCAAACACGGCTGCCACAATGGGATATCCTGCAGCATACTTTACCCTCGGATATTATTATGAAGTGGGAATAGGAACGAAGCCAGATGTTGCGGCAGCTCACATGCTGTACGAAGAGGCCGCAAATGAGAGCAATCAAGATGCGGCTTACCGTCTGAGCACTCCCGGGGTGTGCTTCACGCGCGCGGACCACAACAAGTACCTCTTCCAGATGCGACAGCAACAGCGACAGCTTAGCATTCATGCAGACTCCAAGTCTGGCTTGAAGAACGGAAAGACTAGGCCGGTGTCAAACCCGTTCGGGAGAACTCAGTCCAGCGCTACCGAAGATATCTGGAAGACAAATGCGAAGTCATCGCCGCAGCTACGTAGCCAGCAACGGAGTGTATCACACGCACAGACAGTTGAGGAAAAGGCAATCGCTCTCAAGCGTAGCCCGCAGAGGTCACATCGATCCGCAGTACGCAAGGGTAGCTTGGACGATCTACAAGGTGTACGCACGTCACACAGCGTGTCGCCAATCCGAAGCGAAAACAATCAGCGAGCCGCTAAGAAAATTTCATATGCATTTCCAGCTGGGAGCAGCGAGCGGAGCTCTGTGAACGCAGTACCGCTAGCGAAGCCATCAGCATCTAGTTTCAGTGCGAAGGACCAAGCGCGAAAGAATTTGCCGAAAAAACTAAGTAGCTCGAACCTGCATAAACCGTCGATAGCTTCAATCGGGTCGTCACTGCCATCGCTGTCGTCGCGTGCATCGACAGCATCAACGCCATCGCTGGCCTCATCACCAACGCTCGCGTCTCACTCGCATGCCAACGGAGAAAAGCCGCGCGTGAGGCAGTTCACCCCGCCACCAGTCCCGTCGCGCTTGATAACACCGCCACTTCTCCGCACACCTACGTCTTCTACCTTGTCATTTGAGTCGTTGACGAGATTATCTTCGACCTCAACATCGAGCATACCCTATAATTCTCCGATGCCCTCGGAGAAGATCATGATACCGCGCAAGAAGGGGCCAAAAACATTTGAGGAGATGAACATACCGCAGCTGAAGGAGAAACGTAGTAAAGAGGGCTGCACCATCATGTAATTTTACTACCTGCCAAGATATTGTATATTACAGTTACTCATGATACGACTATTAATAGAACTATTTTTCAAGCCAAGAGCCTTTCTACAGCAGTAAACTACGCAGAATACGTATACGGGTGAGCAGCGCAGACGCGTCGGAGCATCCGTGCAGTCTAAAGCGATCGTACAGTGGGCACTAGCAATAATGGTGATCAGGCTCTCTGTTGCTGGATTCTGCTATGCGCAGAGATTCTAGAGACTTCTTAGCTTCTCTTTCGCATAGAGAGGTGCAGCAGCAACCGAATACACGACTGATGCCTGTTGCGTGTGGCGAGCCGCACGGCGCCGTAGGTTACATAATCCAGGGGACCATTGAGGTCCGCAGGGTGAAGTGGCTGACATATGACAGCTGTTCTTTCCGAAGCTTACGCAACATCTTTGGGGCCAAGATGGCATTTTGGGCCCGGCGATTTTACAAGGAGCTACCAGGCAGTTCAGAGTCCGTTGCGGAAGGCAGACGCGATGCTGGACTGTGGACAGAGCGAACTTTGTATTCTGTAGAGAGGAGAGGGAATCCCGAGGGAGGGCGTGCCAAGAACAGCTACCAAATTTGCACGCTCTGCATAGCTTTGCACCCTGGCGACCGCAGACTATCTTGTCTTTATGTGGCCAATCAGCAGGATGCTACGGTGCGTGTTGCGGAGCTGCCAGCCAGCGTTTGATGCAGAGTGCTGTAGAGCACCTGCGGGTAGTGCGTTGCCGGGCTTGCGCTTGACTTGCATCCAGCCGCTTTTCTTTGGCTAGCCCTGCATACATGGCTCACCCTCTTACGACAGCAGCCACAGAGCCCTGATATTCTGCTTAGTTCGGTCTACATTGGCAGCAGGCACAGCTCTGACCCGGCCTTCTCCTGCATAAGCTGCTCTCGGCACACTCTACGTGCAGAAGACGGCACCAGAAAGTATTAAATCACGTGATGCGCAGCAATAGATGCCGCACGTGACGGGGCTTGGACGAGACTAGCTTTTCTGTATTGATAGCAGAAATGGCGTAGAAGGAGTGATCGTGTACGGTTTGCTACGACATGTCGCAAAATTCCATGTGTAAATTGCCGAGGCTGCACTTCCGGCATATCTCAGCACAAGAATGTCCACGAGTTCGCTGGCTCACGTCGTGTGCGACTCTTGTCTAGTCTGAATTTCTAGAGAGTCTATTAGCTATCTCCGTCGCAACGGCTGAGCAAAGGGGAAATTCCGCACCACTTTCGAACAGCTCAAATAGCAGTGCACTAGAATTGTCGCTAACAGAAATTGCGTATTTTGTGTGTGTTACCCGGACGTTTTATTTTGGTGCAAGGCTCACCTGCAGCCACTAACGCTCATTACGCGTAATAGTTACGCAATGTGAAATCCAAATCTATTGAAATAGTGTTTAGTAATTGTCAGTAATAGAGTTTAATCGTCTTGGCCCAGAATGACTAGGGTTATACTGACGTGCCTGGCAAAGATCCGCTAGGGACAAGACTATTATCATGTACAGAGGTAGGTATTTTGGCACTTTGTCTTGTCACTTATCACCTTGATACATTTTTGTCAGTCAGACAGCGGATCAGACATAAATAGTAGGCATTGCGTCTTGTGCTATTACTCAGTGTTGTGTCAAAAAAGGAGCTTTCGTCATTATCGTGTCTGATCCTATTATTATATAATATTCGATCTATTCGCAGTATTTACGAATCTTATATATATACTTTCAGTATACATATACATATACATCTGGTTTATGTAGTGCATTTACTGCAGCGTTATTGTTGTTTCCGCCAACTACTGCTATTGTTGCTGTTATTATTACTTATAAGCAGACAGGTGTGTCCTCAGCGCAAATACTATCTGCTGATCTCGGTGGTCGATCCTAATTACCACTCCTCACAGTGGCTTGTTCTTTCAAAGTCTATTAACTGTTATCTCACGCAAGGCAGTAGCTGGATCTCCCTTACGTTATACGTGCACAGCTCACAAATTACAACATATTTTGCTGCAATGTTTGAATCACTGTTCTCCAAGGATTCTTCCGATCCGTTCTTTGTCAATGAAAAGCTCAGCAGCATTGCTGGCAAATTGGGCGATGCCATTGACCCTGAAAACAAGTTTCATGATGCTGGTCAGGCTACTTTAAAGGGAACGGACACAGTTTTTGGCAAGAACCTGGAGTTTATTTGCATTGGCGCTGGCGCACTGGTTTTGCTGGTTGTGGTCTACTATACCTATCTGACTATGATGGCCGTCTTCGCTACTATCGAAGGCATCCTTGAAAAAATGAACGTCAAGGTCTCGCGATCGGGAGCCAAAGTCGGTGTGCAGTCCGTGTCGACTGAACGATATATTGACGGTTGTGTGAGCAAGTTCAACCAGCTGTGGCTACGTGCTAATGGTGAGGTAACTGGAAATTGGCGTCCTAAGGGTTATTATATGAAAAAAGTGAAGGATCACCATGTCAAATTCTTGAGGAAACGCTTCAGACGGAGAAGTAGCGATTCTGAAGATTCGTCTTCGGACAGCAGTTCTTGATTTATCTCTGGCGTCTGACATTGTCTTGATTGTTTGTGTTTAGCATTTTTGGATATGGCCAAGGAGTTTCGATTGTGGCTGGGTTAGCTATGAAAAAGTTGTAAAATACATTTTTGATACTATGCACACATGAAATAAAATATAGTAGTACACTGAACGAAATGAAGGCTAATCACCTGCATTGCACATCTTATAACGAACTACGTTACTATAAAATCCTTGCCAAAAATGAGTCCACTATAGATCGTACTTTATAAAATGTATCGCCCACGCCTCCCTCTATAAGCATGTTACGGTCGTCCATCTTGCGGACAACAACTGCTTTATCGCAAAGCAATACACCCTCACCTCGAAATTCGGTGTGATGGCCGCCAGCGATTAGTCGACGACGCAGTTCTGCTAGACGAACATCGCCCACGAACATTGGAGTGACGTTTGACGATGCAATTGCAAGTTCTGCTCTACTGTTCAATACTGTTAGCGAGATTTCCTTCTTTCGCTGCTGTTGATCTTCATCTATATTGCCACCATTTTCCTGCTCGCTGCTTGGTAGATTCTGATCGTCTCCCTTCTCATCACCCTTTTTCGCGTCAGTGTCGGTATGAGTAACGTCTTTGGTGCCTTCTCCTTCAGCCACAGCCGTGCCATCATCTGTCTTTGAAGTATCCTTAGTCGATTCCAAAAACAGTTTGCCTTTAATTCTAGCAATTGTGTATTCGCTGGTCCCAGCTTTTTGCCATTGTAGCTCACGCGCTAGTTCATGCGATATAATGACTTCGTAGGCATTCGTATCTACGCTTGCGTTTACAATCTTGCCTGTAGACGGAATATATATGTCTTGAATACCCGTATCTCTTAGGCCGTCCGCGAGCTCATCCGCCTGAGATAAAACACCCGATATCAGGATTAATTTGCGCGGATGGATCTGCGACAAGATCATTTGCATAGATCGCATATCCACAAGACCTTCATAGTCAAGATATACTACTTCACTCTTCACATCAATATCACACTTCTCTGTCACAGTTTTAAATGGCGTCTGCGAACTACTTTTTTCCTCTTCTACGTCGTCTGTCCATTTCCTTTTCTTGCCAATGTTAGTTTCCAAAGATCCTGATCCATTTTCACCGTAACCATTTTCCGGTCCACTATCACGACGTCGATCATCATCGTCTTTCTCCTCCGCCCTGACAAAGTCTTCTGCTCGAATAATTTCTCCATATTGATCTCGTTTTGCCCTCCGAGGAACAAAAGGGAACATCCTGTTACGTAGGTTTTTAGAGCTTCTGACATCATAGTCATATATGTCGTTATCTTGAGTTAGAATTAGAATCCCTAGATCTTCTTTTTCATCTTGCTCGGTTGCTTCTTCTTCCTCTTCTGAAGAGCTTTCACTTTCAGTGTCTTCCTGTTCTAAAATATTTCTGTTTTTTAACTCCATTGCCGTCTGTTTATCTGTAAGATGTTGTCTGGCTTTAAGAGCTGCCAAGAACGACTCCAATTCTTCGCCCTCTAGGGCGACTGTCTTCCGAATCTCTACTTCCATTCGCAGAGAAATTCTCTCAAATCGTAATCCATCGCTGGCCGTGCTTTCTCCTAGCATCCTCCACTGTGCTAGTGCCTCTCCGGATAATGTATCCTTCTCAGCCTCTTGAGTAAATAATATAACATTTTTTTCATCCTCACACATCTCAACAAAGATTTCTTTACTAAGACCCCATTCAAGGCTTGCGCCACTGGTCAGAATCACTTTATTTTTATCTTTATCTTCTGATGGAATTTCATCCAATGTAGTTACCATCTTCAAGCTCTGGAAAGCAAATGGTAACGTTCCCTTCTCTTCCCATTCTCTGACGATAGAGGGAGACATCCACTCAAGCATGGACCGAGCATAAGCCATAGTACGATTTGCAGTTCTAGACACAAAATATAACGGCACGGATATGTTGTTCTCAGTCCAATGAGCATCCAAAAAATGGCACATCTCCAATGCACGTCCTGCAGTCTGCGTTGGCAATATTACAGATCCACCGCGATCCAGTCCCCTCATTATAGCACTAACAAGCAATTCTTCACGTTTGCGAATACCACTACCTGGTCTAGCGCTGCAAATAAGGGCTGTAGGTCGTGAAATATGATCTCGTGAAGTCAAAAGTGACGAGGAGTTAAGATGTCTTTCGACAGCATGATTCCAGTCAGTTGCATAAATTACATCTTCTTGGCCATATGTCAGTCTCCATACAGTACCTCCTAGAGTATGACCAGCGTTAGTGGGCGTTACCGATAGAGAGTTGAGCTTGCCCGTAAGTTGTAATTGTTGAGAATACTTCAGAGGGTGAACTTTATCAAATAAAGCATCAATATTCGACGGTAGTAGCGGTTCAATTGCATATGTAGAATCCTGTTCTTCTACAGGCAACGAAAACCATGCTGTGCTATAGGCATCTATAGTGACTACTCTGGCCATATTGATTACAGGGAGGGTAGCGTAAACAGGAATGGATTCAAATCCAGGAAACTTTTTGCACGCGTACGCATAAGCCCCGATATGCGAGAGAGTCGCATGCGTGAGTAGAATAAGATCAATCGAAGACGTCAATCTAGAATGCAATTTGCAAGGATTAGTCTCTATAAACCAAATATTTTGACGCTGCTGAACATTGCTGACGCCAGTTGATCTTGAGGGCAGTAGAGCGTACCTACAAGATCCGAATCTTTCAACTAACCTTTCAAGCTCGTCTAGCAAAGATGGAGTCATGAGTTCATCCCATCCCACATCTATCAATACCTTAATATTCTGATCAAAAGTTAGAAGTGACTGAGAAGCGAACGTGGTCAGCGACGCCGATGACGCCCCGACCAAGGTCGTGAAGGTGAACATGAAGATAACAAGAGCTGGTTGACTACTGTTTGTTAGCTCTTCAATAACTGCACATATCCTTCAACAGCACGCGCTTCTTTGGATCGATCAGTGTGATAATCTTTTATTGCGTGGTATCTATATCTCGTGTATTTCTCTCTATTGGAATATAAATTTGTGTGATAAATATTCGATAATGTTAATAGATTTTATCGAGAAAAATTTAATAACACACTAAACCTCTGGGAGATCAGAAATGCAAATCCAAAACACACCTTTGTAGAATTAAACTTGTAATGGGAGCGAGGCAAAGCACTTCTTGCTTCTTGGAACAGTTAAAGTGATAAATAAATACTAGTTCTAATATTGAAAAAATTTGAACAAATTGGTATTTTCTTTATAAGCTGCTAGAAGTGAGCAAACTGAAGAACTAAGACAAATTATTGGATATCATCTTACTATATTTTGGACAAGAACTACGGAAGCCTGAGATTACGATGTTCTATATACTATTTTCTAAAGAAAGTACATACTATTACTAAATAATAACAATTTGATATGAATTTTATGTCTTCTGTCAGAGATTGTAAATAGCGTCTACGTCGTTAAGGCAACTGTAGTAGTGGTGATTTGTGAAATGTTATGTACAAATATAAAGTCGTTAAATAAAGACCACCAAGAAAATGATTGACACCATTTTGCAAGCTTGACATAGATGAAGCAGATAACTCGTTATGCTGATAGAATACATTGCTTTCCAGAATTTCCGAGCTGATCGTGACTGTATTAGGTCTATTAAAAATGAATGAGAAAGATAGGAACTCAGTTAACCCGAGTTAACCGCTCAAAAGCTCTTTTTCTCGCTTCCTTCTCTTTCAGCTCTTCCTCTTCGCGTGATTTTTGTATTCCTATGCGCTTCATGTCTTCGAATTGGATTTCACGCTCTCTTTTTGCAATGAAATATTGTGACTAGATATCAATCTGTTAGCTAGCCTAGTTCTCATTTATCAATACCTTCAGATCCTTATATTTAGCTATCACACATAAGAGATAACTTTCAAATCTCTAACTCCAAATGTGGATATCTTTAAAACAATCATACCCATGAATCCGGACACAGACTGGTCATTTCTTTGTATAAGTCAATACAAACGGGCTGCTGCTCGAACTTCTTGATGCTATTTTTATCCATACAATTGAAAAAAGCATCTCTAGCCAAGTGGCATTTCTGTCGCTCAGATCTAGTAATTAAATGAACAATGGGAGTTTCTGATTCCTCTAAAGGCGACCGACTTGTAGCCATGATCTATAAATTTTTTGTAGAACTGTGGAGGCAGGTTGCAAAGAACATAGATGAGGAAATTTACGGATTTGGCAATGACTCTCAAATAGTTAATTATTTTTTAACATAAACTTCATTGCGATGGCCATTAAGCCGCAAATACACCATATTATTATATACCAATATAAATTCAATTCCTATTTACATGCATGTCGCGTAATCATAACAATAATACTAGTAATAATAATAACAATAAAATAAGAATAACATATTTTGTCAATTATACAAGATTTTAGGTAGGTATGCTTAACATATTAAGACTTTTTTGCATACCAGCACATCTCATACAACTCCCTCCTACATACACAAAATAACTAAAAAGAAACCAACAAAACGTCCTTGATCCAGAATTTTTCTGTCGTTATACAGGCTCAAGGAACCCGTACATTCATACTTGGTATTTGAGAGATAATTGCCAACCATTACTATTAATAGCACGTATTCAGATCGACTGGATTCACGGCTATAGTTTGTGTGTGCCCGTCTTCTATAGGTACACTTGATACACTAAACTAATCTCCTCCAAACAAATCTACTAAACCCCCACTTTCCAAAACACTCTCAACAGCAGAATCTTGTTCTGCCGCTTTTCGCGAAGATGTCCAGCGCTGCTGTGCTTCTCTCTCTCGCTTCACCCGCGCTATGCGACGAGCGTGATCACCTTCGCTACCTTCAGGAATTGCGCATAAGACTGTCAAAAATTCAAGCATGACACCACGCTGTTGTCGCAAAGTTTTCACACTAGCAAGCTCCTGCTCTAGAGCTATAACTAGTTCAGGTGTAGCACCGGCTATTATTTCGACAAATTTTCGGAATGGTCTGTCGTATCTTCCTCTCAGGACAGTATATACAAGGGTAAGAACATATGATGCTTCATCCGCTATATCTGCATAGTATGCATCCGAAAGAACTGTTAAACACGCCGGTATAACCATATCACAAAGAAAGTTGTCTACCTGCTCATGTCTGCCGATGATACTCGGAATTATTTGTCTTAACATCAATGCTGATGAATAACTACATCTGGTATCATGAATTGTGAACATATGAGTACATAATGTAAGAAATGGAGCGAGAATATTAAGATCCGATACGACTATTGATCTAGTATCCATGAGATCTTTTGCAGGAGGTTTGCGTTCCGGTAACTCAATAAGTGCTGCTTTGGGATTAATAGGGCCAACTAGATCCAAAAGAAATCGATCAACCACGTTTGAAAGCTGACGTAATAAATACTCTTCCATCATCTCTTCGGAAAGCTCATCATCTTCTTCGACCTTATTAATTAGTCCACGCTCAGTCAGGAAAGTCCAACGCTCCATGAGATGTTCATCTAAGCGTCGCAATACTGGAGGCAAAAAATCTGATAAAAACTGCTGTCTTAGAACTCTAGGACAGTTCTTTACAGCTGGCCTTACGACAAGAGCAATAAGATGCTTCCATGCGTGCAAAGACATGCCACGATATTCCCCAGCGACAGCCTGCCAAAGCATGCCACCTATACCTGGAATCTCATACATCGTATCTTCAAGCTGAGTAATCGAGCCTAGGGTCAAAAATGCATATTCACGAGTATATCTCAACATATGTCCTAATGAGTCGGCAAAGTCGCGTAGTGTCTGAGCAGCTTTGACATTCTCTTCGACAAACTCGTCACGACTCTGCAGCGAAATTCCTACTTGCCAAAATCGCTCCATACAGGAATCGCGTACAAAGGATCTTACTTCAGGCGGAAGTGACTCCCAGTTATCTGGATTGTGATAAGCGGCAATCTGAGCTATTAACTGAAGAATATGCGGAATGATGGGTTGAACCCTTGGCTTCCACATCGCAAGTAACGCTAAATACTCTTTCGAGCTATGATCTAGCTTTTCAATTGTGTATTGAATAAAGATCCTTGTGGCTCTGATAGGAAAGAGAGCGGCCCAGCGCATCTTTAGCGAGTCTTTCAGCTTTCTTCCTTCATCGTCAATCGGAGTTGATAGCAGGTCCGTGTTGGCGTCTACACCTCGAGACTGGAAATAATTTGCAATCTCAACAATACCTGTCCGTTCCATAAACCAAGGAAGTTGAGACAAGCCCTTCATAGTCCCTTCATCTGTCCATGAATTAAGCACCGGATCTACGATCTTTGAAAAGCACTCCGGCTTATTTGGCGCATTGGCACGCTGAGAGACAACCAACAAAAAAGAGAGAAAAGAAACAACCTCATTGTCAGAAAGCTTATTAGACGCGATAATTTCCTTGATAGTTCGCTCAAGATCATCATATATAGTGATGAGGGCATCCGGCATGAGGTATGCCAGACGATTAAGTTCTGTATCACAGTTATTTCTCAGATCTCGAATCAGTTCGCGGTCTTCATCACTAGCTTCAGCTGGATATTCAAACATACAAGCCTGTAAAACTCGCTCTAGAACTCGAAACATGGTATGCGTAACGTGCTTCATAAGTGGTGCAAACTGAACTAGAGTTTGAATATGTTTACGAAGGAGAACGGGATCTGTTACATCCATCGAAATCATACGCTCGCAAAAACGTTCGATAATTGGGTTCAAAGTCTCAGAAAGCACATCCTTGTCCGCCTCCGTGTACCAATGTTTCCAGCGACTGATTCCTCGTAATGCGGCATCTACGATCGAGAACTGGCCGTAAGCTAAGAGAAACATTGGGTCTTTCTGAAGCTTCGCTGACGACATCTGTCTATCATGCCACCCATGCCAAGAAGAAAAAAATTTGTCGAGGCGCTCGTCAAGCCAAATAAGTGCATTAATAGGCATACGGCATACAATGAGTCTAGCAATGTCATCAATAAATCGCCGGTAATTTCCAAGAAAAGCATGTTGTTCGGGAACTGAATCAAAATCAAGTTCTAAAAACCGTTTGGTAATATTTTCTTCGTCTTCCACGGATTCATATCTAATGATCCTGGTAGCCGCGAGTTCCAAAAGACGTGGAAATATTGATTCTGCTTCCGGTCGGCGAGCTAAATGTTCTGCACGAAGAAGTGATCCCCAGAACTGTAAAGAAAGCCCAGAAATAATCAAGCTTTCATGCTGAGTAGTCGCAAATACTAGCTCCAGATATCCTTTGAGATCAATATCTGCTGAAAGTCGATTTTTTCCAGACCCTGTTAGATCGAGATAGTCACCAAGACCGACAATCATTTCGACTAGCTTTTTCAGTAGAATATAGGCGTCCTCATCAAAATTGTCAAAGTCTAATCGAATAGACTGATATACTTGTGATAAAATCGATATACCGGGAGCTAGAAATACAGCTCCGATCACTGCTGAAAAATCTTCGTCATCAGGGAAGGAACGGGTAAAAAGAATATGTAAACAGTCAGTTGCAAGAGTTTTCACCTTCACATTCTGTATTGTAAGAGCCTGACTTATCCTATTGAGTAAATCGGTTTCACGAATAGCCATTGGAAAAGCCCAAAGCAGACAGTTTTTAAGAGACTGAAGTACTTTCAAGGCAAATATTTCAGTTTCAGCATCCTGTGCACCGCGATCCAGGCATTCGCCAAGAAGAATAGACCATCTCGAGAGCCAACCATCCGAACCGCACCGTAGATAGATCAATTCCTGATTTCTGCTTGCATAAACTCGCTCTAGTATTTTTTCATCTGTGAGTACTTCTATGCATTGAGCTGAGAGTATCCCTGCTCGTTTTCCAGCAATTGGGTCGTCCAGCATAAAAACATCCTCGAAAAGCGTTCGAAATATTATTAGCGTAAGTTCACGAGCAGTAGCATTGAGATTCCACATTTGTGTCAAAACTTTGTCCATATCAGCCCACTCATCCTCACTAGCACCCCAAGATCGTTTTGCAATTGCTACCCAAAGTGAGGCCAGTTTCTCCCTTAAATAATAGGCATCTGAGGCTCGAACACCCATACATAGTTCTACAACCCAATTTCGCAGCGCAACATGTTGAGAACTGTCACAATTTAGGTAATTATGTCGAATGATATGTTCTAATAACGACATTCCAAAATGACGCACTTGATCGGGATGGGTATTTGGACCCGATATTGCCAGCTGATAACCCCATAGCGGAGCATCGTTTTCTTGCTTTGCTGCATCCAAGTACTATAAAATCCACGAACAAACAAAAGACAAGCAGTCAGATCGTTAGCAAAAGATCATTTGATCTCAATATTTTCTCACTGCCAATTAATCCGGAAAGAACAAAGCGCCCATGGTATTCACAGAATCATACAAATACCATCATGATTACCAAAAATCTGCTACAGTAGACACCCATTGAAAGCGATCAATATGAGCGACTTGTAAGGCTGAGCGAATGATCACAGTAAAAGACAGCGCATAATCTACTTTTTCGCCCCGGTACCGCCTCACAGCCTACTCTTTTCCTTTCCGATCCAGTGCTCTCGGTTTTTTATAAAATAAAATGGTATATGTTTGGATAGTTAAAAAATCCCAGTCTTCGGACTCCGTCTGATTTTAGAAAAAAAATATTTGTTGCTTACCTCTTGAGCTCTCCGCCTAGCTTCATTTGATACCTGTGAGTTGTGAACAGTAGCCAAGGCTTCCGCGATCTGATTAAGGGCAGGATTCTCCATAATAACCTGGTTCCTGACAAATCTACGGATCCAAGCTGGGTTGTGATTAAATCTCGCTGTTCCCGTAAAAAAACCAATTAAAGTATAACTAAAGACAGCTGCAGCTGTTGTAAAAAAAATCAGGAGAAACCACCGTCCAGACGCGACTGTCTGACACGCATCTGACCCGCAGTCTACTGCCCTTTATTAAATTTTGAATATAAAAAGGATTCTTCGCCTATTACAATTATTGCTTCTGATGTTTCCTGCTATTTTTTCGTACCTTTAGCCGTCTGTACGCTGTTTTGTACAGTAGAATCAGGATCACCTTATAGTCGTTCTACGATGTAGAAAACTTTGAAGGAAATTTTTGTATGCTACTTTTAACGTGGCCGAGGACAGCTTTTTCTTGGATAAATCAACCTTAGCAACAATTCTACGCGTCACGAGGTTTGTTGGTATCAGATGCTTGTGGATAATTCCCCAGTATAATACTAAGCAATTAAAATGTAGGCGACGAGTATTCTGGGTGCAGTTACACGAAATGAAAGTTGTCAGGTGCGGCGGACTTACCTGATAAGAGAAGCTTAACCTCGCATTGGCTTGAAATATCCAACAGACCAGCAACAGAGCTTGTGATGACCAATGTCACATAAGATGATTACAAGGAATCTGAATCTATCCAAATGTTGAATGCGAAATGTAGCAGATAGTATACCGTACAGGTATATTCTAAATGGTAATAGTGAATATTCCCTGTCCAAAATGGCGAACAGATCGACAGAACGCAGCAAGAACTCCACAAATTATCCTCTTCTACATGGGATTGGGTTGAACAGACTAATGATATACTTTTCAATATATAGACTAGATCGAATGAAATAACTGAATAGTATCAATTATTGCAGTAAAGAATTTACGTACACGATTTATAGAAGAAATTACCTGGTTATGCTCAGTTGTATATTCATAGGGGAAGTAGGAAATTTCTATAGCTGAGTATAGGCTTAATTTAAATTCATAAAAATCATGACATATAATAGTCGTCAAAATTGGAGCTTCATAGCACAATTATTTTAGGACGGCGAATACATATACACATTAAACGTTCAAATTTTATAGCTTAAGAATAACTTAACTGTATTATACTATACTTATGTCCACGTCCACTAATCCGATGTATATCCTAAATTCTAAGAATATTCAAGTCACTCCTTCAGCATAGGCTTTTTCTGTGTTATCTAACCATATACTTACTAAAAGAATGATGCTTACGATAGTAAACTACAGAGCAACTCATTTGTCCCCATTTATGTGCTCGTCTTCGACCGCATCTTACCTACTCACCCAGCAAATTCGATTCGCTTTAGTCACTCTCACATCATTTCAAACTTATCCATTCAATTTCACTATATGAGAAGAATAAAATGATAACTAACGTACGTTTATGAAGATGAATATATAGTGCATACAAAGTGATGCTTATCGACAAGTCATAGTAAATCACGTAATGATATACTGAATATTAACATGTAATGAACCAACATTTTAAATGAGACAACACGTATTCTATGACCACTTTCTCAACAAATGCAGCTACTCAGAAACTTAAAATCGGACGCGGAAAAGAAGGAAATATCACGAGAAATAAAGAAAACCCATACACAAAGAATGGAAGAACAGCCAAATCAAGTTATCATATTCATCTCCTTTTTTCAGTCCCAAATACACATGAGTCATTTTTTTGAAATTCTCATATTAGTTTGCTGAAATCCTCCAGACCTCAATTCCAACAATTGTGAACTTCGTTCCTACATCGCTTAGTGGTTCATTTCCAAAAGCAGGACACGACATTGAAATTCCCTTTTCAAACCTATCGTCAAGGAATATACCGTACTTTCCATCACCTCCACCTACAGACAAAAACCCTGGATCACACAATATCATATAATCATTGACTCCAGTATATGGAAATGCTTTGAATTGAATGTCAGTTGCATTTAATGAAGTTGTCGACGTGTTTGGAGATGTTCCTTTTGCAACGATTGGGCGACATTTCCACAGAAAACACTCTCCGTTACCATAGTACCGTCCATTCTTCATCGGACGAGGATATTCATTCAAAAAGGCACCGAAAATACCACCTATATTATCTTCGATAATTAAAACGTAGCCAGGTCGAGCCTGTACACGAGGTGGAATAACTTGAGTATAGAGCGTTGTCAAAGATACTCCGTGCTGTTCCAAACTATATACTAATCTCCATGTGTCATGCAACTGTAATCTCAGCGGAAGAAGCTTTCGAATTTCTTCTGCAAGTCGACTGGACAATAGTCGAACTTTCGTTAGCGGGCCGTATCCTGCTAAGTTAAGCGGTGTCAAGGGAGGCGGTGCGAATGCGGACAAACTGTGTGTTGGAGCTTCACGTCCCTTAAAAGACGAATTACCTTGTGATGGAGTTGATGATGAAAGTCCTGTAACAGGAGCAGTGGAGCTGTGACGCATACTGGAATATGCACCCCTATGCGACCTTACGCTGCTATTGTTTGGCGGCTGATTTTCATCATCATCTACTGCACTGCTTTCGTCATAAGCATCACTTCCAAGATCATGAAAATCGTGGTGATGATGAGGAATGTGCGACGATTTATCCAAAGTAGGTACATCTCCATGTCCAGTAATGTCCATCGACAGACGGCGCAATGTACTGCGAATCGTGTCCGCAATAGACAGTGGCCCATGAGCTTCTTCTTCACCAGACATATTTACTGCTTTTGGAGGGGAGGATGAGGTCACCAAGCTATCTGAAACCCGAATTCAGTCCTTTCGCTGACCGCTGATAAGCAAAATTTTATTCTAGTCTTTTCGTATCACCTTTAATGCACTCTACCGCTCAGACTAGTTATTTCATTAGATATTTGTCCTCTAAATAACTGACTATCGTCCACAAGACCGGCTTTATCGACCAAAAATATTATTTCGAGATGTTGCATCAAGATTGAGGATTGCCCTATGACATAAACGAAAACATATTGTGTGTATATGCCATATACTTTTAATAGTTCTGTATATACTCCTTATCTTAGGAGCAGTATAGCCCTGCGGCTTATTTCGTCATCGATTAATTACTGATTGGGCGGGCTGCATCTGAAATAACGGAATGTACTTTATTACTTGATCGAAACCAGAAATTATGGGTAGGCTGAACAGGCCTGATTTGGCCATGTTATATATATTAAAGTGCACAGTAGTGAAGTCAAGATCTAACAGAAATTTTTAAAATATAAATCTATATACAATTAATCTATAGTATGTAAAGGCGTCATAACCTCTTTTGATTCTACAGTTCTATTAATGATTTGTCGTCAAATACTCAGTGCGAACTAGTCCTAGCAGGTACAATGGTCAACCCAGCGTGGAAATGCTATAGCCTCTCGAATGTTGTATACACCTCCTAAATAGCAAAGAAGGCGTTCAAATCCTAAACCAAAACCGCCGTGAGGAACAGTCCCCCAACGTCGGATATTAACATACCATTCAAGGTCTTCCATCTTAGATCCTGAGCCTAAGATGGCGTCACGTAGTTTAGCGGGGTCGTGTTCTCTCATACTGCCACCGACTAATTCACCCAATTCAGGGACTAATAAATCGAAGCACTCAACAGTGCTAGCTCCGGGGGTTGGAAGCATGTAAAATGGCTTCAACTCTGCCGGGTATCTGGTGATAAATATAGGACCTGTAGCATACTCAGCAGCGAGCCATTTTTCGTGTTCAGTGGCAAGGCCATCTTGATATCTTATTGGATGCTCAAATTCGACTTGTTTTGATGCGACTGCATTTTGTAAAATCTCGATAGCATCTGTATAAGTAATTCTTGGCCATTTCTCGGAAGACTTGGTTAGGGCGTTCCAGCGAGTAACTACCGTGTCGGCAGAAATACTATCTTCACTCTCCGTTTCACTAGATCCTTGCTTACTCCTACTGTTCTCTACCATATTCCTTAATCTGACAATGCTCTCCAGAACACCTTGTTCCTTTAATTGACTGACTACTGAGCAGATCATACTCTCTACCAAAGACATAATCTGTTCTATGTCGTCAGAGAAGCCGACCTCTGCCTCTAGCATCCAAAATTCACTCAAATGACGACTAGTAACACTCGCCTCTGCTCTAAACGCAGGTGTAAGCGTCCATACACGTGTTAGCCCCATCATAAGAGCTTCAAGATGCAATTGGGTCGAGACAGTAAGATATGCCTTCTTACCGAAGAAATTATTACCAGTACCTTTCTGGTAATCAGACTGCGGTGCGATAGCAAAAACTTCGCCGGCACCCTCACAATCAGATGACGTTATTAGAGGAGGATGTGTTTGCGTAAACCCGGCTGAATGGAAAAACGTGCTGATTGCTTGTGCGGTGCTAGAGCGTAGACGCATCGTGGTTGCATTAGCCATTGTTCGAAACCGTATGGAGGGATGCTCTCGGCGCAGATACTCCTGTGTCTGGAACTTCTTTTGCAAAGGGTATGGATCCTCGAGAGTAACCTCACCTAGCACTCTAACTGTCGATACAACAATTTCAGGCGATTTTCCATTAATTTCCTGTAATTTTCCTGTAGCTCTTATGGATGCACCAATAGAGAGACTATATAGATGGTTAGAGAGCTTGTAGACATGATATATTGACCAGGAGTCAATAACAGTGCGATTGCTTGCTGTAGAAAATTAGCCAGCCACTCAAGCAAACCTACCTTTCTACGACTGAAATATCATCGAATATCAGTTGGAGAAGTTGATCAGAGGTTCCATCTGTTATATTTGCAAAGGCTACCTTTTTTTGCTTTCTGATCGACCGGAGCCATCCATGCACTGTGACGGTGTCTCCGCTTTTAATTTTCTCTCCTTTAAAAGCGTCAAAGACATCTCTGATAGTAGGCGGAAGATTGGAATCTCCAGATTGAGCATTTCCAAGGCCAGTCTTTTGAGAATTTAGTAATAAAGCTGAAGCAGAGAACTGTTGACAGGACTGCTGATTCTTATAGCACAGGTACTTAAGTGCAGAAACTTGACGCCAGTAACGGCTAATAATCGCAGTACTTCGAGTGTGAATTAACACCATATGACACCTCATATTATCGCCAACTCCTAATGCAACTTCGCAGTCTTGTAGAATAGTTAAATCGTATGTAGGCGTAAAATTCAGGGACCTGTTTCAAACAAAGAGCATACAGAACTACGATAACTAAACTTTTTTGTGTGGGAGAAAAAAGTTCCGACAATGCGTATAGTTAAGACCAGCAAAATATTAAAATTAAACGTAACTACTAAAACACAGCGGAGAAGAATAATACATTCATATGAGAAAATAAAACAGTATATAAATATATATCACATAGTAAACGCATATTAATGTTCAATCATGACAAAAAGGGAGAAATAAAGGGAATAGAGATAATAGGTTGGATTCATTATATTGTGTCAGCATTTCATCTTTGAATTAACACAATTAAACAGCATTGTCGAAAAATGGTAACAAATATTCCAGGAAAAATCGAGTACGCGGAAGTAACGCAAAAAAGGCATGGATGAAATGTACTTGAGCGAAATTACACGCAGCAAGTTTTTTGAAAAGATGAAACAAAGCATTCCCAGATTGTAACCGATAACTTTACTTTTTGCATAAGCATATACAGCTCTCTCATAATATCCTCCTCATGGTCGAACAGATGATAGAATCACTCTATGTTTTGATGTTTGTTTAGTTTTTTCCATTTGTAACGACATTGAATTCGAGAACGTATGCCTCCCATACGCTCAGAAACAACCGTCCAATTAATCTCTGCACTCGGATCAATTAATTTAATCTGATTCACGATTTCAAAAAGTTTGTTTTCTTCCTCAGGTGACCATTTATGTTGACCACGATTGTTTCCACACTTAACATAATTACGCCATCGGTCACGACAGTCCTCAGGCATTCGACCAAGGTGATGACCGATAATTTTCCATTGAGCACCATGCAATTCCACCATCTGCCGTAATCCTTCGTCTTCTTCAGGTGTCCATTTTCCTCGCTGCTCATAGGTATGATATTTTCGACGGACATGCTTGTAGACACTTGCACGTGTTCGATGGGGTAACGCACTAGCAACAGCATCCCAGAAATTATCTTTCTTTCGCTCATTAGCCCATACTCGTCGACATAGGGCAGCATGATCCAACCCATGTTCAGTTTGATAAGCCCTCATGAATGCCTCGAGAGCTTGCGTTTCGGCCTGAGTAAAAGAACCTCCGTTACCTCCAGCTAAACTATTACTTGTAGTGTGACTACCGCCATTATTGCTCCCGCTATTACTGTCGTTTCTACCTTCTGCTCCTTCTACAGCGGATCTGACATCCATATTTGCATGCATGCTTTTTCCCATTCTAGATTCTATGCCCGTATTACCACTTCCTGTACCACGTCCACGTTTGCCTTGACTTACACGGCCACCAGTTATACCGCCTGCGCCAATATCCCCATCAGCAGAAACTGCAGCAGCAACTGCAGCCATGGCTGCAGCGGCAGCTTGTGCCTCTTCTGACGTTAGCTGATCATCTCCGCCAGCAGTAGAATCCAGCCCGAGAGCCATACCCGGACGGTACGAGGTAAGTTGCTCGAGAACAAGGCCTTCCATCATTCTCTGTTGTTGCTTTGCAGATGAGTCATCAACTTTACTTAAATTAGCCAATTCAGGATCTAACGTGAGTGATTCTTGTGGGCGTCCAGCACCCGACCCCGACCTATTGATGCCATCGTGCGAACCGGGGTATTGCACATATGTCTGTTCTGAATCTGAATCTTGTGGAGCCATGTCGCGTTTTCCTCTGCGCTTGGATTTAGACCTTATATCTGATTCAGGGGTACTATTATTATCAAACACCGAGCCGATGCTATAGTTAGCTATCTTGCTCATCGACTTGGTGCTTCCGACTGTAATTTTTCTCTATCTTATCAACTAATTTACGGATCTCGCCCCCAATTTTGCTTTTGGCAGTTTGGACTTGTGCCAATATTTCACAATCCGTCACTTTTAATGAGCCTGTTTCCTCGGCCCACCTAAATATTTTTCCGTTCTAAGTCACTTACGACGACTCTAATTAGCTATAAAGCAAAACCAGGCTCTTCTCGACCTCAATGCCCAGCTATATCGTAAGACTGCATACACTTTTTTTCGCCACTGACTTTGTATCTGTGTCACCGCAGTCAGTTTTACTTCTGCTTCACCTCACGTTTTCGTGCTGCGATCTCTCGCAAACAATCCAAATACTCTTGATGATTCTGATTTCTGATTCTTCTGTAGACGCGACTTGTAATAGCACTGAGATGAGCACTGACTATGGGGATGTTGTTAAAGGCGGGTAAAAGAAGGGTAAATTTGCGAGAAGAAAACAAGAATGCAAAAAATGGACGAGAAGAAGGCTTTGAAAAGACGTTTTGCGAATAAGGCTTATACGTGACGTTGTATTACATATATGCTTTATTCACCGTAGCAATACATCTCTCTAGAGAATGCTATTTCAAAACACAAGATGGAAAGGTAGACAACACGATGGACCTGAAGGAGTTCAAGAATGCTACTCTACGGCGATGGAAGCCAGAGGATTTGAGGAAACAGGTCATGACTGTGCGGACTGAAAACTTCATTCGGTGGCCAGAATATGGATCGCTGACAGAAAAAAAGGAAAACGGTGCACACGAGCGCCTTAACCATACAGGAAGGTCGCATAAACTACGTCAGCAACAAGAGAAGTCGAGGCAGAAGCTGAATTGCAAACGAACCCAATATCATGCTCGTGAAGGAAATGTCCATAAAAAGTGCTCATCCAATCTCAGGAAAGCGTGGTCCCCAGAAGAACTGGCGACTTTGTTCGCAGCAGAACGAAGACTGAGCAAGCTCTTCAAGCTCCAGTCGAGATCTACTAAAGAAGTCAAGTTCAAAGATAAATATAGAACCGAGTTATGGCATCTACTGTTTCCCCAGTACGAAAGGAGTGAAATTGAGTGGAAACTTGCACAATATCCTGAAAGGCTGCAGCGAGGGGCATCTGTCTCCTCTACAAATACAGATGACGGGATTGCATATGCTAGAGCGACTCAGAGATGGAAGAAGCACACCAAACTTGATCAACTCCGCAGGAGTAGTGAGGCTCGAGAAACAGATGATAGATTTATGAAGCGGAGACTAAATGACGCTATGAGGCGCATTGACGAAGTTCTGCGTAACATTGCGGATCCATCTCTACACGATTGCTGTGAAGAAGAACTACATCAGGCTTCTACATCAACTAATTCACCGAGTAATTCGGCTGATCTACATGAAGATAGTAGTAAAAAGGCTTTTCAAGCCGATAGACCTAAGAATCTAGCTTCCTCTATTGATCTAGCGCTTGGAATTGGCCAATTTGGTCAGTTAGACGAAACGGAGGATCTAGAAGCCATCAAGAAGCGGATTGATGCAGCGCTCTTTCTCCAGTAATTTTTCGCATGAAACTCTTCTTTCCAAGTTTCCTTGCTCCTCTGGTCGAATATCCGTATGGAATTTCATCTACCATATCATGGACTGTCTCATACAACATACCAAGTCTAAATACACCAATATACCTCCCGCTAAATGACTCAGCTTAGTTATTCTTTCGAAAATTGTCATTATGAATAGCTTGCGCCGAGTCTGTCTTCATGTAAAGTGATGGTTGACTTCTGATGTCTATATTCGGAACTATTGTCTCCCTCTCATAATAATTTAGTGAAATACAGTTTTGATTGGACCTGTACATCGAAGTTTAGTAGCTCATAGTAATTAATATAGGCAGATCGCTGTCGAGATTGCTTGCAAGACCATCCACATACATATGATTTTGTGTCATATGTCATTATAATGGCACGAAGATGTATGACAAGACAAAGCCATTGAAAGCTTTTGGAGTGAAACTTTCTAATAAGTTCGCTATACTTATTCTATATCCTGTACATAAATGAATAAATAGATTAATGTTCTGAGTAACGTCTTAAGTAACTCTTATATCCAGCTTACAGTAAACGGATAATAATTTTAAGTCATTATGTAATCTACCCTAGATTCAACATGATATCCAAATCATGTGACAAATAATCACTTGATCTTCGTTGAATATGACTTACCCTAACTAATAGGACATTCCGATTAGTAATGTCTCTTGGTGTATGTTCTATTACTTTCTTGTTTTTATTTTATATTTCTTTGTCGTGGTCAACTTTTAGTAAAGACGAGACTGTGTGTTTGAGTAATATATTACAAGAGAGTTCAGTACTATTAGACGTATGTATGCAGTATATATAGATTGAACGATACAGGGCGTGTTTGAGATCAAAATGCAATGATGGCAAATGTGATAATGCCACAGCAGCAACAACAGCAGCCTTCGCCTTTACAGGCGCAGGCTGCGTTTGATTTCCGTCGTCAACAACAAAATTTCTATAATCAACAAATTCCACAGTCGCAAATCCAACCCAAAATACAAGTTACACAGAATAAGCAGTCTCAGGAGGATCCATCATATGGTTCTGCGACTCAAAGTGGGTCTACCAGTCAAATAACAGTTCAAGTTAGTTCAAAGAAGCAACGACCAGTTGTCGAAAGGGCTCTGAAGCGTTCAATCGACAATGATGTAAAGTTCGCTTTTGATCCGTTCCTTCGAAAAGAATACCAATTTGGAATCGATCCAAAACAGCCAATATGCAAGAAGTTTTTGCAGGGCAAATGTGAGCTTGGTATGGCTTGTCCCGATCGACATGTTCAACCATCAGCACCAAACCGAGTGGTATGCAAGCACTGGCTTCGTGGACTATGCAAAAAGGGTGATTCATGTGAATTCTTGCATGAATATAACTTAAGGAAGATGCCTGAATGCACATTTTATGCCCGAAATGGCTTCTGTACTCAATCACCAGATTGTCTGTACCTTCATATCGATCCGCAGTCGCGTATTCCTCCTTGCCAGAATTATGAGCGGGGATTCTGCAAGCTTGGTCCAGAATGTCCAAAGCGACACATCAGACGAACTATGTGTGAACTCTATTTGGTTGGCTTCTGTCCAAAGGGACCGGACTGCGAAAATGTACATCCTAAGTGGAGTTTCTTAGAGTCTCTGAGAATAAAGTCCAAGAACGATAAGCCGTCTACTCCGTATCCAGAAAGCAAAGATAATAGGAGTAGGAATGATGGCGGTGACGATGTCATCAAGGTGCTCAGATAGATGGAATAGTATTATATATTTCTCGTTTTCTCAGTGTCGTTCGGGTATAATGCGGTGTTTTGGTACTCATTGTAATTATAAGGCAAAATCGCGATTTTGAAAATAAAGAAAAAACACGACAATCATGCTATCATAGTAATTATGTACTATAGAATAGAAATAGAGTAAAAGAGTTCAAAGAGGCACGGTTCAATATATATTTGTCATTATTTTATATAACAGTAATATTATCATCATTTTATGACCATGAATTTTACAAATAAACAGAAAAAAAAGGATCGAATACTATGTAAAGTAACTATATTGTATAATTTACATTTTCATAGTAACAATACATATAGTTCTCATCTCCATATTACAAATTATAGCCTCATGCGAAAGATTCCATAGCCGTTTTAATAGTAACTACTATACTTAAACAAATAAATAAAATGAATTAATCCTGACATGACATGACATAAGACATAAAATACAGGCACAGGCTGCCGAAGAATTCTCGATTTGTCGGTATTTCACATCATCTTGCAATATAGATAAATTGACACCAGATTTTTCATACCTGACACTAAAAATAAAATAAAACAAAATCATAAAATCTTGCGTAATACATGCATATATAGCTATTTCCATCATATGCTTTTTCATAACAGATAACGCTACTTAAAAGCCAACGATACGAACCCAAAATACAATCTATCTGCAGAGCAATCTCGAAACTTTGAGCTTAGCCTTTTGTTTCAGTAATTCATCTTCTACCATAAGAAAACAATGATCTCGATCGTGTCCTTGCGCCTTTCTCACTATCTCTATTTACACGAGATTCTCCTTTGGGCATATATTTTTCTTTATATATCCAATTATTGCCAATAGCACTTACACCTTTATCAGCCGCAGCTCTGTAAAGTTCTGCAGCTCGGAAAAGGTCCTTTTTCCACGACTGTCCGTTTCGGCAGAGAAGGCTCGCTTCCTCAAACATTGCATCTGCATCGCCCAACACTGAACCAACTTTAAAACATCTCATGGCCATATTTTCATCCTTGTCAACACCCCATGGCTTCATATAGGACGTACCAAGCTCATATAAAGCAAGGCCTAGCTGAGATCTAGTCTCTGGTTTTAAAGAATCACGAAGCGACTCGCTCTGCTTCTTATCAAGTCCAACAGACCAGTCAATTATCCATTGACTATTGTTTATCACTGCACGCTCTACTGCTCGATGTAACCACTCAACAGCCTGTTTTTTATTGACCTTCAGACCCCAGCCATGTCGCAGTGCAAGACCATAAAGGATCATCCCACTCATATTTCCACCTTGAGCAGCCTTACGAAGATAATAAGCAGACTGTTGAAGCTCACCTTTCTCGTGTAAAATAATCCCCATAGATGTAGCACGATCAGGGCTAAGCATTTGTGGATCGAAGTTCTCGTAAGATGGCAAAGATACTGGAGGAATGAATGATACTGGCTGCTTCGACTTATTTGTACTTACACCTATGTATGCAGGCTTTGACTTGCACAAGTCAGTCACGTATGCAGTACCATTGCTATCGTCTAAAGTCTTTGCTGATCCTGAAAAGGGTAAAAGCCTCTTGCTACCCCACAATGAGCTTGGACTCGTTTGATCTGCTGCAGACCGGTTTGCGTGTCTAAATGACAATGGTGATTCAGATAACATTGGATCAAGTTTCCGAGATGTGGAAGGGGTAGTATCAGCAGGAGTATCTGTCCTCTCTAAAGTAGTTTCCTGTATACTATGTGTTAAGAAGTCTTCAGACAGCACTTGATCCACAGATTCGTCATCAGTCTCTAAAGTCTGATTGCTAAGAGGTCTAGAAAAATTGTAGACAGACCGGCCTGAGCGGTCTGACCTTGCCGATGATAAGTTACGCCCGTTTGTTGACGGCCTGAGAAGGTCAAGATCAAGACCTTCCTCTCCAAGCATATTGCTGACTTCTTGTTTAAATTGTGAAAGAGTAAGAGAGGAACCGCAACGAGATAAATGTAATACATCAGGATCAGAAAATGATGGGTGGTGGCGTTGACGGTGGCTCTCTTTGTGGCCTAACACATCTTCTGACATTGTCCTCCCGAAACCAGGACGCTTGTCAGATACTGCTAATTCGTCTCTTACATTGTCGCCACCAGGAGAATTCGTCAATAGCTCCCTACAACTGCCAGCGTCACTTGCGCTTCTAATGCCATCACGAGAATCTGTCCTTGCGTCTAATCGTTCCAGGAATCCAGTTGACCTAGAAAACAAGTGGGAAGAATTTCCCCAGTTATCGATATAGGTGGATGGTGAGTTTGATTTATTATTATTTTGTTCTTGCAGTCGCTTGGCAAGCATTCGTCCTTGAACAGCCAGTGCATCTAAAGGTGAGAGACCTGCAAGTCGTGCTTCTCTAAACAGTCCATTCGATGCAGACAGTTCATTATTTTGATCCCTACTACTGTTTCCAGGTCCATCCACACTGTCATGATCACTTCTCGACTCCAATCCTGCAGCTGATCCTTCAGGCTCCATCTGCTGGCTTGGAGTACCTCTGGAAGCCGGCGTTGCCTAGAGTAGCTTTGATGAATCCAAAAAAGATCTGATTTTCTAATTTCTGGCAGAGCTGTTTGGGTAGGATATGTACTGTTCTGGCGACCCCCTCCCCTGGTTCTGTGATATGTACAACTTTATTACCCCCTTGCTCGCTCTTCACGTCTCGTGAACAAGAAAAAGATGGCTCTTCGCCTGTAAAATAAATTATCTTCAATCGCTTCTCTCTTTCAGCCAAACTTATTTACTTCTATCTATACGTCGCACTTTCAACACTGAAATATCTGCTCGTATAGAAAAGAAATCTATCAACCGACTGTCTGACTCGCATTATCTGTCTGTCTGACCCGTCATCAGAGCTAACGCTCTCTTAATGCATGTCCTACTGTTTTGGCCGAGTAGCAAGTAGTACAAACTTTCCAGACCCTGCGTTTCGTTTAATTTAGCGACAAGCAAATAAAACTGTTACCCCTGAATATCCGGGTAATAATTTTCTCTAATCAGTCCACGAATATGCCATAACCCTGACATAGTTTTGATACATGAGAACAAGACCCTTGTTAGAGTAAGCACTCACTTTAAACGGCCAACTTGCGTTTCAGAGTGATGTAGTTTCCCATTTGTGCGTGATTATTCTATGACTCGCGTATACTAGAGTTTGTGCGTGCTAATAAAGGAAGAACTAGGTGGTGAGTGCAATCGGATCCCATATTTTGATGAAAGTCTCACACGTTTGAATTATCTCGAAAGCTAATGAAACACATTTTCAGTGATTCAGTGATCTTTTGACTGCATTACGATATTTCGAAGTTCTGGACAAGGTGACTTGTGGACAGCTTTATATAGTACAGTAGCTAAGTTGACTGCTGCACAAGGCGGTACCGCCGCCACACGATACTTGTGCATCTCCTCTGCATTAAAGTGTAAATAGAGACAAGAACTAAGCTGCTCGAGACGAGAAAAATATAGAACAAATCAAGATTTTATCTAGTCCCTAGTGGACATCCTATTGCGGTCCTAGGAACCCTCTGCGAATCATTGTTTCGATGTCGTTTGTCACTGTAATATCACGAAAGCAAGAGCCATCAAGCTCGACGGGGTCAATAAGGAAACGTAATGTGCAGCAGGTCGAGTTAGTAGCTCTACGGCGAGCTACTAACCGACGGCTAGCAGAGCTTGAAAGAGAAAACTACCATGATGGTATAAAAATCGATGTCCCGCGCAGCGAGGGCCGCCAATCAAGCGGTAAGACTGCCGGAGTTAGAAAGCTGCTTGCTAGTAAAAAGACAATCACGAACTTATTTGACGAAGATGAGGCTGGTGCAAACGAATATTATGCTACTGCTGCGCGCCCTTCAACATACCCCTCACGGGCTTTGTGCAGTGTCTGCGGCTATTGGGGTGATATCACCTGTATGCGATGTAAAGCGAGATACTGTTCTCTGCCATGTGAAGCTACGCATCGAGAGACAAGGTGTTTGAAGGTCTATGCATGATTTATCTATTTAATGATGACAACCCTTGCGACTCTGTTGGGTATCTGCTGTATATGTATTTATGTAAATAGTAAAGGGATCAGCGGAAGTGATTTTCTGGGTTAAGAATTATAAGCTGTAGTATATTGTTACTTATTAGTTACGGAAAGAATTTAAAATGAATTTAACTGCATACGATGTCAATTTTAATTTGATCTATGTTACAGATTGACATGAAAAGATATTCGGCAGGATCTGGAGAGATTTAGTATACACCGAAATCCTGATGATCTAGTTGTCCGCTGTTCCTGCAGTACGCCGACTCAAAAAATGTGGTGCGATCTTCTGCAACCATTCAGCTTGCACCGGGCTTACAACTCTCGCATATGCTTTTGTCGTAAAGATCTAAGTTCAGTATTGTTAGTAGCACATAGATACCAGCTCTTTGATGAAACTTACATATTCAGTATACATTATGGCATCTGCACGCCTTCCAAACATAGACGACGAAGGATGAATGTTAATTATCTGAAACTCGATATTAATTAGCAAACAGATCTCTGCTATACTTAAGTATATATCGAAGTGCTTATATTAATACATACATGACCACCTGCTATTGTTCTGTAAGTCTTATCAGGTAAAGCAAGTGCTGTGTTCGTTACAAATCCTCGCAAAAAGCACTTTACAATTTCTTCATTAAGATCAGTAGGAGAAAGGCTATCAGCCTTTGATTTATGGCCGGTATCTCGCTGCGATTTGAGATAGTGTTCTAATTGTTTCCGAACATCCTTTTCAGAATACTTTAGTAAATGAAAATCGTTATGCCGAATCAATAAATGAGCTTCCTTACCGAAACGTTTGCCATAGCTCGATAGCTGATGAACAGGTCCTTACACCATTCTTTCTTTTCTTCCGATGTCGAAAGCTTGCTATAGTAATTTACATAATTTCTGAGAACTATTAAGTCTCCCATTCCCGCGCTCTCCGTAACGAAAGGTAGGCGCTTTTCGTTTACTTCATCTCGCTTATCTGGATGAGGATTCATAACCAGATTCTCAATTGACAAACAGGAAACAATATCCAAGACTGCGTCTTCTATACCAATATCATACGAGTAGAGTAATACCGCACTTAAATGCGGTGGAAGTGGAAGCATCGCCATCTTACGTCCGAGCATTGTGACATCTCCATTGTCATCCAGTGCATTCAATGCATATAATTGCGTTAATGAGGTTAAAACTAGAGATACAATTATTAATATTATTAAGTTCTCAATATTTCACTGTAGTCCGTCGCACATCAGATATAATAGTACTTACTTGCGCCTTTACTTGGTCTCTCCAGCCAGAGCCAGCCCATGATATCAGAAACACCAGCCGATTTCAACGTGAGTATGGGAAACGAAACGTCACATCGTTCAATTTCAGGTTCGCTTTGGCCTCTAAGTGAATGATAATCATCCTCTGTATAGAGTCTGTAGCATTTTCCAGGTGCTTCACGGCCAGCACGGCCCATTCTCTGCGCAGCATTAGCTTTTGAAATTGGTACAGTGAGCAGTGTATCGAGACCTGGTATTAAATTTGTTAGTCGGCTGTCACTATTAATGCAAAGAGGAATTTGATAGTACACACCTAAATCGTGGCGCCAGACCTTGACCTTTTGGGTTCCGCTATCTATCACATACCGAACGCCCGAAATTGTAAGAGATGTTTCTGCTATATTCGTTGCAAGAATAAGTTTTCTTTTGCGCCCTCTTAGCTTGTCAAAAACTCTTTGTTGCTGTTGGGGTGGGAGTGCCGCATAGAGAGGCAAAGGAATAAGCTTATTGACGAGATTAGTATAGATATCTTAGAAGACACAATGTCACGAAAACTACTTACTTCCGGCACATCTCTCGGCATACTTTCTGAGAATCCGTTAATAAGATCGACTGCTTTGTCAATATCCTCTTGGCCAGAAAGAAATGCAAGAATATCCCCAGTTGGTTCATGGATATTGATTTGAATAGCTGTACGGACTGTAGCATCTACGATATCTTCAACCGGTTTAGCAAGATAGAGCCTCTCTACAGGGAAGGTTCTGCCTTGAACATACAGAACTTCCGCTCCATTAAAAAATCGGCTAAATTTATCTGCATCTAAAGTTGCAGACATCACTATAATTCTCAAATTTTGTCGTCTTTCAATCAGTTTTTTCATAAATCCCAGAAGTAAATCCGTAACTACAGACCGCTCATGTACTTCATCTAGCACGACAGTAGTATACTGATCAAGATTGGGACGCATCAATATTTCTCTAAGAAGCATACCATCAGTAAGGAACTTGATTTTTGTGCTTTTACTGCTCATATTTTGGAATCGAACAGTATAGCCGACCTAATAAGAGTGTGTTAGCTAACATGTCACATTCTTTAAATAAGTATATAGATAGTTAAAATTGTTATAAGAGTACGCTACATACTCCTTGACCAAGGCCTGTATTACACTCATCCGCTACTCGTTTTGCAAGATTAATAGCTGCAACTCTTCGAGGTTGTGTGACAGCTATTCGTTCTTTCTGATTCAATCCTAGTATATATTGAGGAATCTCTAAATATATGATCGTCGTTAGAGCACTGTAGCGCATATTCTGTCTATCGATACAACATACGAGTAGATTTTCCGCTTCCTGTTTCACCGACAATAATTGTGACCTGATTTTTAAAGATCCTCTGTTCTAATGCCTCGCGGACTGGAACAATTAGAAAAATGAAGTAGTAAGCATATGAGTTTCGCTGATTCAAAATAATCACTTGGGCGCGTACCATTAGATATAGGCAACTTCTGCATTTCGCTAAATCATTAATAATACAATATACTATATTCGCGCTTCTTCAGCGGTATCAAATGAGACATGAGCTCGAGCTTATTTTCGGTCGAGAATGATTTCTCGAAGAACTTGAAATTTGGTTTGAAATTTTTTTAGATGGTTTTGAAAGCCGCACGTCTTTTGGCAAGTTCCTCACAATTTATTTTATACTATATGAGCACGGCATGCGAACTACGGTTATTACTAGAGTCAACGAATAAAAGACAGTCAGCTATAACTAAATTGAATTGACACCATATGCGGTTGTATGGGTACACTAAAAGTAACTTATTGGTTGATGTAGCTATAAGGAAAAGTACAAAGGATATGTATAAAACTCAACAAACTAAAATTCAATTAAGAATACTACTGTGACATATGCTATGTGAATAGATCTAACTATCAATTTCCATCTGATCATCGTCCTTAGAAATGGTCTCTTCTTCAAAAACATCATACGCTACACTCTTAATAGTCGGGATTATCTTCTCTTTGAGAACAGCCGTAGTACCTCTAGAGAAAATGTAGGAAGTCTGCTTCTCGGCACGAACGTTTGGTGTTCTATAATTACGGTACAAAACAGCGGGCTGCATGCAAATATCGTTAGAACATATTTATAGAAATAATAATGATTTAATAAGTTGATTTGCATAATGCATGCTCAACTACTGTAGCTTACCTTGTCAACTTCCATAACACACATATCAACGTTTGAACCGGATCCCAGCTAAAGAAACGTCAGAAATAATTTATAAACCAAATTTGCTATCAAGTCTGTGGCTTACATCATTCCAAATACCAGACTCAATGGCTTCCGCGCAAAGTGCCATAGCTTCGTCCTTGGTAAGCGACTTCTTCCATTTTGATTCGAGCACAGCCATAGCAGCCATAGATCCCGAACCCAACGAGAGATAATATCCCACATCAGTTGATCCATGTGCATGTACAGAAAAGAGTCGAGGTCCTATAGCCAAAATATGCAAAGATAACTTAGTAACACGATCTGACTTCCGATATGGTAATGGAATTCACTTACCGGTAGGGTCTACACCAGCTACAATCAAATAAGCACCGACGTGTCCTTGATATTTGAATAAATGCTGTTTCAACATTGTAAGACAAGTGACAACTCTTGGCTTGCGTCCTGTACTCTGTGAATGAAGCTCTAGGGATGATGAAATCATTTGAGTGACGAATTCCTATTAATATAGTCAATAATCACGAACAAAGCAGTCGAGCATCCACTAATCATCTCTGCACACGGATGTACATCGCGACAACAGCAGAAAACTAAAAATACTTACACAGTCCGCTGCAGTACCTGCTCCAGCACTAGATTAAATATCAGTATATATTCAGCACGTAACCTTTAGACTATTACTTACCACCAGATAGTTGGTGACATTCGATGCAACTTCTCGCAGTTCTTGTCTGACACAATGTCACCGGAAGTTGCTCGCGTATCCGCAGCAATCTAAACAAACATCTAATCAGATATCGATCCTCTCTAGATAAACAAATAAAAGCCACCTCGAAGTGGAAAGACTTACAACAACTCCGCCATCAAATCGACATCCTACAATTGTAGTACCAGTTGACGTCGCTCTCGGGGTAGGATAGCCCTTAGCTGCCAACAGCTGATTTCTTTGAAAATTATCGAAACTAAGACCAGGCATTCTATTTAGCTATCTGAATAAGATGAAAAATTGCCAGTCGTATATATTTGGTTTATTGATTAGAAAATAACACGAACTGAGATCGATTTCGTTTAACAATGTTACAAATCTGTTGAGTTAGCCGTGTAATGATTGAAATATAAACCCACTAAACCCTAATAAATATGCTTTCTACACGAGAAGGATTACAGAATTGGTAATAATAAATACATATAAAATCTATATATAGCCTACAATAGAATAATTGCAATAAAATAAAAGATTCTAGGAGTAATGATTAGGAATGTATTTCAAGAGAATCTGAATGTGATTGAATTATAATTTGCCTGAACGTGCTTGAGCACTAAAAAAAGATCTGTAAATCAATCTCATTTGTATGATACATGATAGTATTATTTACTTAGATATCAATGAAATATATACTACTATCAATGGATGAAGCAGCTTTACGAAAAATCGACAGGAACGTTCTGGAACGAGCCCTCAGCTTCCTTAGTCTTCCAGAAGAGAGGTCCGACATTGTGATTACCATGATAGGTCCAGCCGGATTCCTTCACCTGATAAAGATTAATAGAACCACCGGAATAAGCATCCCTTAATAAAAAAACGAGCGTCAGTCTTCAGAATTCTCTTATTCAATAATAATAATAATCACCGTAAATTCAAATAATATACATACCGGTGAGTTGCTGCCAAAATACTTCGTTGGCCGAGGGCAAGCGCCTCTTCATCAGTCAAATCCCACTTGTAGCCGCTATCCAGAACACCATATGCAAATGTTTGACCGGAGCCGACACAAAACAAATCACCTTTTAATCTAGTTCCATCACTGTCAACGTAATAAATAGATGGTCCCTCTAACTTAGTGTAACCACAGATCATAGTACCCATAGAAAGACCCATTCCTTTGTATGAATAAATCAAATTAGATAGAATCTTACTAGCTGCAGCAACACTGATTCTACTCTTCTCACGAAGCTCATGTAGTCTGCATTGTATTCCTAGCCATGTTTCCCAGAATTGACAATCAGCAGCACCACCAGCCATAGTTCCGAGCAAGAAAGGATTTATTTCGATAACCTTCTTCACTGTTTGTGAGGCAATCCAGTTACCAGCCGTGGCACGAGAGTCGACCGCTACCACCTGATTTGAGTATTTAGTTAGCATCATTCATCCATTCAGTTCTCATTCTGCTTCTACATAGACTCTGGATAAAAAATATCACTTACAATGCCACCTTGATATCGAAATGCCAATGTAGTAGTGCCGTGTGCAATTTTGATTGCGCAATCTGGATTAGAAGCATCATCTGTGTGTGCTCTCAGAAACTCGGCCGGCTAAACTCATCAATAATATTACTGTTAATATCTTCCGAAAACGATTATCTTTCATCAAGCCTTAAAATTCCTTTATTCAAGAGATAGAGATAAAATAATATAGTGTACCTTAGCAAGTGGTGGTAGACTTAACAAAGGAAGCGATCCAGGTTCAGATTGATCATACAACTCTTCATCTAAGAACAAGTCCTGATCTAATTCTGGTTGCGACGAGTATTTAGCTACCACTGCATCCATACTTAATTACTGTATATGTACCAGAAACTTTGATAGCTTGATGTTATGTATCCAATCAATCCGGAGGTGACAAGATCTATTTTTGTATTGAGACTTAAAAGACCTGTTACAGCTCGTCGAGCGTCCAGCCGTGTATAAAGGTTGACAAAACCCAATATGCATATATGCAAAGTAAGCTTAAAGTTATGGAATAAATGATGTATATTTGCACAACTATAGTCATATACATTTACACGATACACGAACTTGAACTTTAACATAAACAACGCGACTACTGAATATTACCGTGTTAAGGCAAAGCAAAGGAAATATAACGATCCTAGAATGAGCTCGTAATACTATAGATGTATAGACTAGTGGAATGTGATGCCGCAAACATTACAAGAGAACATAAAGTCCCATATCCGGTGGGTGCTGAATACAAAAGCAAATATACCGAGTATAGATAGTTCTCAGAATAATATTGAGCTCTCAACAAAGCTACCTACCTGGGCGACGAAACTGCTTCCAAAAGTACAGGAGGATCCAAGAGCATATCAGATCACAGAAGCACGTAATATTGATCGAACTTTGGAAAAAGAGCCTATATCTGTATCTCAGGACCCGAATTCAGTACAATGCCAGACACGGATAGGCGAGAACTACGAAAAAATCTTTGCAGGTATAAAGAATCCATTTATGCCGGCAAGCTCGAGCTTTTTGAGTATGAATGAGCGTATGTATCATGCAAATATCTTTCATGAGTAAAATGAAATATTTCATAGGAGTATTATTAGCAGAACTAACCCAATGTGTAACAGAAATCAGAACCCCGGTGCATAAGCTGATTGAAGAGCAGCTGCCTTCCACAGTCGTAACCATTGATCTGACTAGCGATGGTGAGGACAATTCTTTTGAGAGCTCCTGCTCTAAAAGCGATAATTCCATACCCTTGAGACGAAGGAGATACTCACCGAGGACTTCACCGAGCAAGAAGAAAAAACCGAGCAATAAGCACGGCACAACCAATGCTGAGAATGAATATATTGGTGAATTTCAAAGTCCTTTTATGGAAAGTTTACCTATTCTCGAAGATATTTCTGGCTTAGAAGATATTACAGACGATCTTTTAGAGGAAGAGCGCGAAATACGCTTAGCAAACTTTGGAAAAATAAACAATACAATAAGCACTCCAATGAAAGTCGCAATTTCAGAAAACATTCATAGGTCACCGAAGTCTGATAGCGAGCTTAACAGCACATCATGTCGTATACAGGTGGAAGACTCAACAAAGAAGCCTATCAAGAAAATATCCACTAAGTTTAGAGCAGTCAATTCTATGAGTCCTAAAAATAATAGATTATTATCTATAGAGCCATATTTCAGCACTATGACAAAAGAAGATTTAGAGGACGAAGCTGATATACTAGAGTCTGATAGGTATGACTTGATGAATCAAAGGATATCACTCTCCAAAGATGCTTCAATTCCCAAAGAGCAATATGAGGAAGAGGATACAATTCTCATAAATGAGATTGATCGAATAAACAAATTATATAGCAGATGCAAAGAGAAGATCAGAGATCATCGTAAACTGGAAAGAGAGAGAGCTAGCAAGTTAAATAGAAATTTAGTACCTGAAATATCTATGCTAGGGCCCGAAAGTTCATCTGTCATTCATTCTAATATGCAGGATCGGAATATGGTATCCAAGGGCTCTATTTCGGAATTATCTCTCACTGGACATGCTACTATCGACGAAGCAGATAGTTTTCTGATGAGCCAACACATCTCTGATAGTGGCGACGAAGACTATATTCCTACGCCAACCTCTAGTTCTAATATAGACGAACGACCCGACTTAATAGATATACATGACGACTTTGTGATCGAACCGGATATTGATTTAGGGTCAGATTATCATGCAAGCTCACCAGAACGTGCATATATGGTTCCAGATAATGCAGAAATCCAAGTAAAGTCTACGCAGTTGGTGACTCCCAATGGCACGTCTATTACTGTACTGGATGACGATGATGACTTTCGATTGGATGATGACATCGAAGACAAGTTGATAGAAGATGAGACTGGAAAAATGGCTCATATGGGTGTGTACGATAGGACTGATTCAGAAATGCAATACCCATGGTCACAGGAAGTATGTAATGTTTTACAACAGAAGTTTAAACTTCCTGGATTTAGACATAATCAGTTGGAAGCAATTAATGCGACACTCTCTGGAAGGGATGTCTTTGTTTTAATGCCAACTGGTGGAGGAAAGTCATTATGTTATCAGCTACCGGCATTGGTTTTTGGTGGTAAGACAAAGGGTACTACGATTGTTATATCTCCCTTAATATCTCTGATGCAAGATCAGGTATCTAATTTGATGGCTAAAGGTATACAAGCTGGAATGATCAGTTCCAGAGGTGATGCCTCAGAACGTAAGGAGATGCTGCAGCTACTTGTCAGTGGTCAATTGCCTCTACTATATATTTCGCCAGAAATGCTGACTACAAGCAATCAAATTCGAAATGCTATAGCTTCCCTGCATAGGCGTTCAATGCTTGCACGCGTCGTGATCGACGAGGCACACTGTGTGAGTTCGTGGGGTCACGACTTTCGCCCAGATTATAAGCAGTTAGGTCTATTTAAGCAGAGCTATCCTGGCGTTCCAGTAATGGCGCTTACAGCTACGGCAAATGATCGTGTTCAAATGGACATCAAACATAATTTAGGAATCGATAATTGTGCATTTCTCAAGCAGAGCTTTAACCGTACAAATTTATACTATGAGGTTCGAGATAAGAATAGGGATGTATTCAGTGAAATATGCGATTTAATGAAAATAAAGTATCCTGGAAAGTCGGGAATCATATATTGTCACTCAAAACATTCTTGCGAGACGACAGCAGAGAGATTAACTCATATGGGACTACGTGTTATGTTCTATCATGCAGGAATGAGTAACGAGGAGCGTCACATGGTTCAGGATGCCTGGCAGAAAGGGCGCCTTCAAGCAATTTGTGCTACCATTGCATTTGGTATGGGTATAGATAAGCCAGACGTACGATTTATTGTTCACTATACTCTACCAAGGAACTTGGAAGGGTACTATCAGGAGACTGGTCGTGCTGGAAGAGATGGTTCACCATCAGAATGTATATTATACTATGCTTATCGTGATGCGACGTCAATGATGTCTATGATCGAGAAGGATAAAGAAGTTGATGCTGCCACACGAGAAAAACAGTGTGCATTTCTGAAGCAAGTGGTACAGTACTGTGAAAATAGAACTGACTGCAGAAGATGGCAAGTTTTACGATATTTTAATGAATCTTTTGACCCCATTGAGTGCAAAAAACAGTGTGATAACTGTAGGATGGCTGTTGTTGCTGAATTCGAAGAACGGGATATGACTGAATTTGCGAAAGACATCATCCGTGTAGTCGGAGCAGTTCAACACGAGAATGTTACTATGCTTTATTGTGTTGACATTTTCAGAGGTGCTAGGACATCGCGTATACAGACCGCGGGTCATGATTGTGTTCCTGGGTATGGCTGTGGCAAATCACTCGATCGCACAGATGTGGAGCGTTTGTTCCATCATCTGGTGACAGAAGACGTGCTTAAAGAGTATTCACTTTTTAACCGAGCAGGATTTGCCACGTCCTATCTCAAACTAGGCGCCAAGGCGAACAATTTCATGTTTGGAAACAAGAAAGTTATAATGTCTTTTCACAAAAAGAAGGCAGGGGCTCTCAAGCAAACGAAATCGAGATCAACAAAGGCATCGCGGAACACAGCAGCACCTAAGACTTCTTCGAGAGCTACGAAGACATCAAGAAGTAATATTAGAGATGGCAAAGCTCTAGGCAGTACTGCATCTTCTACAAAAACGAGAACTGCTCGGTCTTATAAGCCAAGGCTCTCAACTTCTTCCAGGGGAAGTTCTGGCTCTTCGCGTCGTAGCTCCTCTAGAACGACATCGTTGATAGGAATAGATTTCACACATCTTAAAGCACCTGCTGGTTAATGTGATCATAACTGGATTTTGTCACTCAGTTTCCATTCATAACAGCTACGAATGTGAGCTAGGATAATTCCAATGTGCTCTAATTATATATTTATAATACAGCATTTATTAGCATATTTATATAATCTGCAAAAATTTCAATGAATATTTCACATCAAATTATATATATAACTATAACCAAAACATGCTGAATAACTTGCAATATTATGGTATATTTTATTTTATGTTTATTTGTAAATAGAGATTGCTCTCAGTACTTACACATTCAACTGCATCAACTACCGTAGCTATTGTTATTTTATTTCAATACACTAATTTAATGAATTTAAACGTGCTTTCAGATGTTTGCCATTTATGCAACTTTGCAAAGTTCAAATCGTGAGATGTGGGCGTAGCGCGGAAAGCCACCCGTGGAGCGATAGAGAACTTTATTTTTTTTGATAGCTGATAAAACTCATCTAATTCTTCGAGCTTCGCTTACAACTATAGTCCTTTATCAGTTTAATCCAGAAGTTCACACCCTAGTCTCTCGAATATTTTTAGAAATACTTGAAGTGAGACTTAAAACGTTCTAATAATCGTTGACTGGAACCTGTAAGGTATGTTACAAGTAGTGATGTTGAAAGTTGGATGTTTGGCCGACATTTCGAAGATGCACGGCGTGAGATTGAATGTACGGCGTGATCGTAGAGCATGATGGGCACACTTGCTAAATGAGCGATAGAACATAATGAGTTGAGAATGATAGTGTACTGATATCGTAATCCTTATGAATCTGACGTATTTTATATTAGATTTGTGGAACCGATAACATTATATAATTTCTTACAATAACAAGCTAGGATGTCAGATTTCTTCAAAGACCTGTGGGATTCCATCTTCACCCCAGGAACCACACCGACTCTGGTGAGAGCAACTCACTACTCATTTGCAGCTCTTCTGGTTACTCTTGTCGCGCTCTTCGCAACCACGTACAATAAACATTTTTTCATTTTGACGTGCATTGCTGGATCCCTATGGGGTGTCCTTACCTGGTTCATAGGTGAGCTTGAGAAAATGAAAGAGGAGATGGAGAAGCAGAACAAGCCTATCGAGGGTGAGGTTAAGATCGATAATGCAGAGAAGGAAAGCGAGAGTGATGAGAAGGTCGAGAAGACAGCAGACGAGAAGAAAGACGAGTAAATAGTGGTACAAATTTTGACCGTGACCAGAGTAGGATCTTAGTACCATTATTTAGTCCGCCGTCTCTTGAATGCGAGAATATCAATAGTCCGGACTACTAAGACAAATGTATTAACATGGCATATTCAATAAAGTGTATATAAGTTGTACGGATGGATGGTATGAGTTTGTCATTCTTTCGAATATTTGACAAGATTTAGAATTTACGACTTCAATATTCGATGAATTGCTTAACAAGAGCAGTATAGTAGTATAATAGAGAATGAGTAGAGATATGGACAAAAAGGAAAAAGCATAGCCAAGAACTCCTCCTAATTAAATATAAAAAGCTGTTAACAGTGATATCCATATCTTGGGCCGAATACAGCTTTCGATATAGTCAGCGAACCTAATACGACCAGTCAATTCCAATCAATGATGCTGATCTTCGCATCTCAAATAACAATATCAATGTCCAAATAGAAGCAAAAAATCTAAATAAATGAGCAAAAAGCCATGATAAATCAAAACTGGAAAATCGTAGAATAAATGATTAATAAAGATACGACGAAGCTTAAACATCTACACTCGTTCCCAAGAGGATGCCAAGTCGTGATGAGTCGATTCGGTCTCCGAAATATAAGGACTACCACTAATACCACTAGATAAAGGCGAATCAGGAGTATCTTGTGAACTATCTTGAATTACAGGATCTGACTTGCTCAAGGACATCGTTCGAAAGTAGTTGGCTCCGTCAGGAATAGTGAATCCCAGAACCCATTCAATGGCAGTTTCTGGTAAAAGACCGCCAAGAAAATAATATAAGAAGCTTCCACGACCAACAAACTGAATACGTGTCAAAGAACTGGAAGAGTCTGACGTAAGGCAATCAAAAATAGCAATGTTTAACTCATTAAGAGAAGAGCCAGTAGCGCGATGGGAACTCGCAGTTGATGCAAGCGAAGAAGCCGTACAACTAATGGCTCGTACAGCAGTGCTATACGCCCTTCCATATATATTGCGAATATTTTCAGGCCAAGAAAGAACATGCGCCCGGATAGTGCTGCTCACTGATCTCGAAGGCGAGGTTGCTGGTGAATAAGAGCGGGAATGCGAGCCTTGTGAAGCTGGTCTACCAGACGAAGGATCAGGCGACATGAATGGCGACGAAGGCCCAAATGAAGTTGAAGAAGGCAGCGGAACCGACATATCAAATGATCCCAAACGGAGATGAATAAAAGGAATACCTTGCGGCTTAAGTTCACGGTGCATACAGAGTGCAAAAGCAGATAATGCCGAAGAAATTACGCACTCTGGAGCATGGAATGGAGGACATAACGATGGAAGAATAGACGGCGTTATGAGCAAAAACCTCGCATTATGGCGACGAACCAAAGGAATAAAACCTTGTGATAAAAGAGCAACAGAGCCTACAACTTTGCTATATAAAATGTCGGACCAGTCATATGCACTTAGAGACTCAACAGGTCCTGTGGGATAGTACAAGTCAGGAAGAATAATGACACCCGCAAGATGCTGCTGTCTGTCAACGAGGTCAGCAAACTTATCGACAACGCTGTTTCGTTCTATTGAGTCGGGGCTCGGGAGAATAAGAGGCCTTATATCTGGACTATCTTCCTTGAGGACCAGATGCTCTTCACCGGGCTGAACAGTCATAAAGACGATAAATCCGCGCCTCTCCAAATCTGCCGCTATTATCTTAGCAATCGGCTCACGGGGCGAACTAGCCAAAACAACAGCTTCAATACGCGCGCCATTAGCTGCCTTTCTTGCAAATCTTCGTTTTCTTCTTTTTGCTGACACATTACGGGTATAAATGACACCTGCGAACGCAGAACTAGTGACACCAATAACTATAAAGCCGGTAAGTAGCTTGTGCTCGCTGATCCAGTTTCCAGCACGCTTAACAAGACTATAAGATTTCGCAGATATGGAGGAAGCAAATGATGGTGGCGGAGGAGGAGGAGTAGGAGGTGTCAGTGAACGAGTCTTTATGACCTGAGGTAAATTAATATTTGGTAGCGACTCGACGTTGGACATGAGCTGATCCTTCTGCGATGTGATCCAATCCGCAACCTGTTGAACTTGCGGATTCTCTGAGATCTCGTGTACCGTCTTTTGCATAATTTCGTTTGCATGAATGTTGATAGAGTACACTGTATCAAGAAGATACGCGATAGGATCAGGGGGTGGTGTTGTTGCTGACATATTGATGTTCTTATCTGTCGTTCGTATGATCTGAGGCTCCCAGAAAGTAGTGTTTTCTAGGTCTGTTTAAATTGACAAAATACAAAAAAAAAAACTTCTGCTACTATTGTTATTAGCACGTAAGATTCCGAATACGTCTGATTTTGACGAATTTCAATATTCCAAGATAAAACCCACGGTAATACTTTTGTAGATGCTAATTGTCACAGTGGAGCTCTTTCGTCAGTTAAGCGAGTCGAATAGCTGCGGGAAGCTATGATGTAGCAGTCTGGACATATCTACAGCGAAGAGCAGTTAAAGTTTCATGCTCCTAGGAAGTTCCACGCGCCAGACTCAAAACTAATGCAGCCTTATACATATATCCATGGTCAGTTGACTCAGGCTGCCCTATCTTGAACTGTAAAAAGGCATCAGTTTACTAAAGGAGAATTGTTATGCGGTCACAATAACTCCTGATCACAAGAGTCACAGCTCATGTATAAGTCATGCATATACGATATGATTACATAAACATAATGGAACTTGCTACAGGCATGGACAATATGTTGCATGCATATGCTCTCACAAGAACGTTGAGTATTGTATACATCTGCACATTACGCAACAGAAGTTTACCGTGATCCAGAGAGAGCTCAGAAGGGTCCCCTAGTTGAGAGGTAGCTCTCGGAGCAAAGTTGAAGGAAACATCAGGAGGAATTGGCGCGTACAAATGCAGCAAGCAGGTGCTGATTTCGGTACAAGGTCGATAGAGCAATTGTCCTATAATAATGTTTCCAACTCCAGATACAGGCCATGTGGATGTTGAACGTGTCTACGAGCCAGCGGAAGATTCTTTTCTCCTACTAGATCTTTTAGAATCAGAATCAGAGTTCCTAAAATCAAGATTCTCCAGCAACGGACCGTCACCATTGGTACTTGAGCTAGGCATCGGCAGTGGAATTGTGTCGGCTTTCGTCCAGCAAAACATATTGCGGGATGCTCTGTATATTGGAACTGATATTAATCCTTATGCCTGCATAGCCTCTTTGGAAACCTCCAAGCAAAACGGTGGTACAAGTTATTTTGACGTAATACGTACTGATTTGACAGGCGGATTACGAATAGCCGTAGATATTTTGATATTCAATCCACCTTACGTTCCAGATGAGTCGGTACCCTCGATCCAAGATTCATTAGCAAAAGACGATTGGATAGACTTTGCTCTTCTGGGTGGAAAAGACGGAATGCAGATAACTTACCATGTGCTCAATAACTTAGAGACAACTATTGACTTGACTCGTGGAGTTGCATACATTCTCTTTTGTCGACGCAATCGTCCTAATGAAGTAGCGGAGTATATGAGAACTAAAGGCTGGATCGTTACACTAATTGGTGAGCGAAGAGCTGGATGGGAAATTCTGAGTGTCTGGAAGTTTACAAAGGATAGTAATTGTCATGTCAAGCATTGTAATACTTAAAAATAAAATAGATATTTCATATGCATTTACTACTATGTTTTCTATTCATCAGAGTCCAATAAATAACCTACTTTCTCTAGACAGGCAATGCTAATACATAAATGAAAAGGCGAAAGAACATATAATATTTTGACTACCCACTCTGCAATGTACCTTTTCACAGCATATGAGAAACAAAATAGACATACAAGCGTACAAACAAATAAACAATAAAAGAAGGTATGATACAAAAGTACCATTTCAATTCATATAAATTTTGTAAAAACACCAAAGACATATATAACCGAATATGCTCAAAGGATGTTAACAGTTACATGCTTAACGTTCAGGTAAACATGTCAGAATATACTTCATCCTCTAATACCGCGATGTTTGGTGTTCCGAGAGTATATACACGTTCGTAGCATGCGACGCTTAAGTGACTGAAAAATGACTTAAGTTCAGAAATGCTGTTCAGTTTAGGACCGATGAGCATTGGCCTACGTAGAGGCTTGTCTGTCATTAGGATAGAATTAATATCCATAGAAAGATCAGTACTCATAGGAACGCCAAATAACAAAGACAGACGGTCTATTAGCGGAAGCTGACTAGCTTCGGGCTTTGGAAATACCGCCTCTAAGTTGTCTCTGATAAACAGCCACTGATGAAGTTGAAAGTCTTCAGATTCCAATACTAGCACGGTATCCAGAAGCTTGCAAGCTGCAAAAACTCCCTGTAAACTCTCAACTTTCAACTCATTCGGATCCATATTGGACAACTTCGAGAACACATTACTGAGCTCAGTATAAATAAATGTCCATACAGGCGCCATATGGACAGCAGATGTTCTTAGAATGACAGCTCGTAACACTAAAAAGATGTCATACTTTGCAGATTCCGCTACTGATGAACCACAAACTTCACTAAGTTTGTCCAATGTCTCTTTCAAGTTCAGTAAGAATTGATCTTTATCGCCACACATATACGAAAAAGCAATACGTCGCAGATTGTATCTCCTGGCAACAGACTCCTGATCAGACCATCCAAACAAAACATTTGAATTAGATGAGGTAGAAATTCTTGATATCAAATCTGGAAGTCGCTCTTTATCATTGTTAAGCCAGAGTCTAATAATCTCTCGCCATTTCGGTCTAAGACCTTCACTCATGTTAAAAAATCTATTATCGAAGAATGCATCAGAAATAGATGTCTTCCATGCCTTTTGAGAGCTTGATATTTTTGCGATCTGATAAACGACTTCAAGTAAGTTGGCTGTTGCACTTGCTGGAAAATTTTTAGACCGAAGAGCAGGTGTAGTAATGCTTGTCGTCAAAGTAACACATGCAGTGAGAACTCTGTCATTTTCAAGAAGGATCTTTGGGAGACTTGGAACCACCCTAATAAGCGCCTTGCAAAGATCTTCTTGCGATACTTTGGGTTTTGAAGAGCTCGAAGACGAACCGTCAGTGCGCTCAACGGGAGTCTGAAGCATAGTACTGCTTTGAGAGATTGAAAGTTGCTGAAAAGACAACTGCGTCTGTAAAGATGGTGGATTTGGTGCCTGGGATCCAACCAACGTTGTAGATGTGGATACGGATGTTGGTGTCTGCGTACCTTCGCTGATTACATTGTCTGTCACCTTTTCTTTGTCCATACTTGGAGATGATGCAGTGGGTTCTGGCGTAGCAATTCCAGTGACTTGACGAGCGGCAACCGAAGAATTTAATAGACGCATAAATAAATCAGCCAAATCTTTTCTCAGTCTTCGCTGTTCGCCGAAGTTTGTAAGGTCAACTTTGCTTCCAATGACAGAGATGAACACAAGAACATTTGGAAGGATATGACGATATAGACCGATATTGGCATAGACATCTCTGACAAATGACATACAATCTACCCAGATTTCCTCAATGGCATCGTTCTCAAGCGAACTAACATAGTCTACAAGAAACTCTGCTAATTGATGATCTGTCAAATCCGTAGTTAAGCTAGATTTCGCGGCATATTCAAGTGCCATAGGATTAATTCTGCTATATATAGCGTTTAGAATATAAGGCAAGGTGCGTTTAGGTCTGGAACCATCTAAAACATGTAATAGTTTGAACACAGGTGTCACACGGTGCAAATCAACTAGAGTCTCCAAACTCTCGAGAGTCTCGGACTTATATAATCTCTCTAGAATACGCCTCGCTCGATATTTCATTCGTGAGGAAATATACATAAATGACTCGTTCGATGCACTATCAGGATGGGTCATAGCTCCCTTTGCAATCTCTTCACCCCACAACCAAATAGCGTGACAAATTCGAATGCAATCCTGATAACATAAGAGAACTGTCAATCTATTATTTGCAGCCGCGCTACGAGCTTGCGGAGATTCCACAGAGAATACTCCAGATATAACGGTTCCAAAAAATCCTGGTTCTGAAGGTGTCTTGGGGTTTGCCATCTTCGATTCTTCATCTACCAATTTCTCATGAGCTTTAGATAGAATATGCTCAAGACCATGCATAAGAGCAAAAAGAGCGGTCTCAGATCCAGGATAATCATTGGAAGACTTCGAGCTATAAACAAGTCTTAGCTCTTCAAATGTCTTGCCAATCTGAGTACAGAAACATTCAACAACAGCAATCAATATCTGGAACAGTACATCTGAGAAAAATGGAAGAGAGTCGACTAGAAATTTCACCCAAGCATCTAAAACAGGTTGATTTTCATCTGTTGAAATACCATCGATAATACACAGAATCAAACTAGATGTGGGCGTTCTCTGAATGTTGTCTCCTGCAGATATAATCTCAACAGAATCGCGCAACTTAATAACACTGTCGTTGGGGATAGAAGAGTTATCCAATATTCTACCGCCATAATTAACCTTTAAGGTTCGGAATAGGACTTCGAGAATTAATGTCTGAGTATAAATATCATTTTTGTGCAAATTTGCTGATAAACGTGAAGTCAATGCTTGCTCTACTGATATTTCCGGTGTCGTAGGTCTATCAGGATTCATAAGAATGACATTTAATAATTGTAAAGCACCACGCAAAACCTTCGAATGACTCTCACGAAGCTCAATGGAGCTTCCTTCCGGAACATCATACTTCAAAGTACGCAAAATGACACGAATAAAGAACCCTCGATAAGATGGATCGCCATCTTCCAGTCCTATGTGTTGAAGTAAATTACTTCTTGAAGCATCGACACTAATCATATCTGTACCCAATGACGCACAAAGCATTGGAGGTCCCATAGCTAATATATTCGTGAGAGTGCGGATATAATAGAGAAACAGTTCAAGATCATCATCTTCACCAAATGAATATTCTTTGCGTCTGAGAAATGGGAGCTTTAATATACGGGACACGAGAATACCATATAGTCGATTTGACGTGAGGGTAGCGCCCAACATCTCAAGCCACGAAAGAGATATTGCACGTAAAGGTGAATACTTATCTTCCAAAGAATCAAGCATAAGTAATAAAGGCCGAGTCAGTATAGCTTCAAAGTTAGCATAGTCAACGCTATGAGCCCAAAGATTGATAAACGCATAACCAGCTTCTGGCTTCTCATTAGCAGCTACTACCAAGTTAGAGATAGCGGCTTCTATTTTATGATCCTTGCATTTACTTTGAAGATCCCAAAGTGAAGTTACCGACTCTACATGAAATTTTCCTGTCGGGACACCCAAGAAGTTCCAGTGGAGCTCTGTAAACTGACGGATGGACAAATCGACTTCTTGTTTGGTCATACCATTGCGCTCAATGACGACTCCCAATAGTCTTGTAGCTCCGTAAAGAACATTGAAAGGGATGTTTCGCGACGGCTTTATTCCCAATAAAGCATTGACAAGCCCGTCATCTCTCCAAGTAGTTTCGCCAGGTATCCTTGATAATAAACTGCATACCATTATGCAGATGTCTCCCGCATCGCTCTCAAGATTGTTAAGTGATGAAGTGACAAGATTAGCCGTATAACGTAATAAAATCCATGAGACAGTGGCCGGAAGGAATGGAGGTGTCGATGGATCATCTGGAGAACGATCGTAAAACAATTTCATTTTCTCTAGCACTTGATCATGCTCAATCATTGTTTTTATATCTGACTTCTCGGTAGGAAGTAAAGCACGCGAAGGGATATTACTCAATACCCCATTTGCAAGCTCTAACCAGGTTCTATGATTGATCTTATCTCTGTAAACATCACGGACAATAAAAAGCGTAACAAGGAAGAGTGGCAAGTGAACAATAATCATTTCCTCTTCGCTAATATTAAAATTTTGAATAGTAAACAGAGTTAGCTCAAGATCGTGTTCCTCAGTAACCAACTTAAACATATCGCTCCAAATGGCGTTTGCTTCGACACCATCAAAAAACATACTGGCACTTCTGAGTACCTCTTGAAAGTTTGCATCCGTCGCAGCTTCGGATTTGTATCTGCGTACGCTTCGTATAATAGGGACAAGAACCTCAGGGACGATGAGACTACCTACCTCCCACCTATCCATCAAACTGAGTGAGATTCTATAAGGTTTAGCTCGCGCTATAGGGTCTTGCGAGGTAGAATTAATATACTCTTTTAGTCCAGAAACCAGAGGACTCAAACCATACTTTCGGAAGTATTCCACTCGCGATAAAGATGACGTTGATTGAGTCTGGTCTGCAGTTGGCTCCGGACCTAACAACCATGTCCATAGACGACGATTGAGTGACATGTCACGCCTAAGAACAACAGAAGATGCAGAGATAATGAGTAAAACAAGGTCACGTTCAGATATTATTTTTTGCAGCACTCCACTACGAAGCTGAATATTACGAACCAACAGCTCCAGAAAGCCACGCTGAACAAGAACCTGCTCGTCCTCAAGACCCTTTCCTAGAGCACGCGTCATAAGACCAGGCTCGGGTGTTACTAAAGCCTTCAATTCGTCTGAAAGCGCATTAATAGTCTCGTCTTTGTTTTTATCATCCAGTACACCATTGAGTGATGGGAATTTGCGAGTTGCGTAAATGATGCCACCAAGTCTCCTATCATCAGAGCTCAAATTAACAAGGAAAAAGCATTGCCAGAAATATGATTCGTCATTAATATGATCTCGGAACTTGTCTATTAAACTGAAAACTTGAGAAAATGACTCGCTAGTTTCATCATCAATTCCGGGTAGTAAAGACAATAGTAGTGGACGCAAAATAGGTCTCAAAGACGTGGGAGGAAGGGGAAGGATATATGTCTCGAAGATGTTCAATAGTGGCGGCTATTAGAATGGGAACATTAACGTACTGATTAATATAAATCATGAAGAAAAATCAATTATTTAGGAATCACTTACTTTAACATTAATGCTTGCATATGACATTAACGGGAGAATTCCAGGTATCCAAATATGTAGTTCTCGCGAAAGCTCATCGCGCTAAATTGAAGCGAAAGGTCAGATCAAAACTCCACATCCTTAAAATGATGATAACTATAAAACATACACCAAGTAATCCAAATACTACACCATATACTTCCAATGCCTTCTGATGAACACCTGACGGAAGGTTGGGATGAAGTGATTGACCTAGTCGATTAGCAATTATAGGAGAGTAAGGAATCTGTTCTGCTGGGTAAGATTGGAGCGCTCTCAGCAGCTTTCCCAAGAAAGAAATATAGTCAGCCCATTCTTCCACACTTTCAAAAAGAGACAGAGCTCTATCTATATTTGCAGCATATCGTTTGTATTTAGGATCTTTCTTTCTGGAAGCTAAATGATAAAATCGAATTGCGTTAGTATTCATCGTATACGCCATAATTATCCTGCTCTCCATCGAGTGAATATCGTGACACGGCAAACAAGCTCACATCACTTTTTTCCTTAAGCAAATCATCTATTTTTGTTTCGCATCCTTAATACTTTACATGACACTCTTATAATTGAATGATTTACAGCTCTATCGAAACATGGACACTTAGCAGACCAGTATTTCTCAAGACTCCACTATCCTAGACTTGTACTCTACTTACAGTCGTCCGATTTCGATAAGATGAAAGGCAACGGTGATATCGTCTGCAAAATCGACGAAGTCGATGGAGGTGACGGCGCCATTTATGTATGCAATCCTACACTTCGATCTTCTGTTTGTCTGATGCCTTAATGCCTGTCTCTTTAGCTGCCTGTTGAGACGATTGCTAATATGCTCGCGACAGCTCCGCTTACTTTCCGGTTATTGCCAGACCGCAGCTAAAACTGGTCGTCTATTGCACTCTGCGACCACACAACTGAACGCTCGTTGTGTACTGAGTATAGCAATCTTTCTGTATTATGACACGGCTTCTATTTTCCGCTGACTGATCGATGCAAATCTGCCTTTTTTCGCCTTCCTCGGTCCTTAACTGAGCCTCTCTGTGCTGGTATAAAGGAACGCTAGGCGAAGCGCTGGACGAGCTCACGCTTATCGCTTTCATTCGTCTCACCCGCCACGTAATGTGGCGGGTGTGCATTTCAGGGTCAGGGTGTGGCAGTTATGTGTTCTAGGGTTGGGTGCAGACGCATCTGATACTCGACATAGGTAAGGCGTACGTCGGCTTTTCAAAGCTCTGTAAGTGCATAGAGGCAAGTAAATAGAAGGAAGGCACCCTTCAGGAGAATCGGAGACCTACAGAAAGTTCTGTAGATTGGATTTTCAGACTAGTAGACTAGTATCACACATCGTGATAATTCTAGGAAGCGAAGGTGGTGCACTAGCGAAACGAATGAATGCGCAGCGCGAAGAAAGGAAAAAGATTATTTAGTGCTTTACGGTGGTGATGCAGGATTAGAATACAATACAAGGGATTATAACTGTATACTCGGAGACAGCGCAGAAGGTGAAGCTCGCTTGCTTATATATATATATATATATATATATATATAATTTACACAGTCTCATAGCAATTTCAATAGTATTCCAGAGAATTACGAAAAGTTAGATACTCGTGCTTGCGACGAGCCGAAAATATGGCAGAAACGGATGAACTGCCATCGGTGACAGAGCTCAAAATTAGTAGTACAGTTCCAGATTTGAGTTCTGACGCTAATGAAGTGATTGCTCGGCCAAATGCTTTAACAGAAGCCAGTCGTAACAGTGCTACGCTGTTATCTAACGGAGATGCAGGTGCTGGTATCGGTCCTGTAAAACCAAGGACATCCTCCATGGCAAAAGGATTGACTAATGCCGCAGAGCCAGCCATGCTGTCAGTTGTGGAAGATTACATTCTATCGCAAGAACTTATTGACGCGCAGTCAGAAAACATTTCTCGATCAACCTCTCCAACGAGGTCTTTGTCGCCTACTCGGTCGTCGCTATCGCAATCAGCTGCAGTGTCGACAACGACTGGTCAAACGATGCCACTTACATCAGAGTTTATTGGTTTATCAAAAGCATTTTCAACACGCTTGCAAAGCAAACCTACTACGGCTATGTCTTATTCAGCATCTGAGGTTATGACAGGTACACCTATAATTGGACAGCCGATCGCAACTCCTTCGTCAGCCAAAATGTCAGTTACATCGCCAGTATCTTCTGTTGCTTCTTCGGCGCAAACCACTAGTAGCGACGCTCTTCCAAGTACGAACGCTTCATCGATTGTAGATCTCAAGTCTATACTAGGAAAAATTCTCTATGAGCAAGATCCTCTCAAGAAAGCTAAGAGAAAATTGACTACTTTTAATAACTCATTTATTGAGACTGATGTGGATGACGACTCGATAACGGTTTTCGATGAATATAACATCAATGAAGAAGAGGATGATAAGGAAAAGGATGAATTAGAACGTTTTCTTTGCCAGAAAAAGCATTATTTTATTATTTCGAATGCAGGAAAGCCAATATTTTCTCTAAACGGATCTGACGATCTAATTTCCTCCTATATGGGTGTAATTCAGGCGCTCGTTGCTGGATTCGAGCAGTCAACAGATGTTAGCTCAAGCAGTGATAATGATATACCTGATACATTACGATTTTTCACAGCAGGTACGACATCATTTGCAATTACTGTAGAAGATCCACTGATATTAGTTGCAATCAGCAAAATGGGAGAGACTGAGGGCCAGCTACGTACACAGCTTGATGCCTTACACACGCAGCTGCTCTCATCACTTACGAAGTCTCAAATTGTCAAAGTCTTTACTGGAAGAACAAATTTTGATCTGCGCAAGCTACTTGGTGGTGCTGAGGTCTATCTACGAGCTTTAGCAAGGGAAATGGTCCTTGGATCCCCCTCGGTATTACTTAATTCTATTGAATGCCTTCGACTACGAAATAGTGTGCGTGATCGTATTAATGTCGGTCTTCTTAAAGGTCGTACGCCGTCTCTTCTTTATGGACTCATTGTTGCTGATTTCAGACTTGTTAGCGTAATTCGACCTAAAAAGCACAGTTTACATCCCCCTGATCTTCAGGTCATTTTTTCATTGCTGTTTCATAACACTACATTTCACGATGGCAGGGAGCATTGGATTCCCATATGCCTTCCAAAATTTAATAATCGTGGATTCTTGCATGCTTATATTGTATTTTTTCGTCCAAGGGTTGCTCTTGTTCTAATAAGTGCCGACAAGGACGCGTTTTACGAACTGCGCAGGGCAAAGGAAGGCATTCTGGAATATTTTGAAGATGAAGATTGTAATCCGTCAATTGATGCTGCTGTTAAACTTGGTCGTTATCAGACTGCAGACATTGGAGCACCAGCTATAAAACATTTTTTGTACAAGTCTAGGGCAAATGTGCAGTTTACAATGCCTAATTACGAGCCTCATTATCCTGATGTGAAATCGCAACATGAGCTTATGTGTTTGTATCGTCGATTACACGCTGCGATTCACACAAAGCACACGAGACTTAAAGTCTTGTACATGTCGCGAGGTAATGCTGTTGCACTTGCATGGGCAACAGCTACATTCGAGATCTACTGTGTTGCCAGCTCTCAGATATCAAAGGCAACATTAGCACAAGGAATGGACAAAATTATTGCATGGATTCGTCGAGAAGAGAGTAGATTATTCTTGTCTAATGGTGCGGTGTTTTAGAATGTTTATATAGGGAAATCGCGGGCAGTGGATCACTATAAGTTCATCATTACATGGTTTGATTTAATATTACGCTTCTTATTTTTAAGTTTCTGATTCTATGCGGTATTATATTATAGAGAAATAGACCAGAGACGAAACTGTTAAGATTTTAATGTGCAATGGAAGGATATATCTAATATGTATAATACTAATATATAATTAATCAATATCACTAAAGTGTTATTATATGTATCTGCTATTTACTCGTACCGTGTGCTGCAGGACATATTTTTTAATCTATAGGAAGCAGATTGTATTTACAATAACTCTAGGAAAGTTATGTGTATATATAGTGACAAAAAGATCATATTCAAGAAATTTTGCGTTAATGACTTCTTTGTAGTTATGGTAGTTACTCGTAGATATCATGAGTTCTATGTATGATGGATAAGTCCCAAGAGAAACCAAAAAAAAATTTAGCGTATTTTCTTTAACTCTGCTCGTGAATGTGTTTTAACATTAGCTAGCATCAATTATCTAATTGATGCCACCCTAAAAGGCAGAGAAGCCTTATTTGAAGTGAGTGAGGCACTAAGTATATTGGCGCCAATAATAAGAACCTTTCATAACTGTGGTCAACGAGGTGTATAAGTGTAATAGAATCTGAGCGATAATGTCCGGAGCGCAACCACTCTTTCATCGTCTGAAAGCTTCTAGACCGAACCTATATTTCACGGGCAAGACAATTCTAGTTGCGCTATCATGGGTACCGGCTATGGTATACGTGGCCAATCATGTAGTTTGGATAGGTGTGATTGATGGGTCGTCAATGTCGTAAGTAATTGTTTTATTGCTAGCTGTGCAGTCTTCGGGCTTACGGATCCGGGCAATAACAATAGCTGACTGTTTTAAGGCCTACTCTAAATCCTGAATCGAATGGTTTAATTCGAGACGTCGCTTTGCTATGGAAGGTAAATGCCAAGAATTATGATTCCTATACACGAGGAACGGTAGTAGTACTTAGGTAAGACAGACTTTGTATAGGCATACTACTTTGAGAATGTATTTCAGACTACTTGCAATTAACACTCGACAGAAATCCCCGGGATCCTACATCAAGTGTGGTTAAGCGAATAGTCGCTTTTGAGGGAGAAACCGTCAGAACAAGATTTCCGTACCCAGAATCAACATGTGTAATACCAAAGAAGCATTTTTGGGTAGAAGGTGATAATATTCATTCTGTTGATAGCAATACATATGGACCGGTGAGTAAGCTTCTAATGATAAATTATGTCATGTCAAGAATTATATTTATGGAAATGACACAGCATAGGTTTTCTCGGTTCCAAAACTAATAGAAATTTCGCTCTTAGGTTTCCCATGCTTTAGTGACGGCCAAAGTGACAAGAATTATATTTCCTTTCAGTAGATTGGGGATGGTCCCACTATTTGGTGGCCGCGATCCAAGGTCGGTAGTGGTCAACCCAAATAGATAATTCAACACAGTTTATGATTTCTACGTTGAAGTAACTGACGTGTAACGCGACTTGTCGCGTTCTCTTCCTGTTATGAGCCTAAGCGACAGATTGCATATACAATGGAAGTTACAATATGGAATCATGCAATATTTAAAGCATAATTGTTATTAGACAAATCATCTGATATCCAATGGATATCGAACAATCTTACTAAATGTATGTAAATAGAATACGTCTTCAAACTTTGTAAATTATGATATGATTTCAAATAGACAAGATGAAACTTAGAATCTAAATTCAAGACGCAAGACAGAGTCAGGTTGACGATGTATGCTTGCAAGAAAAACTGCTGCTACTGTCATCTGAAAAAGCGGGGTCTCAAATCAAATGTATCTCGGTCAAACATAAAAATTCTCGATCAGCACGCGATGAGTTAAAGGTGGAGTGTTTTGCGGTGTCATCTGGCATGGCGAGATTGTGATTATTCTGAATTCCGGATTGAGTACTTATGTACCGAGTACGCTTCATGTAACTGCCATGTGTAAGAAACGACTTTTTCCCGTCGAATGATATATGTTCTGGGACTACTCTCATTGCAGCACATGAAATAATGGTGAAAGTAAATGCATGTCTATAGCTACGGCCAGAACGTTATGCAGCATGTGGTTTTAACAAACTCAAAGAGAAATATACACACCTCCGAACAACATAGTCTTAGAACTGCCTGACAGCCAAGAAAATTATGAGTGGTAATAGAAAATGCCATTTCTCTTATAATATCCGTTGCTCCATTGGGAGTGCGAGCGCAATTTAGGGAAGTAGTTTTTAAAAACAGGGTCCAACTTGTAACGAATAACCTTCATTACTGGAAATGCGACGATATTGTTTTCATAAAATTCCGCAATAGGGGGAAAATTGAATTCTGGTAGATTAGTATACCAGAATATATAGCTTATAATGACATATGAAATTTGCTTATACGAAAATGCAAGTTTTGGGCCTATGAAATACCTAGACGTCACTTTCGCTCATCCTGATGTCAGAGTCTTTTAAGAGCTCATCACCTCAGGATAGCTGAGTAATTATATCATGTATAATTTATATTATACTAAGAACCTCTGAGATCTGGAGCTTCGTAGCTTGATCTCTGTCAGTGCTAAGAGAGTCTCGTGTTACTTCATCCATATAATAAATAGTCTTAAAACTCCAGCGAAAGCCATAATAATCTACTCTAAACCGTTATTATATGAGCACTCTGTATTGGCCATACGCAGAACAATTTAACAGCTTTCATCCTTTAGGATAATATAGTTGTGGAGGGGCTTGTTTCCTTAGTTTAATGTCTCGAAAGCAGTACGACCTGATTTCGCCATAAATCCCAGAGAATAGCCATAGCATCATTATTACATCATATTTGCTTCACCGACTATCCTAACGACGAATTTCAAAATTCATCGATAGGCTACCTCAGTGTAGGTTGATATGATATAAAGCATTAGTTATCCATAATAAATTCGATATGAGCCGTGAGCCCTGGAATTAAATGTATCTGAAGCCTTTTGTTGATGACGCGCAAATATCCAGACGCTCGTTAGTAGCTTCGCGCGACAAGTCTAGAAATAAAAGTACACAATGATTTTAGCAGCATTGGTGAGTCTGAATGCTCTTCTGATCATTTGAAGTCTGGCAGATTGCTTTTCGCCTCAAACAATTGGCTTCAAAGCTGTCTTTCTCTGCTTGTCGATAACATCGTAGCGATTTCTAGTATGATTGTACTGCCCGCGCGAATGATTTGGTCTTTCTGCTCTCAGCTTATTGCCGCAGGTCGCAGAAGCACCTGAGACCGATAAATATCATGATAGCAGGTCTTTCCTACAATCGAGATCTACTGTGATTTCTAGGATCCACTCTTGGACGACGCTTAGCGATTACGAGACTCCTTAGTTGCTAGCCAACACGGCCTCCTTCTAGTCTACGTACTAGCGATTCATCTTCTTCCCTCTTTGTGCTTTCGAATATCCACTAAGCATTAGTCTATATCAATAGCGTATGTCTTCTTTTACTCCTCACTGCCTTAATGTCAGTAGACTACGTATAATAGGTGCTTGGAAGTTTGCAGAACGCTACTTGTCAGACCGGCCATTGAAACTCAACTGCCTTAAAAGCTCTGAAGTGTTGAATTTTCTACTAAGCAACACCAACAATTTACTCGATACAGAACCAGAATCATGGATCAACACTAACTTAATCTTCATTAATAGGTACATTTCATTCTAAGCTGATTTCGCCACGAAAATACTTAGTCTATAGACCTACGAGCTTTTTAAGCGTCTTGTTTAGAAAACAAAATAATTACACTGCAATAGTTATGCAAGACCAGCATAGCGTTGAATATAAATTAAGTACCAATACATTTTACAGTTACTAATATAGTTCACCAGTAACTTAGTTAGAATTTTTGACGTGTTAATAATGACAATACCGTACCATACTAGTACAAATATGGATATGTGATCTGCGTAGCAGAGTGTGCCCTATTTATGCCATATCTCCTACGCCGAACAGCAATCCTTGATCCGTCCTCAATAACCACTGAAATCGTACACCAAACCCTTGTTAAGCCGCAAGCGCGGCTGTAGAAATTGGCCAACTTCACGTGATATATATGGATTGGCTGTTCCAGCCGCGAAAACAGCGTAGAGTTGCTTACAAAGACGAAAGAAACCTCTGGTGTGGTAACATCTGTGAGTTACGTCCTGAAGGTGAGAAGCTGAACAAGTGCGAGACAAATATTAAAATACATACTCTGGGGTTTAACAGTTCGTGCTATTTTGGGTGTAGTTAGTGTTGAATCATTATCACGACAGATAGGTGACTCTTGCAAAATTATTGCCTCTCAATAGTCGAGTATTAGAATAGTGGGAGTGCTCAAATTAGAGGCCAGTAGTAGAGAATCTGTGATATATACGGCGTATTTGGTCAGTAAGGATAATTTTCAATTTTATTTGGCAATTCAAGTAGCTATGGTGATGATACTGCGAGTCATTGGCGGTGTTAATGTGTGCAAGATAAGAAAGTCTTCGGACTTTTAAATTAGTCAGTCGCCTAGCTTCTTGCTTAAGGATTACTACATAGATTGCTATAAATGAAGAAGAATACCTGTAGAGTGTATTGTGCCGCTAATATTTACTAGTTTACGTGCAAGTTTAAAGTAGCTAGAACTCATATTCAGCTTCAAAAATGTCAGACGGTCTAAAGAGAATTCTCTCTATCCAATCTCATGTTGTCCACGGCTATGTGGGTAATCGAGCCTCGACGTTTCCTCTACAACTACTGTCGTGGGACGTAGACGTCCTGAACACAGTGTCTTTTTCAAATCATACTGGATATACTCAGTGGCAGGGCGAAAGACACTCTGCGCAATATATTCGGCAAATTTTCGAAGGTCTAAAGATGAACACGCTTACGGAATATGACTGTGTGCTTACTGGTTACATCCCAGGTGCCGAGGCTGTTGCAGAAGCAGGTTCAATAGTGAGAGAACTACGACAGTATAATCCGGAGCTGATATGGATTTTAGATCCAGTGATGGGCGATGAGTCCAAGCTCTACGTTTCGCCAGATGTTATACCAGTCTACGAGAGTCTGCTGAAGGATGCCACTGTTATCACTCCAAATCAGTTTGAAGCCGAATTACTTTCAGGACAGAAGACATTTAGTACTATGAAGGATGTTTCCGATGCGCTAACAAAAATCTACGAAAAGTTTCATACGCCGAATATTGTCATTTCTTCAATTATTTTCTCATCTTCGAACGACACTCCTCCAATTCTGCCCAGTGACAAGTTCGTGTTGGCTGGCCAGACAATCGTCGCAGGTCGAGAAAAACCGGTTCAGTTTTTCATGGTCTTGCCATTTATTGACCAATATTTCACTGGAACGGGAGACTTGTTTGCTGCGATCATGTCTGACAAATTCCATTATCACACTACAAAAGCTAAGGTTACTGATGCGACGCCCAACTCAGCTTTGCCATTTGTATTAGCATGTGAAGAGACATCTGCAATTGTCCAAGCGGTTCTTCAGAACACTGCGAAGGCTGTAAGTCTTTACAATACTCGCGAAGACCTCAAGGCGATTGAAACAGGCATTCCTCGACCGGAAAAGGGTACCAAAGAACGTCGAATAATGGATATGAAGTTCGGTGAACTTCGTCTGATTCAAAGCGAAGCTGATATCCGATCTGCGAAAGTCGAAGTTCGAGCACAGTTCGAATTTGATGATATTTAAAATATTTTATTACGTATCGCGTACATATATTATCGGTAGATAAAGTATACGAATCCACGGACTAAGGAGCCATATAAGGTCTCGTTTTACTGTAGATTTATTGAAAATTATGTAGTGTGATGAACCTACTCACATTCTTATGACCCAAAATATAAATCACTCCCCAATTTTTTATTGTGTACAGGAAAGTAAATTTTCACAAAATTCGATTAATTAGAATCTGTTACCGATCCTAGAGTTCGAGATTACAGCCAACATCTAAAGACGTAGACGTCTACCTGAACTCTACTTCTGGAGTTGGAAGCTCTAGTAGACTATGAATAGTGTTAAAATTATTGAACATAATTGGCCATCTAAATAGTCTCTTTTTTTGACGTCTTCAAAAGAGCCAAACAACGAAGTACTTTTAATTTAACCAGTAGGTGTTATCGTACAAAGCAGTAAGACAAATTTTAAGACTCGCTTTTGTTTAATCATCGTCGGACAGTAACGAGAAAAAGGAATACTAAAACCAGAAATAACTGAGGGAGAAAAATATGGACCGCTAAATGGTGTCCACGAGAGATCAAAAACTAAAAGAACTGAGGGATTATTCATCTTAAAAAGGTCAATTTTTTAAAATAATACAGATAATAGTAACACATGTACATTAAACCAGAATGTTTATCATAATATCCCCCATCCGAAGCTCCAACAATACAAACCCAGCAATCATTTAATTAAAACAGTATCATACATACTAAGCATATAGAGACCATATGTGTATATAGACATAGATTATATCGAATAGATAAAAAAGTATAGTAGATAAATGACACACAATAAATGTAATCAAAATTAAAGTAATTACCATGCAAAACACGGTAGTAATTACCTGCAATTGCATTCAAAAAGAGACATGCTTCGGATACACTCTATCAGTAAGCGATCTGCCAGATAAAAGCTATCAACTAGCTTCGGAGGAATCAATCATGTATCTTGCTCGTCACAACTTTGCAGCAGTGCGCGGTTATAAAATCCTAAAATCCTAAACCTTACCACTGTTAAATGTCAGCAGTGATTGGTCATATTGTCACTTTGCACCATTCCTTTATTTCATTTTTATAAAATGTAAGGCGAAAGAAACAAAGAAAAGAAAGATCGTAATTGGCATGAATCAACCGTGCTAAGCATAACTTCTGTCTGTATGCTTCCAAACACCTTCTGCATATAGAGTTACAAAAGTGGTGAAAGACCAAAGGGTCTTCATGCTCCGTTGCCGAATAGCTGACTAGAGGTGGCTCAAAACACAGCCACACAATGCATGTACCATATCGAAGAATAAATTAATCATATTTTGCATTTATTTTTGTGGAGACGCGTGGATTTTCTTGTGTCTGCGCAAGTTGGACACCACGCTGAATTGTCTGCCGCATCCCTTATGGTCGCAATAGTAAGGCTTCTCGCCAGTATGAGAATATATATGAGTCTGTAAGCTACTTGGACGTGTAAATCGCTTATGACAGATAGGACATTTGTGCTTCTTTTGCGTACCAACAGAGATCTTGGAATTGAAAGTAGTCATCAAGGCTCCCGTTGGGGCGCTTGTAGACGACGACCTAGAGCCATTAATTGTTCCCGAACATGATTTTGAGCTGTTTAAAATTGGTAGTGGTACAATCTCACAAGGTAAAGAGTCTTCATCAGACTCAGAATCCTGACCAAAAGTCATACGACGAACATTAAGAGAAGATTGAGTCTGAAAAGCTGCTTGTTGTCGAGCCTTCTTAAGAGAATTTGTAAGATCATCCTCGTGTACGGTAGTAGTAAATCCATTAGCAATTGGTCCACTACTCTGCAAGAACTTGTGAGGATTAGCGTCCGCAAAGAGGCTGTCGAAAGGAACGTCAAGCGAAGCCATGGTGGATGATGGCCCAAAAATCTGATCGCTTAATACCGGAGCATCAGAAACTGAGCTTCCAGTAGCAGAAACCGATGAGCTGGACCTGTCAGTAGACTGCGCCATGTTATCACTAGATCCCAAAGAAATTTGATCTAAAGTTGGAAAAGGGTCCATATGGCTGAAACTTGCAACAGTGGCCCGAGGTGATATGTTGCCAAGGATATCACCATTAGGGCGCTCGTTCTCAGATGCCGAGCGCCAATCCATGGATAAAGACCCCTTTCTGCGAGCATGCAGAGGAATAGATCCATCAGCATTTCTCTTGTTTGTCATTGACAAAACGGGCATAGACATACGACGAGCATCCAAATTAATGTTCATACCAGTAGATGAGGTATTAGTACTTCCAGCCACAGCCTGTCCCATCTCTGGTATGACAGAAGTCGAAACAGGAAGCATAGATGAGGTCGATACAGGAAGCATCGTTGCAGAAGAGTGGAGAGATTCATCGTTAATCATATGGTTCACAAAAGGTAAATGCGTATACGAGTCGTTGGCGTGATTAGTTGGATCCACAAGTGAGCCAGGATCAAGACCACCAGATGACACTCCAGTAGTCGCAACAGATACCCGTCTTCCAGCCATGACATTTGCAGAGTGTGTTAAATCTGTAGGTAAAAGACCATCTGCAGTAGAAACCATAGAGCCATTTTCGGAACGACCAGTAGCCGAAGATATAGAAGAAGCATGCGACATTGAATTTGGCATAGATGATGATGTCACCGTTACAGAAGCGCCACCTAAACTGACCTGTTCGGAGCTATTTATGGCTGGATTCGAAGCTGAATTTGAAGATGATGAAGAGTCAGAAGCAGCTAACAATGTATTAGTTGTGCCGGGCACCTGTGCACCGGCGAAAGAGGGAGCAGGACTGAGAGTCGGTGTATTGAAGCTTGCCCCAAAGACTGAATTCATATCCGGCGAATTCGCGGCCGGACCTGCCAAATTCTGCGTCCGAGGAGCGAAAGGATTGTTAAAAGCAATCATTCCCGGCCCGGGTGAAGCGAGATCAAATGACAGCGATGGCTGTGCCGTCAAAGTGCTCGCTGGCTGGGACATAGAATATTCTGAAAAAAATATAGTTGAAAAACGGCAAGATCAGGGTGCGGACATACGATGTAGATGCACACCAGCTGAGAATGTAGGACTGTTTAAGCTGATGAAAAGCCAAACAAATAAGCTAGAATTTCTTGCTAACTTTTCCTCTCGAGAGATAAGTTGTCCTAGAAAGCGAGGGTTGTATCAAAAACCAAGTACCGCAGCGATAAAACCAAATAGCACAAAAATTCCCTCGATACAGCAAGAAACCAGAGCTGAACTCAGAAATATAAATCTAAAATACAAATAGATCTCTATAGAGGCGAAATAGATTAAATAATTCAAATTCAAATCAAAATTGTTTCTCGATCATAAACTAGAAGAGGATTAGAAATACACACATATGGAAAATATATATCCCTCTATATATATATGCACATGTATATAGACAGCCTAATAAATTTGCCTCCAAGGTTTTATTATTTTGAGATCAGTAAAAACGTACTGGGGTTTGCAGGTCTATATATCTAAAATTTATAGATATATATATTTATACTTGACTTTCCTGCAAATAATGCTCTAGACTGTATGTGTGTTAAGCGTAAGTATATATTAAATAAATAAATGAGCAAATATGTATATAGATAGATAGATAGATAGATATAAATATAAATATTTTTATCTGCTGTATTGGCAGACCCAGAAGTGCAACTGTGAGTTAGGATACTATCCAAATAATCTCGAGGGCTATATGATTCAACGAGAAAGTTATATAAGGAAAATATTCTTTCAAATATATAATCACTGGGTGTATGATTTCATCTGTGCTGTAATCAAGAATTGTAAAAGGAATTACGGAATCGGTGGACCTTCGTAGACTTTTAAACTATTGGGATGAACGAAGTAGTACACGACACCTTAAAAAGGGCATTGAATTTAAAATTAAAACAAGAGAAAAATACAGAAAAAAAGCTCTGCCCCGCGATGGACTTACTGGTCGACGGGACTGGCATCGCATTAAAGTTTTATGGCATGATTAATTATTGAGTTTATTTCATATGTACCGGTATATTAAAGTACCCAATAGATTTATTGCGAAGTGTATTCCCAAAGCATGCAAGTTCACATCTCTTTTGGGAACGCAGGCAGATAAAACAGCTTAAAGGATAGGGAACCTTACATTTAGAGTTTATTTCTAGGGTAGCGGAGGACGAAAAGTACCTAGTACGCATTTTTACACAGTAAACCAAAGGTATACAAACTCATATGGCTACCAATGTACAAGGTCTGAGGGTTACAAAAGGTTAAAGGAAAACTCTATATAAGGAAATAACCAGGTGCTGGGTACCGGTACGATCCAGCTTTCGAACGTGCGGCATTTGATCGTCGATCTGTGCTCTGCCCGAATCTGCTCTCCTCGTACTGCAAGTATTACTTGCCGACTTCATATGGTGCTAATGTCACTATTTTTTTCCTGTTGTTCATCTAAGCGATATCTGCTGCTGATACAGGTGCTTTGGCTGGTATTGCCGGCCTGGCTGACATTAGTTTTTATATTGGTGTTGCGACGCAGCAGCATAGCTAGTTGTTTACGTGTACATGTGCTGTTTTGGTAAGCTATGTACTCACAATGCATACAAAACAGTGCTTATTTTTTCGCACTATTTTGTCGGCGCTTGTTTCTTTTTTAATTCATCAGTATTCTTCTATATATACCTTTGCAGTCTGCTCGCTGTTATTGCTGTTATGGTACGGCTCTCTTCTTATTATTGTTAGCTGCCCTCTACACTTGTGTACCTCTCTCCCTTAAAGTGCGCCATGTAGTACCTAAATCAAGCTTACAGTTAGCTCCTGTACAGCTTGCCCTGCCAATCGTTCGACTCTCACTAGTATCCACGTCAGCCTTGGAGCGAGAAGAAGACTCAGCAGTCGAGCCTACAGTGCCTGTACCATAATAGCCAGCCTGGCCAGGCGTAGGCAAGTGCAAGCTCAGATGACACAGGTTAAGCCAACTTTACCGAGCACCTGCAAACCGGAATAATGAACAGCAAACAGCAGATGGGACAGTGGATCCGGAAGCGCACGTTAGCGCTGTGTAAATCATGATGCAGGGCTGTTAAGGCTAAGCGACACCTCGTTGGCACCCACCAGAACCCACCACCGCCCACCCTAGTGATCTCGCTAGAGCTCGTCTACGTGAAATTATCCGGACCGTCGAGTTCGGTGAGCGCGACACCAGACTTTTAACTATCTGAAGAGCGATCTTGCTGCGTCATGTGCGCTCTGGTTTGGCCACCAGACCTAAAACGTTGGTGTTAGGGTTTGTTTCCACAATTCTAGTAGAACAGCGCGTCTGCCAAGTGACGTAATGTGCCCACTGTTCACACATATATGGTTAGATAGTGCCGCGCAGTAAGTGGGCTACTACAGCTGTTTAAGAATGTGAACTATTACTCTTTGAGAGCCTTGTAAGATCCAGAAATCAGCCAGAGCTAAACCTGAGCTCCGTCTCACTAGCGAAACAACGGGCCACTAATGCTTCGCAGAAACATTACGTATTCAGTCACCCTCGCATCGAAAAGTATTGGCCTGCGCTTCTCTGACAACCATCCTGATACTGTGCTTGTAGGGCTGAGTTCGCTAGCATACCTGCACCTGCGAAACATTAATAGCTTGCGCCGCCCGTTGCACCATCTGCGGTGCAGTGAACGCAGGTGCAGCATCTATGTCGCCGGAGCAACCGGCTCCTCTTGTCACAGATCACAAGCTGCCCATACCCTTCATTACACCCTAGCAGTAACCCTGACCCAAATCGCTGCAATGAGCCTGTGCTTGGTATTCGGCAAGAATTGCCAGCTGCGAGGCCTAAGGGCTGGCGACGCGCCTGTAGCCAGGCGCATGCGAGTTGGAGCATACTGCAATGGTCAGAGAGTTAGCGCGATCTTGGGGAAATTAGTTTTCACAGGCTTGGTATGGCGTAGAGCGGGCAAGACAAATCGTCAGGTGTGCAGGCGCCGGAAAATAAAACCGTGATAAAAATTCGCCGAGGAGATTGGGGAGTTTGAGGAGATTACGCGATGTGATTAATCCGGTGTCACTTTCGCGCATCGGGACGACTGAAAGAAATTGTCGCAGTAGATTGACAATTTTCTATAACTTTCTTAACATACGTCAACACCGCAACTGCTAGGCTATATGAGTTTATTACTTCTAGGGCCACAATTTCTCAGTTCATCTAACGTAGTAAATGCACGTGAAACAGAGCGGAATATTTATCAAAATCCAATTGAGTCCTATTAGGTTCCAGCAAAACTCTGTAAATCAGAGTGTATCTTTAATTCTCGGAATGAATGTCGGATAGAGAAGGTTTTGGAAAAGAGGAAAGCCCAATCTTTAGACGTCTGTGCCGTCATGCAAATTCGCGTGAAACTTTTTTTCTTCTGGAATATGAGAAAGAACGGAATTGGATGCATTGGATATCGCAGACAATGGGTGTGGCAGTTAGTTTGCGGGTACTGTATCCGCCCATATGCGTGATATAGTAAATAAAATAAAGGAAGCAAAAGCTTGTAACTGGTCTAGTCTAGTTGTGGCGGCCCTGCAATAGCAGGCATAGGAGAGTTCCAGATTTGTGTAAGTGTAGCATTGGATGACCAGTAAGAAAACTGGTATCGGTGAGAGAAGATTAGCAATTGAGCATTGTAAGCTTACGGCAGTTGCCTAGTACATCGCACTCTGTGAACTGCACTGAAAAACCCAATTACTACTTTCGAGACATATTACCCGAAGTACCAGCGAAAGAATCTATCATAAAGAACTGTAAAGCGTCGTGGCTGCTAAGTCATATTTATTCTATGACGTCATAGAAATCTGAATTCGTTAAATATGATGTTATCATAAAAAGGGACTGCAATAAAAAATGGCGCGCGAACGTTCGATGCAACGCCATTATTGCTTCATTGGTGAAAGTAGCATTTGAGACCTGGGGAAAGTGGGCAGAGGAAAGCATTGTACTAGAGCAGTACCGAGTAATTTCCCGGTAGAAGCTAACAGAGTTAGCTGCTCTGTGCTAGTCATATGCAGGTCCACGAGAAAGTGGCAGTGTAGCTGCAAATTTAGTAGCAATTATGTCGCTGCCAATGCCAGTGTTGGTTGCGTTCCTTATTGTATATGGTTCTAGTGGGCTAAGCGGTGGGCGGACGGAGACCATTTGGGAGTATTGAAGTTTTCTTTGGTGAGCTATGCAAGCCAGACGAACTATCTACCATCATATATATGATTTGGTATAAATTTATAAACGTACATCTAGACATCGTTCCATGGTATGATCGATTATTAGAATGCAAACAGAAGACTAACGAAAAAGCAAAAACAAAGTTAAAGGTGCCGATAATCGCAGCGTTCTTTCAGGCAGACCTAAAATAGGTAAATGCAGTTATACAACATAGTGTACTGTATTATTTCCTGGTGAACGTAGCGATATTCGCTTCTCCTGCTAGAATTGAACATGACACTATAAACCTTGTCAATGACCAGTTTTGGATACCTCGACCGTAACGACCGTCGTACACTGAGAAAAAATTATTTTGCGTAGAGATAGATTAATCCGACGCTGACAGATATCACTGTATTTTCCTGGCAATTTCAACTTGAGTAAGTAATGCATCCACAGTCTTTACAAATTACACACTCTAGCGGGACGATCTGCTTATACTAGTAGCGGCATCGATCGTCTCTGTGAGCAGCTAGTCATTGTCTTGGTACTCAAACGTAAGCTCGCTCCTGAAACTCCTAGATAATAAAATTTTATGGAGACGTCGCTCATGCTGGCTGAAATTGTGTCGTGCTAGTCATTTGGGTTGAGTCAGGTACAGCAATCTAAACACGCAGCGACAATCTTATGCTCTATTCACTGACGTCACTGTCCATACAATTAAGGCAGTCATGATATTCTGCACTACAGCATCGCAATATCACGGTCCTGGTGTGCTGATACGAGATGTCTGTTCTACTTACTGTCTACGCTAAGAATAGCAGAGGTTTGCAATATGATTGACTCTCGTTCCCTGCGAGTTCCTTTGCCCATGATAATTAAATTTTCGGCTATCAAATAAAGGTTCTCCTTCATGCAGCTTCAATTTCACCAGTCTCCTCGGACAAATACTCATCGAAAACTACGTCAGATAGTTATAATAGCTTTTAGCTCAAAAAATAGCATGGTAATAAATGTTCTAGATGTTCTTTAGGTGAAAATTATAGTAGCACGCTTACATGCTTGATCAACTAGCGAAACATGGATCAAGCGCACAACTTTAAGCCATAATGGTAGAATGACGAGCACCTTACGAAATTGAGTGATGCGATACGGTATGCCAATGCATACTAAGAATATAAGCTAACAGCTCCCTAATGGCTGTGCACCATTGAGCTTTCTGGTACCTTGCAGGATCTGGCTTTGGCATTCGCTTAGCGGATCGCTATAGCCAGATTTAATTAAAGACAATCGATATGCTGGCAGAGTGGGCTATCTTTATTATGCAGTGTTTCTGTCTAACTCGAAATACATTACCGTATTAGTGACGGATAGATAATTTGTGGTTTTACTTTATTCAGATGGCGCTACAACGGGGGGAATCGTCGCCAGTTTACACATACTGAGTATAGCTCCGCTGGAGTCCTGAAGTTCACCAATCTCAGTCTATATTATTATACAGAAAAAGGGATACCAAGGCTTTGATCCCTGAGATTAGTTTTGGAATTATTAGATAAGCATCCACATACGAGACGAGCACTTGTGTGCAAATGCACTAGTAAATAGCCGTTTAACTAGATTTCCTAGGGCCGTACAAAATATTGAAGCGCATGAATTAAAGGCTCTTAATAAAGCCTTCCCAAAATCGAATTCTTGTTTCTACCAGAGTTCAGTAGAAACAGCAATTCTCATTTGCTCACCGTTCTACGTAGAAGAGGCAGGATCTATTGTGTTCCTCCAGTAACGAAAACAACTCTTTAAAGTCGTTACATTGCTTAATTTTATTGAGTGAACAATCTCGTTTCATTAAGCAAAAACAACAACTAATATTGTCGTACAGTGTACATTTTAAATTAGTGCAAATTCTATTATCTACAGTATATCTTCTTAAGAGGTACGATGCAATGGGGGCAGCCCATAGTTAAAAGTTTGTTAGCTTATATGCAGTATATTATATACTTCCAATTTAGCGCGGTGCCACCATATTACTGAGGTCTCATAGGTTTTAATTACATATCAGAATAGTGGTATGCTATGCATGCAAGATGTGTACATGTAATATACATGTAATTATACATATATACTTTCGCTCTTTTGAGCTAGATTAATTGCAATATAAATTTTATACCACGCCTAACTGCTTTTAACAACTGCAACTTGAATGGCTGTGCAAATCTATCACGCACGCATGACAATTACGACCTCTTTCAGTTTAGACATATTTAGTGAGATTTTAGCGCGTAGCTAATCTGTGTTTTCCACTAAGATCTTGAATTTAATCTGATACCGATCTTGGTAACCAAGATCTAAAAACTATATACACTTTGCTTAACCAGATCCTCAGGACGGAGGCTGGGTTTACAGCCTAGACAGCTGCTATAATCTAAACAGCTGGAATGATAGAGACATCTGTTGAGTTCGTTCTAGTATGTAGTATTCGCTGAAAGCAAGGGTGCGATACATACAACTGCCTCTACGCTGGACTCATCCACGCTGTTCTTATAATATTGCACTGGATTACGGTCTTGTTGCCTCCTCTTCTACTATGCCGTGATATTTTTACCTCTGTTCTGGACCTCACTGCATTCAGTACGGTAGATCCTTAAAGTGACGCGCATGTCATACGCTTCGATGGACAGGAGGTAACCGACCAGTCTAGTTTCACCATACAGGGATTTCTGTACCTAGACTGGATCTCTACCTTCCGTCCCCATAGAGATAGTGGCAGCATCACAGCTTATTCATGAAGCCACATTGCTAACGCAGATAGCAACCTCATAGCTTGTGCGCATGAGAGGGGTATAGTCCATAGACTCACGGTAAAGTAGGTGATCATGTTAGATTCGTTTTCACTGTATATATAAAAGGGCACCGTACCCATCTTTTGTTTTTTCTGGTCATATCTCTTTGTTATTCTAAAAATATTCTGTTTTTTAAGAGTATGATCATGTCTTACCCATTTGTTGGCCCAATGTTTATTCTCTGATATTCTTTTATATTTGAGATTGAATTTCTGTTAGATACGATTCGGTATTTTGTTTAATAAATAATGGTATTTGCAGGTGCATAGCTTAGCTTTTATTCTCCGCAGATATGTGAAAAGCTACAAGCCGCTTACATACCCTACGACAACTAACCTTAGACAATCATACACTGCAATAATCACGGCAGACTGAGCGCGAAATCCTATGCTCATAATATTTCTAGCTGTCATGGATCTGTAATTATTTTTACATTATAATACGCTACAATGCTCTGAAATTGTAGCAGCCAGCAATATAAGAGGAGTGCTTTTTAGCCCATTTGCTTACATCTAGCACAGCGTTCTACCCAAGGCTACGCTTGGCGTGGTTTGTTAGAATAACAATGTATTTAAACCGCTTAAACTTAGCGATACTAGTGTCTTATGCTAGATTGGAGTAATAAAAAATTATAGCGGCAAATACTCTCCATGCATGCTATTATATTACCGAGACCGTCGGTAAGTGCCACAAGATACTGAGTTTACTAGTGGCATGAAGCCTTAATCTTCTGTCGGAATTCCGATGCCCGTTACCATGGGGGGCAAGTCGCCGTGCTGGTGGGCGAGCTCGTAAAGACATCAAATAGGAACAATAATAGAGATCTTGTATTCAATTAGTTATAGCTGGTACATCTAGTGATTAGTGATGGAAGCCAAACAGACCGTTCATGTCATCGAAAATATCGCAGCATTACACTTCCCGTTTAAGCGTGAATCGCGCATACCAGACTACTCATTCTCCATCTCTACGAAATTCAGGACGGCTAAACTATCCCGGTTCATAGAATATATTGGACAGCTATTGCTTATTAACAGGGAGCAGCCGAATAACCGATTCTGCAGTAAATTAGATTCGACTCTAAAATCATTTTCCGTCCTATCAAGCAAATATATAGAAATACCTCTTCTAATAAGCGAAAACAGCCTGTCCCTGATCGCTGTAACTAAATCGGTATCAAAAATACGTACAAGACCCACTCTGCTTACATATGGTGCCTAATGTAGTATTAACGCATATTTACTATTTAGGAAGTATATAGTCCCTAACAGGGCAGCTTCTGCTACCAGCAGTGTGATTGCGCATATATGCCATACATACGATGGATCCGCAAGCGATGCTGATATTAGCGGTTATTCCGTTCAGAGGCAGTCTGTGCTCATATTGTTCCTAACAGCCTCTGTAAGGTCAATTGATCTGAGGTCTAGGCAAGAAATCCAAAGTGATGTTGCTACTAAATGCGGTGTGGGTGACTATGTTTGTGTGCTCGATCGTAGTTCTTTGGAGAAGCAACTCTTGAAGAGGCAGCGCTGCACCTCATATTCTTCACGGGGTATGGGGCGATGACAACAATCGACACGTCATACGAGTGGATCTCTCAACTAGATGACTTCAGATTACGTAAAGACCTCAAACGGATTCATGACACTCTGATAAGCAATATTATGCCGTTTGACAGTTGAATCTGAGCTCTGTTTCGGCCCCATTTTGGACAATCCTAATCCTACAATCGTGCGCGCGCATTCCTCAAACTAGAACAATGCCTCACCAACTCATTTTCACACAGCTATTGTCTGCATTTCGGGGTAACGACTGCTACAATGTGGCTGCAACACAATATGAAAGAAATTTCGTTTTGTGGAATAACAACTATCCTGTTGCCAGAGGTAGCACATATAAAAACAATCATTAATCGCACAGCAACCACTTGAATGAATTTACTGCTACATCTGCCACCAAGCTAGTCTAGTACGAATATACCTAGTGATCATATTATACTTTACGCCTCCTAAAGAATCTTTTAACAAGAATGTGCAAAGATATTGTTACCCTTTCACCAAGCAACAGACATAGACGGGTGTCTACGTTACCATGTGCAAACTATCCGTTTTGCAATGCAATCGAGCAGGTTTCGGTACGGGATCGTGTACTAGGAAACCAACGTCGCAAGAAAGCTCGTCGGACTGTTCGATCCCTTTCACTGTTATTGCGGTCTGAAGCAGACGGCCCAGATGAGGAGAAGGAGAATTTACTTGGCGATGGATTTTCTGTTGAAAATGAGCTCAGTTTGGGTCCGTCCATTAACAAGGTTCATGACCAGGCTCTTGCTATCGCAATCGGAAGACAAAAGCCAAAGGTCTTATCCATCCTAGGTATATCTTCTACTCAGAACGTGAATACTCCAGATATCGCAATCAACGTGCGAAAGCCTAAACTGTGTAACATATAATAAAGCACGAGCCGCACATATTGAGGCTGATCTTCATCCGGCCATGTGCACGATTTCAGAGTTTATGACCGTGAACGTTTATAGAAATACGCATTTTATAATATCTAGTCCTTTAGTTTTTATGCCATTCATTCTTCTACAGCTTTTAATAATATTCCTAATGTTTAATTCCAACAGACATGGATAATCATGGTGTGAATCAGCCACGGAAGCGATCGTTTTTATCGCTCTTGTGTGCTGGAGCAGCACTTATTTCAGACGGATACCAGAACAGCTTGATGACGATGCTAAATGTTCTGCTTAGAATAGACTATCCAATTGAATATACGCAGACAATAGCCACTAGAATTTCGAACGCACTTCTAGTAGGCGAAATTCTTGGTCAAATAGTTATTGGCATAATATGCGACTATATGGGGCGTAAGGTAGCCTTAACAATCACAACAATGCTTATTGTCATTGGATCGATCTTGGCAGCTGCCATGAATGGACTAACCAGTAATGGAATGCTGTGGATGCTTGTTATTGCTCGAGGTGTTGTCGGATTTGGTGCTGGTGGAGAGTATCCAGCATCTGCTACATCAACATCAGAAGCTGCTAACGAAAGCACACCTTTAAATCGAGGGCCGATCTTTGTATTGGTGACAAACCTTCCTCTTGCACTTGGAGCTCCTCTAGCCATAAGTGTCTTTTTGATAGCTTTCAGTATTATTGGAAGCGGTTATCTGACGTTGGTCGCACGAGTGTGTTTCATAGTTGGTGCGATCCTACCTATTACAGTGCTGTTTTTCCGGCTAAAGATGAGTACTTCCTCTCTCTATAAGTCAAGTGCCATCAAGAAGTCAGTACCCTATTGGTTAGTGATTAAATATAATTGGAGAGCATTATTAGGTACTTGTGCCGTATGGTTTGTCTACGATTTCGTTACTTTCCCTAATTCTTTTTTTTCTGCTGGTATCATTTCTTCATTCGTGAACGTAGATGACAGCGGAGAAAGTGTAAAGTCACTTCGAACTACCGCTTATTGGCAATTGCTATTAGCATCTTTGTCAATACCTGGAGTATTAATAGGTGCACTGTTGTGCAGTAAAGTTGGACGCAAGGCAACGCTAATTATTGGATTTACCGGTTATATAGTGTTTGGGCTTACGCTTGGACTAGCTTATAGCAAGATATCTAACACATTACCTCTGTTTGTTGTGTTTTATGGACTATTGCAAAGTTTTGGGAATCTTGGTCCCGGTGATATGATAGGACTATTGTCCACTGAATCATTTCCCACAGCTGTTAGAGGAACCTGTTATGGTATATCTGCAGCTGTCGGCAAACTTGGTGCTGTGGTAGGCACGCAAACATTCATACCTATCTTGAATCACCTAGGGTCCTCGTGGACATTTATAATAGCAGCAATGTGTGGGGGAATCGGTATACTCTTCACTATGTTATGTATTCCATCAGACACTGCTAGAGATCTCGCACTAAAGGACGAAAATTTTATAATGTTTTTGAGAGCTAATGGGTGGACTGGGCACACTGGAAATAGTGTCAAGCACGAAAGCAATATTAGCGTGATTTCTATAGCAGAAAGCAACAAGAGCCCTGATAGCAAGTGTTAGACTAAAAGATCATGAATCTCATCGAATTAATGTCCAAATTTGCGACTGTAGTAATCAAAATTAACTAGCTGCATAATTTAGTAAGAAAAAAATGTATTAGGATTTGTATAACATGAATGAAACATTGGAAGCAAATTTGCAAGTGTTCTACCTGCCGAGATGCAGGAGTGAGAAGAATATGTTACAGTTTTAATTATATATAAACGTATGCCGCATTATTAATATTTAATAATAATACTATATAATTTTGACAAATTTTTGCTGGCCCTTAAAACCTGTAGGCATGATAACAGTTTACTGAAAATTGCCATAGATAGAAAGCTCCTGCTTTTTTTTGCAGTTACATTTTACCGAATACTGCGCATTTGTGATAAGGATAAGGCACATAAGAAGAAACCTTAAATTTAGCATGTGGTCCGGGACTTGGTCCATGTATTAAGCTAACCATATTTGTATTGGAGTCTGGCTCTGATAAGTTTATTTTCATGTTAAACATAATAGACCGTTAATCAATCGCAATGAAGAGCAATACTATTATACCGAAGCTACTATTACCAAAGAATATAAGCATTTCTTATCATCTCATTTACCGGTGAGCAAGCTGCTATGGCTTGGTTTTGATAGAGATTATAGCTGAAGATATTGTTACATTGATCCATATCATCGAGCTTTAGTCATAGCTATTTGACTATTTGAGCTGTCAACTACATCTATCATGAAGTTGAACGATCCAAATCTCAAATTAGAATTCAAACTCGGATATTTGAATATTATTGCTATATTTATAGTTAACTTAAAAGTATTGTTTATTTGGGATAGAGAATCTTTGTTGACCGTCTAGATCATATAAAACTGCATTAGATATCTTAGGTGTGCATATTCTTCGTCATCTAGTACACGTAAACCAAGACAGAGCACTAAAGTTACGTTATTGTGTTGACATAGCATAATCTTATTGATCACGTATTTAGCTATAGTTAGAAGTATTACTAATAATCAGTCGCCTCCTGAGTGCTGAAAAATTCTAATTTCTGGGGGGGAGGCCATTGTTGTATGATATTGAGAGGTGTTCGGTGAAACCGAACTGTCATAATTAGCAATATACAAGAAGCACATTAATGAAACTAGCATGGTGATAAGCATTGATCCAGATAGCCAAGCAAAGCAGTGCAAAACCGCCGACATTTGATTTGAGATAGGCGTCATGATCCACAATCTTTAAGATAAACGAGATCACTGTATTTTCATATGGCTATAATATATATTGCCATAGTCCATATAGACTGGTGTCTATAACCAGCTCTCTAACAGATATTGTCCAGAATAGTATTGCGCTGCCTCCAGTCTCTTCTAGACGCAATGGTTGGGTCAATAATGATAGATCCTTCTCATAACATTGATAATGTATCAGCACCAACTGAGAAAGAGATTACACCAAAATCCGTGTTCAGTGACAAGAAGCGAACGAAGACTAAACTTCAAAAATTTCTAGGATTTATCTGGGATGCGTTTGAGAAAGAGGGCCAAGAAAGAAGCTTTGTTCTTCGTCTTGACGCATTTATGTTGTAAGTGTTGTTGTGCTTATTATATTATTCTCGACAGATGTTCTGACTGTAGCGTGTCTAGCACATACTCTCTAATATCTTATATTATTAAAATTCTCGATCAGTCTAATATCAATAATGCCTTTGTATCTGGAATGCAAGAAGATGTAAGTATAAATTGAGATTGCGTGGCGCTGTAAATTCTCCAAAGCTAACGAATAAAAGCTGAAATTATACGGTCAAGAACGAAACTTATTCACAACAGTTTTCAATATGGGATACTTAACCGGTTCGTTACCAGGACAGATCATTCTCACTAGCGGAATTCGGGCATCTTATTATATTCCATGCTGTGAAATTGTATGGTCCGTACTGGTTATGGCAATTGCAGCATGCAACTCGGCGAAGCCAATATATGTTCTTCGATTTTTTGAGGGCCTTGCGGAATCTGCGATATTTCCTGGATTCAATCTGATTTTAGGTAGTTGGTACGTACCAGATGAATTAGGAAAACGAATGGCGCTATTTGAGATGTCGGCACAAGCAGCAAATATGTTTTCTGGATATATCCAAGCTGGTGTCTATGCATCTATGAATGGTCGATACGGTATTGCTGGCTGGCGGTGGCTTTTTATAATTGATGGAATTATATCCATTCCTGTAGCCATTGCCGGATTCTTTCAAGTCCCTGACTTCCCCACAAATACTAGAGCATGGTATCTGAAACAAGATGATCGAGAATATGCTCGAGAGAGGATGAAGCGAATAGGCCGCAAAGAACACAAGAAACTAACCGTCAAAGAGTTCTTCAGAATATTCTCTTCCTGGAAGCCATATCTTTTCTTGTGGCCATACCTTATGGTTGGATTCGGAGCTTATACAAGCTATTTCAATCTGTGGCTTAAGGCAACCGGCAAATTTAGTGTAGAGCTCGTCAATATTATTCCTACAGGAGGAAATGCCATCGGTCTGGTCTGTGCATATGTAATGGCAAATCTTTCAGATCGAACAGGCACCCGCTGGGTCTGGATGGCTATTTCTAATATTCCTCCACTTATAGGTGCAATTATGCTAAGTGTGTGGTATATACCTGAGAAAGCAATCATGGCTGCTAATTTCTTAGGATATGCTGGATCCGCTCACCAACCTCTATCAATTGCCTGGAGCGCAGAAGCATTCCAGGATAATGCGAGTATGAGAGGGTTGATTCTAGGATTCGGAAACACAATTTCATATGCTATGAGCGCATGGATGCCTTTGGTCATGTTTCCAACGCCAGATGCACCTCACTATAAAGTCGGCTATCAATTGTGTGCTGTATTCATAGGTCTCGACTTCATAGGTCTGTATCTTTTCTGGTACATGATAAGAAGAGATACTGCAAAGCATAAAAAAGTGCTTAACGAATATGGTTTACCAGCGTATCCAGATGTGTATGCCGTAGCTGGTAGTGAGGAGAACCATATTTACTTGTATGACGAGCAAAACTCTCAGAATGAAAAATCCATGCCTCGTGTTCAAGATAAAGAAATTGGAAGTGAGTAATATTTTATAACATAACGATGATATTTATGCCATAGATAAGAGTCATTAGTACTATGTATTATGTTAATATCAGTTTATATATATATGTATTACCGTAAACAGTGTCTTTATGTAATTCATTACTTTTGGTATTTCGTACGTGCCCTCGAATATTGAACATGCTACGAGATAGAAGTTAAATTCATATCTCAATTGCCAAGGATAGAAACAATATCGTTCTCAAAATGTAATCTGCAACGATGAAATACACAAAAATATCTGCCAAGATGGCTTTATGCTTCTGCTTCAGGTTTGGTTTTACAAAATCTGATACCATTTGCATTTTGGCCTGTTTTCTGTCCCTTCGTTTATCATTCCCCTAGCTTCATAGCATATTATTATCTTTGTTATTTTCTAATGCTTCTTACTATTATCTGATGTATGACAATATTCCGGCTACTTAAAAAGTCGCTAAAAGTTACTTCGACACCAAATGTATAAAGTGATTTTTAAAGCCGTACCGATTACGACTCCCTATGGGTTAGTCTTCTAATGATTCACTCGCCTGACTATGACTGACAGTTCTGAGCTACAATGGTTTGATATCCATGCGTAATTAAAGTTCTAGATCTGTAAATCACGTGAAGATAAAGGTACAAAACACCAAGCCCACCCTTAAGCTTGGCGAAATTACGTCCAAGACTTCAATTTTTTAGGAAGATTCTTGGATTCTTGGAGCTCTTGGGATTTTTAGGTACGTATTTATGCTGCAGAATAGAACTTCAGGTACGATCGAAATGAGTTTGCTAGTGAGCGATAGAGCAGTAACTATACTGCTTACACAAAGTTCGAGTTGGGTACATTATTGTAGAAACTCGTATCAGGTAGTTCGATCAAACACAATAACACATGCATCTATACTCCTTCTGGTACAATAGCACCGAGTAGTTGTGCTCATTGTGGCAGCTAGACCCCAAAAATTTAATGCTCTTCAGAGATAGCTATCGGGGATCTATGAGCCAGATGGGTGCTCCACAGATAGCATTCTGAATATAAATACGTGTAGCTAATCCAGCCTTATTGCAAATATCAATTGTCAAATTTGATTAACGCTGAGACATTGAGGTTCGCCTATCCATATAAGGCTATAATATAGTATTATTGGACAGTAGACACAGACTTAAATTGGATTGAACAAGTATGGCTACTACTGAGAAAAAGCCTGGTATTTTGAGGAGATTCGTGGCATGGATCGACTGGTATCCTATTGATATGAGCGATGAAGAGAGAAAGCTTGTCAATAAGATTGATTGGCTTGTGCTTTCATTCTCTTGCATTGCTTATTTCACCAAGAATCTGGATGTTTCAGCTTTAAGTAACGCATATGTAGCTGGTATGGATACTGATCTTGAATTGACCGGAGACCGTCTCAATTACGCAAATGCTATGTATTATGTTGGTTATTGTCTTTTTCAAATCCCCTCGAACATTGTCTTGACTAAGTTACGGTAGGTAAACTCATATTTAAATGTTAGGGAAATACATCAGATTTTCTAATATTTTCTAGTGCCGAATATTATCTGCCTGCTGCAGAGGTAACCTGGGGTGTATTCACCCTAGCAATCGCTTTTGTAAAGAATTATCCTCAGCTTATGGTTATGCGTTTTTTCATTGGTCTTTCTTCTACCGCGTGTTACGTCGGGAACGTTCATATTGTTAACTCTTGGTATACGCGCCGAGAACTAGGCAAGCGTAACGCTATATATGCATGTGTCTGGCCTCTTGGGGCAATGTTCGCTGGTTATCTTCAGTCAGCTGCATACAACAACTTGCATAATGTTGGCGGACTTGAAGGATGGAGATGGCTATTTGTTATCTGTGCAATCATCACTATTCCTTGCGCCCTTATTGGTGTTATCTTTTGCCCGAATGTTCCTGATAGATGCCGCTCCCGTTGGCTGACAGAAAGAGAAAAGGAGTTAGCTATGAATCGTCTGCTGAAGGATGGATTTGGCAAGACAAAGGGCATTGACCGTACATTAATTAAACGCATTCTCGGAAACTGGCGAATCTATGTGTTTTTTACAATTGGAAATTTGTTCTGGATGACTCCGTTCCCATCTACTACACCATACCTTCTCTGGTTGAACAATAAATATCCTGATAATCCATCTTTTGTCAATGATCTCTCCACTATCTCGTATGCAGCAACAGTTGTTTCCAATCTCGTGTGCGGATTTGCTTCTGATATGCGAAAAAACAGATGGGAATTAATGGCTTATGGCGGTGTTCTCATTTTGGTATCAAATATAATCTTGCTTGTGTGGAAAGTCCCCGAGGGAGCTAAGTGGTTTGCCTTTATTGCACTAGGTGTGGCGAACGGACCAACTAATCTTATTATTCCATGGCTGGCAGAGACTTATGCTCATGACCTTGAGGCAAGATCGACTTCGATTGCCATTGTCAACGTTGGCTGGGTAGTCATAAATTTGGTGGTTCCACTGGTAGCTTGGCCTACTTCGAAGGCGCCAAGATTCTTTGGCGGTTATATTTGGTCCACTATTTGCTCTGTTGTGGAGTTGGCATTATTGCCGTTACCTCTGTATCTCAATGCTCGAGATAAAAAGCGTGGAATTGATTTCACACGACAGGTTTGGGAAGAGAATGGCATTCAAGTGCTTCGCGACGGAGATATCGAACTGGTTGGCGCTCAGAGCGACGTCGTCTCTTCTGAGAAGCTCGACGATGCAACTGTAAATGTCAGCCCCGTCAAGTCTGACATCAACAGCAAACAAACGATGGACTAAATTAAAGTTTTAATGTCTAATTGAGCATTGTTCAATTAACTTATATATAGACCATTGTCTGCCACCAATTTTGTCTTAAGTACTCTTTGCTTTTCGTAATTAGATATCGAATACCGCTATTATGTATTTGACTATTAAATGGAATATACTACGTGAAATAACTGATCGTATAACTAAATGTTAATCTCAATTTCTTATGACTCTTTTAACACATAAGCATACTAAAAACAGAAAATAAAACCATTATCATAACTACGCCATCTATTCGCTAACCTCGCTGTTCGTGGTCTTAATACCAGTACCCTTCTCAGTAGATATACGCTTCTCATCATTAACCAGGCCCATTTCAGGTTCAGGTTCCAAAGAGTCGTCTCTAACAACAACAATACCAGCTTCCTCAAGAACCTGCGTTCTATAATCAATACCACGCTTCCTTTCACGACTCTCCAAAATGAAAGGAAGAGGAAGAATCATAAGTTCGATAACAGACCAAATAACAGACCAAATATAACCACCAAGATATCTTGGAGCTTTCTCAGTAGGCCAGCCGACCAATGGTACAACTAAATTGACAACAACCCATCCTACATTGCAAATAGCAATAGCTGCAGATCTAGCCTCAAGATCATGAGAATAGATCTCCGCTAACCAAGGGATTACAAGATTAGTTGCTCCATTGGACACACCAAGGGTAATGAAAGCAAACCATTTAGCACCCTCTGTCACATTCCAAATCAACAAAATAACGTTGCTAATAAGAATGAATATACCTCCTAGCAAAATCAATTCCCATCTGTTCTGGCGAATATCAGAAAGGAAACCGCAAACAAGGTTTGAAGCGACATTAGCAGCATATGTAATAGTACTCAAATTATTGATAGTGACAGGATCGTCCCTAAATTTGCTCTGTAACCAAAGAGTAAACGGAGTAGTAGAGGCATAAGGTGTCATCCAATAAGCATTTGCAAGTACGAAAAAGACGTATATACGCCAGCCACCAAAAATACGCTTAATTAAAGTACGATCAAGACCTCTTGTCTTAGCGAAGCCGTCCTTCAAAAGACGATCAACTGCCATCTGCTTCTCCTCTTCGGTCAGCCATCTTGAGTAGCATCGATCCGGAACATTTGGACAGAAAAAAACACCAATAAAAGCACATGGGATAGTGATAATGGTACAGATGATGAACAGCCATCTCCAGCCTGCCAAACCACCACGACCTGCTAAATGCTCAAGAGCTGCCGTCTGAAGGTAACCAGAAAACATAGCACCAAGAGGCCATACACAAGCATAAATAGCATTTCGCTTTCCCAGTTCCTGACGAGTGTACCAAGAATTAACAATATGTGCATTTCCGACATAGCATGCAGTGGCAGACAAACCAATGAAGAAACGCATAGCCATAAGCTGGTTATAGTTCTTAACAAATGCTGTACCTAGAGTGAACAAACCCCATGCAATCTCAGCAGCAGGAAGATAATACTCAGCACTAAAAACGTTAGACCTTTTTATCTCAATTCTAATTAAATATAAGAATTTACCTACCGCAACTTAGTTAAGACAATATTTGAAGGGATCTGGAAGAGACAATAACCAACATAGTACATAGAAGTCGCATAGTTAAAACGATTACCCCAGAGCTGAAGATCTTCTTCCATACCAGAAACGTATGCACTGCTCAAAGCAGAGATATCGAGGTTTTTGGTAAAGTAAGCAATACATGAGAAAGTAAGCACGAGCCAGTCAATCTTGTTAACCAGTCTCCTCTCCTTCTGGGACATGGTTTTAGGATACCAGTCGATAATCTCCGCGAAACGACCAAAGACACCCATTTTTGCAAATCAATTCAATGATACCTATAAACGATCACTAACTATAACGGTAAAGGAAATGCAGACTTCCAAGAATACTGTCTCGATATCGTAACAATAGCCTTTAAAGGTCTTGAAGACAAGACAAAACCAAGATATTATCAGGACTGCCGAGCAATAGACAAGTGTGCCGAGCAAAAGACAAGAATACTGGATATCTTGGCCATTTATATATTACTTCGACTTCTGAGAGGCGAAGAATTAGTAGCAATCGTTTATTTTTATCGAGTGCGTATCAGGAGGCCACTGAGATGTAGAGTCTACGCGGCTTTAGATAGTTCAGTATCTGCGTTAAGCCCAGCCGCTACTTCATTAGCAACTGCAGTACCAAGAGTAATTGGAATAGTCAAATGTTAGTGTACTTCTATCAGCAAGGACCCATTTTTAATTCTATCGTTAATAGTAGTCTCGTATTAACGTATCTTCTACGCTGTCCGATAAGCAAGAATGTACTGGATTATGAGAGACGATACTCAAAGCTATTGAAAGAGAAATTACTTTCCAGATAGCGCTGATACCATCCATAAACTCAGATTCCTCGAGTCTAGAGAGACTAAACTTAAATATGCTAAGCTTAACTTTGGCATCTTTAAGCTAGTTGGTCATTGCATTATCTGTCCAGACCAGAACCTTTAGCCTCCATATTAGGAAGGACAGAGAAAGCGAATACGGAATCAGAGCTCGAACTTTATTTATGCATGGGCTTCGGCGGTATCGGTAGATCCTGAAGTCTCTCCTACCAGGTTAGTTTCAGCAGCAATTAGGTCGAAAGACCACAACAAGGTTGTTTTAAAGCCATTGTGGGTCACGATATACTGCTTATGACTATAGCTCGCTGCAGGTACAGTATTTTGCCACCATACGATTCCGAGACAATACTCGCGAAGACAGCTCGCTCAAAATGAGTGAGCCAAAACGAATCACCTGCGAACTGAGTCTCAATGACAATGTGAATGACTATAATCCCTGTGATGCTTATCTTAGAAAGACGCCCCAGAGTTTGATAAATGAAAAGGAGTGGAAATCACCTGTCCAACAGTGTTGCAAGTATCAACGCACTGGCGAAGTGGACACCAACAGCTCCTGCTAGCATTTAATTTCGATAATAAGCTATCAGAAACACATTTGCCGAAGCACAGTCCCACAAGCACAGACGCTTCTTCAGTAACCTTGCGTGGCAATTTAAAGTATACTTGGTGAGTAAAGCTGAAATTCATAGAAGTGGATATATCTTCTTGGCTCTATTTAGATTTGACGCGCTCTAACGTCAGTGGAACATGGTTTGTCGGTGGCACTTTGATATAGTCATCATTAGGATCATATGTCTGCATAAGACAAATAGTACACGAGTAAAATTGTAGATAAAGATATCCTCGTAAGGAAATGCTAGTTATCGTAGTTGCGTAGTGGCCAACTTAGAAGCGGGAGCAGATACGTATAGGAAGAATTTACTCTGCTCTTTAGAGCAAGGAGATCAAACTAAAAACGCCATCATCGTACTCAGCAGATATCATGGAATTACTACATACTTTGATAACAACATAAAGTCTTTTTCCTGGGTTAAGATATTGAGACAGTTTTGGTTAAGATTATCTACCCACTGTCTACTCATCAAGCAGGAAGAAAAGCTGAAATCATCAACAGTGAGAAGCGATTTGAGAACGTATTGGTAGGTGAGCAGCAGCATAACACTTTGGCCATCCTTTTTCAAAACAATTTAGATATGTACGTCTGCAATATCGCCGAGAGCAACCCGGACAGTAGAAATTAACGAGAATTAGTCACAGTTCGCTTCTACGTACGAGTAATATCAAAGTAGCAAGCTCTTTTAAGACAACTAGTTATAGCGCGACTTGCGTCATTAGCGACGGGCTGAGATCCTGCATAGAGACCGTCGATATAGACAGCTGAATCTCTATGAGTCTTATTAGATCTGCTATTAGTTAGACGAATTTTCACGGCAATCGAGAAGTAGTACTGCTGGTCGAATGGCTACTAATCGCACTTAACTTTTGAAAGGTTAGCGAGCTATGACACTAATATCTTGGGTATGTGTCCGTTCACAGCACGGATCACATATTGACAGGGTCAATGCGACAGCTTGAGGTTCTATCAAATCAAAACGCCTGTGAAGTAATGCTGTGGACTTCGTGTACACGAGACCTGTGAATATGGGAAGATAAAGGAATGAAACACGAGATTCTTAAGAGACTTGAAAGAATTTAGTGTCTTGGCATTTTTTCTTGTCGTCTGCTGCACCTATATGTGATTCTTATCGCCCCTAGCGTATATTTTTACGTGTTGATTATATGACATTAACCTTTAACTAGTTCCAGGCTTTGGCCACAAAGCCAATGCTCTTGTCGGCCTTGGCTGACCTTAAATTGCCTTTATGTTCATTTGCTAGTCCTTCAGTCTGTTCTAATTACTTTTTGTTTATGACATTAGAGACTTGCTATGATCACGATTTCCGATGAGTGAATCAGCGAATGCCATTGCACTAATTTGCTGTGTTACAATTTTGCATTATGTGACTTTCTTTTACAGCGTCCTCTCCTACTATACTTCTACATATTAGAACTCTAAAGATTGAATGTATTGTTTTGCTTTGTTTTATTGCAGATATGCATTATGAGGATTTCGCTGCAAAATTATGGCAGTCGATAAGGTGGCTAGCAGTAAGAATACGAGTACTAGAGATAAATCTTTCAGAGCCAATTTAATTCGTTATCGATAAGGAAGTTTCTCTCCTGTTCCTGAAAACAGTGGCATATATGCCATATCTGTTACTTGATACTAATAAATTAGTAATGTTATATAATATTTAGGGCTGTGTCTAAATGTGTATTTAGTTAGGGTTTAAACTAATTTATCCCTGATCCGCAGCTCTCGAGACTCCAAACTTTTTGTGTGAAAGCATGAGCATTAAAAGGGCACCACTTGTACCCGCGCTGAAGTCCGACGTCGAGTGCAGAAGAACTTATTTGACATTCTATAGCGTGCATCAACTTCCATTATCTGGTATTTTGCCAATATAGCTAGTTTTGGGCATAGCGTTCTATTCAAATATCTGATAGAAGATCGTAGCTTAATAGATGCAAGGGCGGCATCGGTTATCCCGCTCACCGCTATGCAAGGTGACTTATTGAGTCTCCTTGTCAGACCTTGATGTTCTCTTTTGCACTGTAAAGCATTATATCCTGAATTGCCGGATACTCTGATGCTACTTAGGCTCTTCTCCACAAGTTTCTACTAGACGGAAAAACGGCCCGGACACACGTTGCATTACTGTGCGGTTTAGGGCTTACTTACAATCCAGACGGGGAGTTCTCGAGGACTTAAATAATTCGTAATGGAGGACCTGAGCAGGAGACAAGATGGTTGACAATTTATGGATATTGGGGGACTATCTTCAAGGGCCAACAAATACGTGTTCAGTTATATAGTGAAATAGGGCATAGCATTATATGCGGTATGGTGCTGTTAGAGGAAGATATCAACCGAATTCGAACAGAGAATGAACAAATAGTGGGTGAACGACTGGCAGCGGTAAGTATGATTGGCAAGTGGAGTCAAAGGATTTGAATGATACTTTTGAATTTCCAGCTTTAACTGAGGTCCCTAATGTGACTTATTATTAAAGGTTCTACCAGTTACGGAAAAGCCGTGGTATTACTACAGCCACTTGCGGCAGCTGAATGGACTTCTGTTTCTAAGTCTATTCTTCTCTTCTGCCAATGGATATGATGGTTCGATGATGAATGGTCTACAATCACTTGAACAGTGGCAGTACTTTATGAAACATCCGACGGGAAAGTATTTGGGATTTATAAATGCGATCAATGCAGCAGGCTCCTTAATGGGCCTAGGATTTGCAGGTAGCATCGCGGATAGATATGGCAGAAAGCTACCGCTCTTGATATCAATCACTATAGTCACGTTAGGAGCGTTTGTCGGGGCTCTTGCTTATTCACCGGAAGTATTTATCGCATCTAGATTTATTGTTGGTTTTGGAGCGTCATTTGCAGTCGGGGCGCCGCTTCTCATATCGGAGTTATCATACCCTACTCATCGCGGTCGCCTGACATCCATGTACAACAGCTTTTACTTCACCGGCTCTCTAGTGGCAGCATGGTTAACTTTTTTCACTCGCGATCTGAATGCCCTTTCATGGCGCATACCCACGTTGTTTCAAGCGGGTTTACCTCTTCTAGCGCTTTTTTGTGCTTATTTGATTCCTGAATCACCTAGATGGCTGATATCAAAAGGTCAGCTGAGTCAAGCCAGGCAAATCTTAGTTAAGTACCATGCGGGAGGCGAAGAAGATTCTAAGCTTGTTGAGTTCGAGATGGATGAGATTAGCAGAATTATTGCGCTAGATCAGACCATTGCAAAAACTACATCATGGAGTAATTTATGGAGTACTAAGGGCAACAGACATCGACTGCTGATCACAGTAACATTAGGAATTTTTGCTCAATGGAGCGGAAATGGTATAGTCAGTTACTATTTAGCAATTGTATTGGCGTCAGCAGGAATTGAGTCTCAAACAGAGCAAACTCTAATCAACGGGGCACTTCAGATATGGAATTTAATCTTTGCTGTCGGGGCGTCAATTCTGGTTGATCGAATTGGCAGAAGGACTCTGTTTCTATGGTCGGCAAGTGGTATGATGGTTTCCTATGCTGCTATCACTGCTCTGGCAGGTGTCTTTGCGAATACGTCGAATCGCGCCGTTGGACTAGGCATGATACCCGTGTTATTCGTATATTATTCCCATTATGATATAGCCTTTAGTCCGTTGGTGGTATCATATCCTGCAGAGATCTGGACATTCGTAAATCGATCCAAAGGTTTAGTTACTGTCAATGCATCCACACATCTAGCCCTTCTACTGAATCTCTTTATAAATCCCATTGCGCTGGATAAAATGGGTTGGAAATATTACATGGTGTATGTTGGCATTTTGGCAGTCGTACTGTTCACTTGTTATACATTTTATCCAGAGACGCGAGGCCATACTTTGGAAGAAATGGCTATTATTTTCGATGGAGAGGATAAAGCACTGCAAGAGGAGATGTATATGGATCTTGTAGAAAACGAAGTCAGTTTGCCATTACTTGGAGACACGGAAGATTATGAGTAAGGAATGAATCGTTCGTAAATGAAATATGCTGTATTTCTTTTGTCAACTTGATTATATGTAACAATAGATGAAACAAAATTAAATAATAGTTTATAATGACTAAGACATGAGCAACTAAGCAGCGACTAACAAAACAATGGATGGTGTGTAAATCCAAACGTTTCGATATCATTATTACACATTAAAAGAAACTAGCATGAGCAACGCCAACAAAAAAATGTATGTTTAAACCAACGCCAGACACAAAATCTTTTTTAGTAAATAAAACGACGAGATGACTTTAGTATTCTGATGTTTTGTTCGATGAGAAAGAAACCTTGAGGTTTACAATGCAGTATAGCCACCGTCAACTGTAACGTCAGAGCCGGTAACAAAAGATGAGGCGTTAGAAGCCAACCAGAGGACAACACCCTGGAGCTCCTCTGGCTCACCCATTCTCTTCATCGGAGTAGACTGGAGCCAACTGTCGACCAGAGTCTTGTCGAAATTGTGAAGCAGTCCAGTATTCATGTAACCAGGACTGATGGAATTGCATCGAATGTTGTATGGAGCCCATTCAACGGCAAGTGACTTCATCATGTGAATAACACCAGCCTTGGAAGCATTATAAGCCACCTGTGGCTGTGGAGCGTTAACTATGTGACCAGACATGGACCCAATAAAAACAATAGAGCCACCGCCACGAGCCTTAAGATGAGGGAATGCAGCCTGGGCACAAAGGAAAGAGCCAGCAAGATTGATGTTCATGAGGAGCTGGAATCGAGAGAACGGATAATCCTCGGCAGGATAGTTATCAACAATTCCTGCCGAACAGACCAAAGTGTCAATACCGCCGAATTCCTCAGCTATCTCATTAGTAACACTGGTCACTTGATCTTCCTTGGTGATGTCAGTCTTGTAGAATTTAACGGCAGTGGATGGATACATAGTGGTCATTTCCTTGACAGCCTTTTCACCAGAGATAGGGTTAATGTCGATAATAGCGAGAGCAGCCAGGCCAGCAGAGCAGAGAGAAGCGGCCATTTGAAAGCCGAGTCCCTGAGCACCACCTGTGACTACAGCAACCTTTCCAGTCATGCTAAATTTGTTAAAGATAGATGGCAAGGGCGCGGTTGTGCTGTGAGCAGCAACAACTGGATTGGCCTCATCCTGGATGGTGTCCGAGATCTGAGTGGCAATAGTCGGAGAGACAGCCGAAGGGATCTGGTCCAAAGGAGGAAGAGGAGATGGAACCTGGGTAATAATCGACGGTGGAGGTACCATTGCTAATAATGTGAATGTAAATCTTGGGCCGACAGGCGCTTTTGACTTCTAAAACAAAAAGGAATGTAGAAGTAAAAGAATTTTTTGCGAAACTGATGTGGGGAGCAAGAGAAAGGGACAGGACAACGGGAAAATGAAGGCCAATTTATAGAAAGCCTTGTGGGGACAGCGGAAGTCCAGGCCCAGTGAGTAAACGAGTCTGGTATACGGCCGAAAAAGCCGATAGCCAGAAAATCGTCGTGTGATGTGTGGAAGGGCAGCTGAAAGAGCCTAGTAATGATATACAAAAAGGGTGCGCAGGTGATAGAAATTAGATTTAATGCGGAAAAATTACACGAAGTATGAAAATAATTTGACTACGCCGGGGCAAATTTGCTAAAAAAAGACATCTAATTCTCACACTTGTCACAAGGCAAAAACACACTAAAAATGGCCGGACCTGTCGGGGAGAAGACAACGAGCAGTATAATTGCGATACTTACCTGAATGCACTAGTGTGAACGAGGGAATAGCTATGCACGATGTAGAAACACTGTAGAGAAGAGAAATGATCATATGGAGATGAGTTTTAGAGTTTAACTCGTGCCGAAGTTTGTATTTTGCCTGTTCTTACTATATTAGAGCGGCGGATCAGTACTTTGATGGGTATTCTTCCCCACATCATTAATTTATTGTCTGAATAGCTAGGACGCGTGCTATAATGGGGTAACTTCTACAGAGCATCGAGACGAGGTCTACGCTGGCGACACTTACCGACGTGTCACCAAAAAGCAAACATGCAAATAAGCGCTGCTGTTCACTAAAGAGCCGGCTGCGAAGTCGCATATTTTATTTTATTTATTTCTATATTTTGAAGCTTTTTATTTTTTTTCGCGCCGTCGCTCTAATAATCCGACAGCGCGGAGAATATTAGCTTGTTGGCTTTCAAACACATACATTCGGCGAAATTTCTGTTCCTGTTTGGTCACACTGGCCAGACAGACCAGATAAGCGCAGCTGCAATTGAATCGCATGCGGCAGAGCTCAGCAGCATTGCGTGAGCGGAAGACGAGACGAGGCAAAAGCAGAAAATCAAAAGGTGGATCCATATCTAGCTTAAAGGATAAAGAGTACTACTTCAGGACGTCTGTCACAGTAAAGGCAGCACGCCATATGATATGTAGAGGCTGTTACAGTTGTGTCTATTAAACTCTATCTGGCAGGTCTATTGAGTAACGAACGGTAGAGCGCAGCTTGCATTTCCAAAAATAACAGTAGAATCCTCCGATTCAGTGAAACGAAAACTCTAATGTTGCCTGTATCAGGAATCCAATAAGACCTGTGATCGATTTTTGAAGAGAGCTTACCTAAGAACGTAGGGATTCGGACACGCTAAACGACGTATTAGGTAAGGACTTACAGGGCTGAATAACCGCTTTCGTTGAAAGTACGCGACGTCTTACAAAAACATTAGTCAAGATGGCGCGAAGCTGACAAAGGAGCTGGGAAACGTTACTGAATGGAGTAATGCATGCTATGGCTTATGTCTATTTAGCCGGCGAGGCGTTAGGGACTGCGATCTGCACGTTGCGCAGCGATAGGAAACAGGGCGGAATCAACGGATTCTTAGGCGCGGTATTTACACGAAGCAGACGCGTGTGTCAGTTTATGCGTCGAGATCGTGAGCGCCGCTGTTGTATGCATGTTTTGCATTCTTTTCGACCGCGCCCCGATTGCGATCGCACTGCACTTTTAGGAAGAAACGCTCCACACGACAGCAACGGCACGATGAGTAAGCTAGCAGTTTTATTGCGGGGCACCTTTGATATGGCGAGAATCTTCTTGATCTCAATCTAATAAAGATAAATGAATAAATGAATAAATAAATGAATAAATAGAAATTCTACGAGCATGTTCCCCAGAGAATATACCAGAACCGCGATGCGGAGCCAATGGAGAGTAAAATACAGGACGTAACATCGATCTCTTTTCTGCATCATTCTATCATCGTGACGCTATCACATATCATTTCCTGCGGTGCTCAATTGATTCATAGTGCCAAAAACTGTAGTGGCTTTGCATCGGGCGCTACAGCCGCTTATCCTTCTCACGAAATTTTTTCTCAGATCATATACTACGTAACATATAATACTGGCCGCGAATTCTCCAACCAACCCTCCTTGCACACCACCCTCGTTGTCAGATAATTACCCTGAGCCTTGTATTTGCAGCTAGAGTCACGTGATTGAGAGTCTAGCGGACACGAAAAGAATCTCATAGACGGTCAACGTGTTGGTTTATGGTACTCTCGCGAGCATGCATGTGGTTGAAGGACGCGCGAATTGACTCTGCACCACTAGAGGTTTTCAGAATTTCGCTCGTTAACGGGGCAGTCTGATGCATCTCCAGGGCCCTCAGCGCGAGGAGACCGTGAGAGTAGTGAGGACTCTTGCAGAAGTACAAATTTTTGAGGCAGCATACAACGCCGCACAACGCCTCGCCTCGCACGCAGCAATACGCTTGCCCTGTGCGAGCGTGAGCACGAAAAATATTAACATAGCCTAACCCATTTGTACTTGCAGTCAGTGCGAAGATGCTGCGCAGCATGTATAAGAACGCACAATCCCAGTGTGATTTGTTATGTGTATTCTATATTGTACTGAAGGATAGGAGTGGACATGCTGAGCATATATGGAGAGCGAGCTGACGGAATTAGCAGAATCATTGCAGCAGGATTTTTACTATGAGTACTAATACGTACACTATACATGGAAGATACGGCTGGTGACTGGGGTGATGATACAGCGAATACATTGAATTACGCACTGTTTGCTGAGTATATTTTGTCAGATAGCTGGCTCTCTTGTAACTGAAGGCTTGCTCGTTAGTGATGACACTTGTCGGAAAAACCGATTACAAATGTGGTGGCGGTCTGGTATGCCCGAAACGAATATTGGTGGCTTCGTATTATGTTGAGTGCGGAAGGTTAGAGCGCAAAAGGGTCTTGTTAGCTTTTACTTTTTAAATATCTGTGGGTATCTGTCAACTGTTTGGTTCAGGAAAGGGGAAGTACAGCCTTTTCCGCGCATGTGGTTCCTTTAAAAGAGTAAGCATTTAGTAACAACATATCGTATACTGTCTTGTTGATAACAAACCTAGATGTGAGCCAGGAGCAATCGCTGCACAGGGTAGATCTAAAAAAAAGCACTAGCATACTAGAAACACTCGGACGGACTTTAGAAAACGGGAGGAATGTCTAATCACTGTGTTGGTTGAGCAGGATATTGACTCATATGTCTGGTTTGCTTATCAGCTGGTCACTAGTTTGTGTCGGTCTGTCAGCGATAGCTAAATGCCCATCTAGCAGTAACGAAAAGATAAGTGGACTATGAACAACTAAAATTTTCTTTTTATTACTCTGTCGTCCTTAACTAAAACTTTATACCCAACATACGGCGGACTCATTGTATTGTCACTAGACACAAATCTGCATTATACTAGCTTCCATAATATACATCTTATTCTGATTTAGTGCTGGATGGCTCATTTGGTATTGGCAAAGAAATGAATAATTTCTTTACCACCAGGATTTAATTCGTATTTTCGCGTTGACTCTGAAACCTTGGTGTTTACCACTGGTTCGTCGCTATTATAGTAGATTTTTTATACACAACTTTTGTTCTTCGTCTTCTTTTCTCTAACGTTCGCTATTCTACCGGTGTGCCTTTTTACTTTACATCTCGTAGCAGAACAACTGTTTTGCCAGTAGTAGGTCATGGCAAACACAGAGAATGAGAAATTGGTTCCCGCAGCTGAAGCTGCGGCGCCTGCAGCCTTACCGACTGCTGATACGCCTTTATTGAAGAAAGAAGCAGATGCAAGTGTCGATACAGATGCTTATTCTGACGAGTTCTCGTCTCTTCCTCCATCAGAAGCTGCTGTTCTGAGGGAGCAGGTTCGTCAGACAGAGACTGAGGCCAGTTTCATCTCGCTCTTTCGATATGCAGACTCCTTCGACAAGTTGCTTCTGATGGTTGGCCTTAGTTCTTCTATTGCTGAGGGTTGCGTGAGACCCATCATGACAATCGTCTTTGGTGGTATTACTGACCTTTTTTCTCGTTATACACGAATGACTCCTGATATGTACGCCTATGGTGGATACAATCAGACCTGTGACTTCTATAATTCTCCTTACTACGATGGAAATAGCACGTCTGCCTATAATGAAACTGCCTACTATTCTTACGAGCATGCTTACAACAGCACTGATTATTACTACTGCGATAAGTACACCAATGAATATATTTCTCCAGATTTCTTTCAAAGCGAAGTTAATCGACTTACTCTTTACTTTGTCATCATTGGTATTGTGGATCTCATTTTGTCTTATCTTTCAACGTACCTCTTTATCGATCGAGGTGAAGTGCTCTCCGCGCGTATCCGCGAACGCTACCTTGAGGCAGTTCTTCGACAGAATATGGGATATTTCGATAAGCTTGGAACTGGTGAAATTACTTCTCGTATCTCATCGGATGCCATTCTGATTCAAGAAGGTATTTCTGAGAAGGTAGGTTATTGTATTGCAAACTTCTCTACTCTTATCGCTGGATTGGTAGTTGCTCTTTCTCGTTCATATAAGCTAGCGCTTATATTGTCTGTTGTTTCTGTGATGATGATGATATCGTTTGGTATCGGATCCCAGAAAATGAAGCGTGCTATCAGGAAGTCTCTCGGTGGCTATGCGGTTGGTGGTACCCTTGCTGAAGAAGTTCTCGCCTCTGTCCGTAATGTTCAGGCCTTTGGTATCCAAGAGCGTCTTGCACTGCGATATGACAAGTACCTCATGGTCACTGAGCAGTATGGTCTTCAAGCCGGAATTTGTCTTGGTGTGATGTCTGGTATCATGAACTTTTCCATATTTGCTGCAGATGGTATGGCATTCCTTATCGGTGCTCGATACGTTGCAAATGGTGAGTTTACTACTGGTACCATTGTTACTGTCTTATTGACAGTTACATATGGTGCATTTGCAATGTCACACATTGCCCCGCATTTCAAAGCCTTCACTGCTGCTACCGCTGCTGCTTCAAAGATTTATTCTACGATCGACCGTCCGTCGGCTATTGACTCCAAGGACGATACTGGTGAGAAACTCAGTGAAATTAATGGTGAGATTGAGTTGAAAAACGTCAAGTTTATCTATCCATCTCGCCCCAATGTTACGGTTCTCAATGATTTCTCGCTCCAGATCCCTGCTGGAAAGACAATTGCTCTTGTTGGCGCTTCTGGTTCAGGCAAGTCCACAATTGTTGGTCTTATTGAGCGTTTCTACAAGCCAATTAAAGGTTCGATTACTCTTGATGGTCACGAAATTACCAAGCTTAACTTGCGCTGGCTTCGAAGTTGTATCTCTATTGTTTCTCAGGAGCCAACTTTGTTCAGTACTAGTGTTTACGAAAATGTTGAACAGGGTCTCATTGGTTCTCGCTACGAGCACTTAAGTTCTGTTGAAAAGCATGATTTAGTTATTGAAGCCTGTCGCCAGGCTAATGCTCTTTCTTTTATTGAGTCTCTTCCAAAGGGTTTTGAAACTCAAGTCGGCGAGCGTGGTTTCTTACTTTCTGGTGGACAAAAGCAGCGTATTGCAATTGCGAGAGCTATTGTTTCCAATCCACGTATCCTCTTACTTGATGAGGCGACATCTGCTCTCGATACCAAAAGTGAAGGTGTTGTTCAGGAAGCTCTTGATCGTGCTGCCAAAAATCGCACTACCATTGTTATTGCCCATCGTCTCTCTACTATCAAGGATGCAGATTGTATTGTGGTTATGAAACGTGGTGAAATTATTGAAATGGGAACACACAATGAACTTTTGGCAAAGAATGGAGAGTACTTTGAACTCGTTCAGTCGCAGAACATTGAGAAAGCCAAGGAATCTTCGGATGAGTCTTCGTCGTCTGAAACCGAGTCTGATTTTGATGAAAAGGATACCTGTAGCGAGAGCTCACTGGAGAAGGTGAAAACTGTTGCTACCTTTAGAGGTCAGAGTGCTTCTGACTATCCTGATCTGGAAGCTGAGAAGCGAACTGAGTACAGCGTTCTGGAATTAGTTAAATTCATAGCTGCTTTGTCTTCACCTGAGCAGACTTACACCATGATTGGTATATCTTGTTCCATTGTTCAAGGCCTTTCTTATCCGGCGATGGGCGAATTTTACGCGCACTCTGTTCAGGGCCTCAACTATGTGTTTACTAATATTAATATGATGTATCGGGAAATAAATATCTACGGTAGTTTGTTCTTTATGTTGGCAGTTATATTGTTTTTTGTAACTGCTGGAGCTTTCTCTTTCTATGCATATATTGCTCAGCGACTCATTCGTCGTATTCGATTTGAGATGTTCAGGACTTTACTTAGACAGGATATTGCATTTTATGATCGTGATGAGAACACTACTGGTGTGCTTACAATGTCTCTTGCTCATGAGGGTCAATCCATTGATGGTCTTTCTGGAGCAACCTTTGGACAAATTATGAATTCTATTGTTAATGTTATTTCTTCTTCTATCCTCGGTATTGTTGTTGCCTGGAACCTGGGTCTCGTTTGTGTTGCTTGTGTCCCAGTTTCAGTTGTTTCTGGATTTTTCCGATTTTACGTCCTCTCTAAGTTTGAAGAGACTGTTAGAAAGTCAAACGAGATTTCTGCTTCGTATGCATGTGAAGCTGCAGCTGCTATTCGTACTGTCGCAACTCTTACTCGTGAGGATGATGTTCTAGAGCATTATCATGACACTCTTTACGAGCAGACTCTAAAGTCAAGAGCGAAGTCTCGCAAGTCTGCTATTCTCTATGCTATTGCTCAGAGTATGCAGTATTTTGTTACTGCTCTTGCATTCTGGTACGGAGGTGTTCTTCTTCGCATCAGACAGTATGGTTTATTAGAGTTCTATATTGCTTACATGGCTATAATTTTCGGTTCCCAGGGAGCTGGTATTGTCTTTTCTTATGCCTCCGATATGGGAAAGGCAAAAAATGCTGCTGCTAACATTAAGAGACTCTTTGACAGTCAGCCAGAGATTGACTCCTGGTCTACTGAAGGCTCCACCCCACAGAATGTTCAAGGAAACATTGAATTCCGAAATGTTTCTTTCCGCTATCCTACCAGACCTCAGGTTCTTGTTCTTAATAATCTTAATTTGACTATTAAGCAGGGTCAATATGTTGCGCTTGTTGGTGCATCAGGATGCGGAAAGTCTACAACCATTGGTCTTATCGAGTCTTTCTATAGACCAAACGGAGGATCTATTTTACTCGATGGTGCGGACATTCGTAATTTTAATATCAACGAATATCGATCTCACCTTGCTCTTGTCTCCCAAGAACCAACTTTGTATGCGGGAACTATTCGTGATAATGTTAAGCTTGGTTCTCCAAATGAGGACGTGTCAGATGAGGAAATGTTTACTGTCTGCAAGCAAGCAAATATTCACGAATTTATCATGTCCTTACCTGATGGATATGATACTCTCGTTGGTTCTAAGGGAACTTTCCTCTCAGGTGGCCAGAAGCAGCGTGTTGCAATTGCCCGTGCTTTGATCAGGCAGCCAAAGGTTCTCTTGCTCGACGAGGCCACGTCTGCATTGGATTCCGAGTCTGAAAAGATTGTCCAGGCTGCTTTGGATATTGCTGCCAAGGGTAGAACCACTGTTGCTATTGCTCATCGTTTGTCTACTATTCAGAATGCTGATCTTATTTACGTTTTCGATGGCGGTAAGGTTGTTGAACAGGGCACTCATCAAGAGTTGCTGGCGAAGAGGGGCAAGTACTTCGAGCTAGTGCAGATGCAAGCTCTGGAGGAGATGAAGTGATGTGACTTGTCAAAATTTTTCTTTTAAATTTGTTCTTGAGTCTTCTTTTTATATATCTTTTTTGGTATTTTTGATAAATAACACTCTTGCTTTTTATCATTGACTATTTTTGTTACATTATTTAAGTTATTTGGGTTAGAGCATGAATGTTTTATTATTATAAGCATTGGACGAGTTGAGCGCATGTACATTGCGTATAGATAGATGTGTGTTGTCGTTACATATAAGCACTGTGGATTGGTGAGAATAAAACATGTTACCTTACGAATCGGTTCGTTTCTATCAGTAATCCGTTCTCCCTGCGTCTAAATTAATGTTATCTCAAGTGTTAACACCTTAAATTATTAGGGTTTACGTTTCCAGACGTAATCAGCTTTTTTATATGGCGCGGCCGAAATTTTGTTTCCCTCTACAAGCCATCATGTCTATGACTGGAGAATAAATGTCGTTTCTACGACGTATTAATGGATTATTGTAGATTCAAACAATGGATTAAATAGCATTTTAATCTCCGTCACCCGCTCAAACTTTTCTTGATTTATTGCTGCTTGTATCTATAGTTCCATCCTGCAGGTCTGCAGTCCGATAGTGCGTTAGCTACTTAATTATAGGACTTCTTCTGAATGCATACGAATTAGGGCTATTCTACATATCACGTGATTATCACATATTAACCTAAAATGGTACTACTTCCGCAAGCATATATATGGAATAGGTTATGTGGGTAGGGGTATCGGACCATCGAATTCGGAAAAGTACCTTGCGGGGTGTGAAGCGGACGAGGGAGAGCCTATAAAGCGCGCAAGAATCCTTCGAAAATATTAAATCAACAATATTAAACACCAACAAATCGATAACTATTACAATGGCATTAAATAGGAAATTCAAGCTTAATTCTGGATATGAGATCCCAGCTGTCGGCTTTGGTACGTGGCAAGCCAAGCCTCATGAAGTCGAGATGGCAGTCGAGGATGCGTTGAAAGTTGGCTACAGACATATCGACGCAGCAGCGATCTATGGAAATGAAAAGGAAGTTGGCACGGGGATTGTAAAGAGCGGTGTTCCACGAGAAGAGATTTTCATTACATCTAAGTTGTGGAATAATAAGCATTATCCGGAAGATATTGAAGCTGCTCTTGACCAGACATTGGCTGATCTAGGAACTACATATCTTGATCTCTATATCATGCACTGGCCATGCGCATTCAAGCGCGGCAATAACAACTTTCCTGTTGATGAGAACGGTGTTTTCCAGTTGGCAGATATTTCCTACGTAGAAACTTACAAAGGTCTTGAGAAGCTCCTTAAGACTGGTAAAGTTAGATCAATCGGTGTCTCTAACTTCAACGTACGTCGCCTCAAGGAAATCCTAGACAAGTGCTCTGTTGTCCCAGCAGTTAACCAGATTGAAGCGCATCCATACTTGCAGCAGAAGGAATTATATGATTTCTGTAAGGAGAAAGGAATTCTCATTGAGGCTTATTCACCACTAGGTAATAATCTGACTGGTGAGCCACGCACCGTGGATGATGCAAAGGTAAAAGAGATTGCAGATCGCTTGGGAGTCAATGCCGGACAGGTATTGATTTCATGGGGCGTCCAGAGAGGAACTGTTGTACTACCAAAGTCTGTAACTCCAGCTAGAATCAAGATGAATTTCAAAGATTTTATCATTCCGGATAAGGAGATGGCGGAGTTGGATGCTCTTGAGCGCCATAAGCGATTCAATTTTCCTGCGCAGTGGGGTTATGATGTCTTTGATGAGGTTGGAGATGAATATGTACGTAATGCTGCTATTGCTTATGGTCAGAAGACAAAAGCGCAGTAGATTGATGTATAAATCACATTTAACTTGCTTAGAGAATTCGATATTCAAATACACATAGCTATATTATATTTAGTAATACGTCATATTTTATGCTGTAAGTCGTCCTGTAAAACTTATATTAATTCTGCAGCTCGGTGATCACCCCCACTAATAAAAGTTGATGTCGTCTGCTCCTGGTAGCGATGTCGCGTGCAAAGTATTACTGTAATCGGTTAATTGAGTAGAGTTACAGCAACAACAAAACTTTAAATAGATTTCCGAGAAGACTGATGATTCAAGATATTTCCGAGGAAGAATCAACTCGCATAGGCCTGTTACTTGCATCTTCGAGTTTTATATTTCCGAGCTCTCCGCCAAGAATGTCCGAAGCTTATGCTCGGAGACGCCGCCTCATATTGCGCGGCAAGAGTCTTCAGCGTAGTTTAAAAATGTGGGGTGCTCCATACATACGCGGTAATAGACTGAAATATTAAGATAATTAGTATTATCGAATTCGAATATTTTTATAGAAGCAGGTGTATGTGAGCGATTCTCTCAGACATAATTTTCCTTAACCATGACAGTGGATGTACCAAAAGACCAGAGTGACATCTTGGTCATAGATGACCTTACTCGCTACAATGCATTCAAGAACCCTACCAAGAAGATATTGGCATATCCTTCGAGTCCCTCGAACGGAATAGACTATACTGACTATACTTTCAAGGATCTTGATACATTTGCATATGTGGCAGCGACTGAATATGCAAAAACAGCGCCTCCAAGGTCATCATCCGCTCAGATGAACGACGTTGTGGCCCTACTGGGCTCGTCTGACATTGACTATGTCATTACGACTCTGGCATTAGCAAAATTGGGCCACAGCGTTCTGTTTCTCTCTAGTCGCATATCGCATGCTGCCTACATATCATTGCTTAGAGAGACAAGCTGTAATATCATGCTAGTTGGTAATGGCTTCCGCGAAAAGGCAAATGGTCTCCTTAACGAACTTCCCGACTTACATATTTTGTCTATCCTTGGGCCAGATGTATATGGCAAGCGAGGCTTTTCCGAACCTGCAAATACTCGAATGACTCATTCTCTCGACCGCTCGATTGAGAGCGATCGTATATGTTGGATTATCCATTCGTCTGGATCTACTGGATTGCCAAAGTCCATTCGCCAAACAAATCAAGCCGCACTAAGAAACTACGCGAACAATCTCAACATGAGAGGTCTGATCACGCTACCGTTATTTCATGCTCATGGAATCTCAAGTGTTTTCAGAGCGTTTTACTCTGGTAAACAGATTCACATGTATTCTGCAAGCCTACCTCTTACTAGCGCAAATATCTCTTCTGTTATGCGCGCATACGACTTTGAGGTTCTCTATGGTGTACCATATGCTCTTAAACTCCTCTCAGAGACTGCAGATGGAATCGCTCTTCTTCGCAAACTTAAGCTCGTTATGTTTGGTGGCTCTTCGTGTCCCGATATTCTGGGTGATTTCCTAGTAAAAAATGGTGTTTACATAGTTGCACACTATGGGACTACAGAAACTGGTCAGTTAATGACCTCAGAGCGTGACCGTAAGAATGATCTCGACTGGAATTATCTTCGTGTTCCCTCTAAATTTGCGCCATACGCAAGTTTTGAGCCTCGTGGAGAGGTATATGAGCTCGTAGTCCTTGATGGTTGGCCGTCTAAGGTTGTTAGTAACCGTGCAGATGGTGCATATACCACAAAGGATTTGTTTGTTCCTCACCCTAGTCGCCCTGGGCTATGGAAATACTATGCAAGACTTGATGACACTATAGTGCTGGTCAATGGAGAGAAAGTAAATCCTGTCCATATGGAACATGCGATTCGCCAGCATAGCTTAGTGAGAGAAGCAGTTATTGTCGGTACGAATAAGCCAAGACTGGGTCTCCTTGTTATTCCTTCGGAGGCCGCTAAAGATTTTTCCTCTGAACAGTTGATTGATAAACTAGTGCCTGCGATCAATAAAGCAAACGAGGGACAAGATGACTTTGGAAAGATAACGCCAGACATGATACTTGTTCTCCCTTCTGATACCGAGTATCCTAGAACTGATAAAGGAACTGTAATTAGAGCAGCATTTAATCGTGACTTTGCAACGAAAATAGAGGATTTATATACCACAAAGGCTGCTGGCTATGGTGGACTTATCTTAGATGAACCTGAGTTATGCCAGTATCTGTCTAAGCTTGTTTCCAAAACTCTAGGTCTCACTAAGCAAATATCTATTAAGGATGATTTCTTTTCATTGGGAATGGACTCTCTTCAGGCTCTAACTGTACGTGCTCAGATTCTTAGAGATCTGGATACAGGCCGTTCGCAAATTGGATTAAATATCGTATTTGATTATCCAACAACTGAGAGTCTTGCACGAGCACTACAATCTGCCAGGGTTACTGGATCGACAGTCGCTAGCTCGATAGAAGATAACATGAAATATATGACTGAGCAGTTTTCTGTCTTTCAAAGACATAATTGTTCCATTAATTCTGCCCCACAGACTGAACATATCGTTCTGACGGGAGCAACCGGATCACTTGGAGCACATATTCTGTATCTTCTTGTCACTATGCCTAATGTCTCTAAGGTTTATTGTCTTGTACGCGCCCGATCTCCTACAGATGCATTCAATCGCGTTGTACGTTCTCTTGCTCAACGAAGGCTACATCGTATTATTTCTACCAGCTTGGTTGATAAAATTATTACTCTGCCGTCTGACTTAGCCAAGCCAGACTTTGGAATTGGAGATGACTACAACATTGTCGTTCAAACAGCTACTAAGATCATTCATGCAGCATGGCCAGTGAACTTTAATATGGCATTGCAATCGTATGAGAGCGCGCTAGCCGGTTTGCACAATCTTATACAGCTTGGATTGAACTCTCCATATACTGACCCTGCCCCATTCTTTTTTATTTCAAGTGTTTCTGTGGCGAGTAATACACCTGGTGGGTATATCAAGGAGCAAGTAGACCACGATTACTCACATGCTCAGGGAATGGGCTATGCCCAGTCAAAGATGGTTGCTGAAAACTTGTGTTCGAAAGCTCGAGCAGAATATGGTGCTCTTTCTAGAGTCCTTAGGGTTGGCCAAATCTGTGGAGATACTAAGTGTGGTGTGTGGAATCCTGCAGAGGCTATTCCGCTGATTTTCCAGTCTGCTCTCACAATTGGTGCAATTCCAGCTCTTGAAGAAAACGATCGATGGCTGCCGGCTGATACTGTCGCAAAAACAGTTATAGACTTGGCGTTTGCAGATGGAGAAAGCAAAATGGATCCAGATGCGCTTTTCCATGTGGTAAATCCTAAGACTTTTCACTGGTCTAGAGATATGATTCCTCTACTTGCAGATACTGGTCTCAAGTTTGACGTCGTCCCTCCTGCAGAATGGGTGCACCGCTTGCAACGCTCAAATTCAGACCCCGTAGAAAATCCTCCTATTAAGCTGGCTGACTTCTTTGCATCTAAGTATGAGCATGCGTCTGGACGAGAAGCATTCTTCGATACAGCTAACTCATGCAAGTTCTCTCCTACTTTGAGAGAAGCTCCTGTAGTTAATTCCGAGCTTGTGAGCAAGATGGTATCTTACTGGACCTCTTATGCATGGACTAGGTGTCCTCGAGTTGTTTATATAGAAAGGTCCCTAGGAGCTATTGATGACTTTTATTTGAAATTGACGAAGCAAGTTTCTGGTAAGGTGGAAAAAATTATCACAGCAAGTCCCCAGGACGCATTAGATGCAATTCGTACAACTCCAACTGGGACTGAGTGGGCTATTGTAGAAATGCCTTTATTATCTGAGGCTTTCCAAGTCCTCAGAGCTCAAAGTCGTTGTGTTTTTGTTACAAATGATATATCCAGCTCTGAGACTTCGGATATAATCTTGGCTGGTTCTATTGATATCGCTGTAGTCTGTGAAGCAGTAGTAGGAATCTTTCTTTGAGCTATATGCCCAAACAGTTGAATTTAGTTTGTCTTGCTTGTTCCATTGCATTAGATTTCATAATATGATTATTGATTTTTCCTTGATAGTTAGTTATTCAATACAACTCATCGTTTCGTTATGAAGTATTCTATATAATAAGTATTAGCCAGATCGGTAGATAATGACGATAGTAGTAGATTTCGCGTGACTCTCCCGCCATACCAGATTTTAACGAAAGTTTAATTATTCTAGAGTTTATACTCTCCACAACTTTGTTCGCACCAATTCCGAAAGAGACTGCGGGGAAATACAAGTCCGAGAATAATAGAATAAAACATGTTAAACAATGGATAAGATAAATGCTTGCTATAATTTGGGCACTGGATTATGCTCGGAGAATATGTGGGGTTGGCGTTCTCTGAAACACTGTCACAAGGATAATAAAATAGCTGATAAATATCTCGAGAATCACCAATCTACAGCGAGAGTAAGCCTAGCAAGAAATATTTCTCTACATAGTCCTGATTTTCACGCTGATATAACAATATGTCCAAGGCTTCACTATTCAAGACAGGCTCTCAGTGGCCATCTGTATTGCTTGGATCATTTACGGCTTTTGGAGGTATATTGTATGGCTATGATACAGGTCTCATTTCAGGTGTCATAGCTATGAAGCCATTTGTAAAGCACTATGGTGAGATTGGATCCACGGGCAGCTATGCTTTACCGAGTGGAAGAAAATCACTTATAGTCTCTATATTGTCTGCTGGACTATTCTTCGGGGCTCTCTCGATCGCATATTTCGCAGACAGATTTGGTCGAAGAGCAGGATTGATACTGGCGTGCTTAATATTCTCATTTGGTGTTATTTTGCAGGTAGTCCAGACAAATCTAGCTCTCTTTGTAGTTGGAAGATTCTTTGCAGGATGGGGTGCTGGTTCAGTGTCGTCCTTAGGACCTTTGTACCAATCTGAGATATCTCCTAAAAATATACGCGGTGCCATCGTTGCTGGATATCACCAGGCCATTACTTTCGGTATATTTTTAGCTGCAGTAGTAAATAATGCATGTCAGACCAGAAGTGATAAATCATCATATATCATTCCTATATCTATCCAATTCATATGGGCGGTAATTTTGATAGGAGGATTTCTATCTTTTTTGCCAGAATCACCACGATGGTATATCAAGAGAGATCGAATGGAAGACGCAAGAAAGGCATTGGCATATATCAGGCACAGATCTATTGATGATCCTGTACTAGAAGAAGAATTACTGGAAATCAAAGTCAATTTGGATTTCGAAATGTCTATTGGAAGATCTTCTATACTAGACTGCTTTAAAACAGAAAACCGACAGCTTCACAGAATCGTTATGGGCACAGTCGTCATGGCGTTCCAGCAACTTGCTGGCGTCAATTTCATAAAGTATTTTGGAACAGACTATTTTCAGAGTGCTGGTGTTAAAGATTCTTTCGTCATTTCAATGGCAACTAACTCAGTTTCAGTGGGTATGACAATGCCATCAATGTATCTAGTCGAGAAAATGGGTCGACGGAACCTTCTGATGGCTGGTGCGTTCGGTTGCTTCTTGACTCAGTATGTTATAGCAATCGTTGGAATAGTATCGTCATCTACAGTTTCGCAAAAAGTTTTGGTAGCATTCTCTTGCTTGTTTATGGCATCCGATTCTATTTCCTGGGGTCCAACACCATGGGTACTAGTCGGAGAAGCGTTCCCTCTTAGAACGAGAGCCAAATCTGTTGCAATATCTGCAGCGAGCAATTATCTATTTAACTTTGCTATTTCTTATGCGACACCCTACATGGTCGATGAAGACCAGGGAAATCTCGGAAGCAAGGTGTTTTTTGTCTGGGTATGTATTGACCAATTTTCTCACCTGATATCCTGAGTGTGTCTTTCGGGTAATATATTTCTAACTTGTTACTTTTAGGGATCGTGCTGCTTGTTTGCGGTATTCTTTGTGTACGCATGGGTGTTCGAAACGAAAGGACTCAAACTAGAACAGATCGATGAGCTGTACTCCAGTGTCAAATATGCCTGGCAGTCACCTAACTTTGTACCAAGCAATACTACCTTTGAGTACGTAGAAAAGAATGATGTCGAGACAATTGAGAATACCCTGGAAACACACAAAGACCGGCCGAGTCATGTATAAGCAACTTGTTAATTTGTATACTGGACTTTAGTTTATCGTGTGACGTTCCAGCTAATGCACTTGTCCCAGCCATACTATATAGCGTATGCTCTGTATGTAGTTTTCATACTTATTAGCTAGCTTCGATACTCTAAATATTAATTCTGGAAGTATGTCAACATTTGATCAGTGCGCGCTCGCTATACCTGCCAGTATCGCACATCCATTTGCAACCTTTGGTCCACGGTAAACAAAATGGGCTCCAGTCGTTTGAATAGAAACCACCAAGTATGAAAGCTTAGTAGAACTTCCACTGACACAGCTCTTTCTGCTTACGCAGATACCCCTGGGCGTCATCAATTACACCATATTGCTTGGTGCCTTATGCCATTTAAATGCAGTTATTTCTAGGCACCCGGGACTATCGCCGCGATATTCCCGAAAAAACTGTCTCAAGTCAGAGAGACATGTTATTACTCAATTATACAAGGTACTATATACGTGCAGCCAGAAGCCACGTATATTACACAGAAAAAAATGTCGGTCTCACTACACTTGCTAAGCTTGGGATTGATAGTGCATGCATCGGCGGTACGAGCGCTTAAGCGTCGTTTGGTGCTCTGTTATGTAAATTATTCATGAGCCAGAACACTTACTACAGGAGTCGACGACTGGTCTCTTAGTTGGTTCCACTTGGCCAGTGGTTACCAGACCAGGTTTATCTCCAACTCGTGTATTTTATTGATAAGGTCTAAACCTAATTTAAAGTGCTGTACGAACACAGTTAGCGTAAATCTATTAAAAGTCTAAGTCCGATAGAGTTTCATTATATATCGTATGTATGTCATAATTAGTCAGTAGTCTATTCGAGCGAGATTCACTAAAAATACTCAGACTACTCACCTCCGCTTGTAGATTAAGTAAAAACACATACGAGCAGCATAGATATTAGCTCCAGCATTACTGAAGAGCATGCTTCACTAACCAAGTGCGGCAGAATAATAAGCTCTTGATCCTCTACTACTCTGATGTCTGAAGTCATGGGTCCCTCAAGAATTTCGATAGTATGAATCAACGCATGATGCTTGGAGGACGCCAAAAAGTAAGTCGGAGACTGTGCGTAGAATTGGTGGTCATCCCCAAAAGGATGGAATGAAAGAATCGGTCACTGAATTGGCGACTGGCAAAATCAAGAAGATGCTTTCCTCGATGCCCGTTGGCTAGGTCTCTATCATTCTCGACACCGCAGAACGTACCTGGCATCCAAATGTTAAGCGATAGCTGCAATAGCTGAGTAGATGGCACAGATAAAATGTAGCATCACCCACAGTTCAGATGCCAGTTCTACAAGTAATCTCGCTAATATTATGGATCCCTGCGGACCTTGCAAGCAATAATGGTATATCAGCATTAGGCACGCGGCAGAAGAGCGTTCTTTGAAGGGGGTTAGGTGTGACTGAAGGCGGTCCTTGCGGTATTTTGTAGTGCAGAGTGGATCGGCCACTGCCATAGTCTTACATATTTTATCTGGTGCTTCATTTTAGGTCCAGCTAAACTTCGTCACGGTTTACTCCTTTTTTTGTAGTCGCTGAGCTAGTTTCAGTGGTCCGTGTGGGGGGTTCTAGTAGAAACCTGGCTCTGTTTTGTCTACGTGGTCAATACTAGCCTGCCTTCATTCTGCAGCTACCTCTGTCCTTTGGAATTGGACAGAGTTAGCTGAGAAGCGAGTCACTGGCGCTTGAAGTCTATTGGGGATAGAGTTCCAGAGCTACAGTTATACATGTGGCTAGTGCGGTAGTACATATGACAGTTTGCCGCTGACGGGTCGGAATAGAAAGCTGGTCTGTTGAACATAGAAAGCAGCACCATTGTATACTAATGAAACTATTTGGCTACCGGAAACATCTGCCTGGTCCGCGACCTGCTGTCGCCTGTAGCCACCAGGAGCAATAGATAGCTACCGACGTTAGCCAGTAAGCGGAATTCTGTATAGACGACTACCATTATTAAGACTACATAAGCTACGTATTACTAAGCCCAACTGCGTACAACTAAGCCTAGCTATGTGAGAACACGTATAGCTGCATTGGCCTTCAGCATGTTAATGTTTGATTTCACAATGCCTTCATAGCTCTACGCGGGTTGCTCTGCTAGCATTACAGCGAGTTACTGCACAGATTACGAGGATTAATCTAACGGGAAGCGCTAGCTAATACTGATCGTTGGAGGCCCGACAATGCGGAGAAGCTGCAGCATAACTGTCCACACAATCACTGCTTCTCGCCGACCGTAAAGGGGGATGTTGGAGCGCGGATGAGTGTCATTCGCGCACTTCGCTGCTAGACATCAACAATACAGCGACATAACGGTAAACATAGCATCTATACTACGAAATAAATAAGAATGAAATGCAGTAGTAACGCAGACGATAAGCTCTCGTTGTAGAATAGTCTAATTTATGATTGTGGTTAACATCACAGGTGGAATACTCGTATTCGTAAGCAAGCAACCAGAAGCTGACTTCGACTTGATGCTTTTTCTAAGACTTGTTTCAAACTGTCCTCATACCCTTAATAAAAATAAAAATGCGCCGACAAATCTCAGCATCACTCCACTGTCTATGTAAATGTCATGTAAGTGTCATGTCCACATGAAGAAAAGTTATTGTTGACATAGTGAGGCACAACGTTGTACAACCGTAAATCTTGAGAATTGCTTGGGTGCCAAAGACCGTTAAAACCGGACGTTTTCGTCACAGAAAACTGGTCCATGAATCCCCCCACTTCGCATGTCTAACCGTAATAGGAAATTTAGGGGTAGCTCTCTAACTGCATGCCGTCCCCTATATTTAACCCAAGCCCTCACGAGAAATAGATTTGGTTAATACTGGAAACCTTTGGCTGCGGTTTGGGGAGGAAATAGCAAAAGGCGACGAGGCGAAAAAAAAAAAGAGCTATACGATATTGTAAGAGGAATAAAATAGCAGAGAATACAATAGCAGCAGTTTTTGAAAGGCAAACTAAAAGGAAAGAAAAAGAAAAGAGGACAACCAATTTGATAGCTCGCTTTCATAGAGCATAGTACGTGGTATTCTTTGTTATGGCAAAAGAGAAGCAAACAAGAGCCAAAGATCTATTTTTTCAACGCAGGTGGTAGAGACTTTTGATCATATGAGGTGGTGATCATGGTCGGCGTAGCTGGCGGTAGCAGAGGCTGCATGAACTGTCGACGCCGTAGAATTAAGGTAAGGACAAAGTCGCGTTATGAAGAGATATGCAAGAATGTATAGAGTCGGCATGCTGGACCAGAGCATCAGAAGATCGGGTAGACAAAGGACGAAATATTCAGTTCTAATAGAATCAGAATATTACGTGGTGAAAAAATATCAGAGTAAAAATAGAATTTTTTTGATAAGAGTACGCGAATTGCTTGTAATGAATCATGATGAAGCATTAGCTGTTGATATAAGTGACGCAAAGCAGAAGTTCGCTTAAGTAAAAATGCGATTATTGCATCGTCAGATTATAAATACACAGCAAAATGCAGAAATTGGCTGTGTCTCGGTGTTAAAATTGCTCTTGTCCGTGTCCGGCATATAGACCAGACTGTGAAAGCTCGGGAGTGGGCTTGGTGGGGAACATAACGTGAAAAGGATAGAATTGCGAGAATGCGATAGCCACAATCTGAGCCAGTACTGATTTATGTGCAATTTGTTTTTTAGTGCGACGAACAATATCCAATCTGCAAGCGATGTATAAAATCCAATCTTACATGTGATGGACCGAAGGTTGGACCTGTATTCAGGCGCCAGCGTGTTGGCAGCCTGGGCTTCACTGTTACGGAGGAGACTGTCAGGTCTTCCGAAAGTGAAAGTCAGACTGGTGTAACCACTCCCGAGATGGATGGCAATGACCCGCAAAGCACAATCATTAAGATGCTTAGCTCGGCGAGAAATGCAGGAAGCACTATTTCAAAGCTGCAAGAAGTCTGGAATTACGAGATTGGACGCAAAGACCATGGTGTAATAGTACTGAACTCTCGTTTGTCGCCTGATATGGATAGCAGCCTTTTGTGGTATTTCGTGAAAAATTTTGTCAGCGATAGTGGCTACACATCTGATAGAAGATTCAGTGAACTCTACAACCTATGGGTTCCAAATTTACCTCGGATAATAGATCTCGGGCCAAACTCCCCAGCTTGCCAATCTTGTCGAGCGATAGTCCTATCTTTCTGTGCCGGTGCACTGAAAGATGAATCGCTGAGAATGCGATCTATAGATGCATATGCCCGTGCGCTGAGACTCCAAAAGGAGAATGTAACTGACTTTGTTCGGGAGCTAGAAGAACAGAAAGTCGCTCATAAGAATAGAGTAGTATACGATTTCGAGACTGATAGCGAGGGGCGCGGAAAGCTCAAGGCACGATTCTTACACAGTTTAATAGCGGCTGCTTTCTTCATACTGTATGAGTACATGACTCCTACAGATTCGGTTTCATGGATGACACTTGCAAATGGCATTGCTGGAATGTTGAGGCTCGTGGGACCTGTTGCGTGTCAAGAGGGTATTCCACATAGGACATACGTATCCTTAAGAGCCCTTTTGGTTATTTGCAGCATTTTATCTCATCAGGACACATTCTTGTCCTCTCGTGAATGGCGAGAGATACCGTTCCAGGTATTTCCCAAGAACATTGACCAACAGTTATATGACATAGCTCTAGAAATCCCAAAGCTAGAGCAGGTTGCTTCAAAACATGTTTCATTAGATCCTTTGAAGATTCCTGAGGACGATAGCGCTTGGATTCGGCGGGAGTGCTCCAAAGTGCGGACGAAAGAAGATATCGAGGAAATGGTGTATGTTTTTAGGGCTTTACAGCGGGTGGACCGTCAATGCGACGAATGGTTTGGTCAATATAAAGCTAGTGTAAAGGAGCATGTACATGCGAATTATAAACAGACAGATAGCATGGTCTTCAACGAGGAGCTTGGTGTACTTGAAGATTCGACTGTCCGATGTACCGCCGTTGATAGCGCTGAAGAGTGGATGAGAACACATTTTTTCAAACCCGATGTGGCTTTTGTATCCAGATTTGACTACAGAACGAATTTCTATTATTACTCAATCAGGATTTTACTGTGTATACTACTAAGATTATGTTCTCCTTTCGCTTTCATGAAGGATCTGAAGTTACGTAGTCTCTCTGAAACATTCAAGACTACAGATATAAATCAGTATATCGAGCAGGTTAGATACCGAGGACGCGAGTTTAGTGCAGTTGTTTGCAGATCGTCAAATCTCATCTCATCGTATGGGCCAGGTTATCAAGTTGCAAATCTGCAAATGTGTCTTCGAATGGCTCACAGTCTTTTGTGGGATCCGCTTGATTTATACTGGGTTGAAATGCAGTTGAAGAAACTAACAGCGCGCGGTTTTGCTCTAGGTACTGCAGGTGTAACTAATCATGCACAGACGTATTTACCATTATATGACAGTCTGCAGACCTGTCCGGGCTGTCAAGAAAAATTAAGGATAATGCTAGCGGATTAATTTAATTTTTGGTTTCTTATCATGTGTTGTATATGACAAAAAGTATGAGTTTATTAGGCATGGTTTGTATATTATAATTGTTTGGAATACAATGACTACACGAGTTTCACGACAAACTTATTTTGATGATGTATAGATCAATATAGAACTATTTAAGTGTCATTTGTAACTTAATAACATTTAATTGCTTTTATTTTGTATATGTTCTTGTGGATATAGGAAAAGTTATGTATTAATAGAATATCCAATGTTCGATAAGATATCTTTCGAATATAATAAATTTAATCTATTCTGCGTCTTTCTTAAGATCTTGACATGGCTCGACTGTCTTAATAACTCTCGCAGGATTACCAACAGCAACGGAATAGTCGGGGATGCTCTTAGTGACAACTGAACCAGCACCTATTGTACAGCCCTTTCCGATGTTGACACCTGGCAAGATGGTACAATCTCCGCCAATCCAGCAGTCATCGCCGATCGTAATAGTATGTGCTCTTTCGAGATGATCTCTTCTCGTTTGGACTTCAGTATCATGCGTAGCAGTAAAAAGAGAGACATTGGGTCCAAACAGGACCCTATCTCCGATAATAACAAGAGCGCAGTCAAGGATGCAAGTTCTAATATATAGGTGCAACAAATGGTTAGCTATTCCATCTCGGTATGATCAATTAATTCGACTCTCAATACTCACCCAAAATTCGCATAAAAGTTATCACCAAGGATAATGTTTGTACCATAATCAAAAGTAAAAGGAGCCTCAATGTATGTGTTCTTTCCCATCTTGCCAATTATCTGATCAAGCATGTTGTAGCGAATCTCATCAAACTCCTTGGCAGTGACATCGTCACCAGGACAATATGTGCTGTACTTAGTGATCCACTTTCTAGCTCTGAATCGTGCCTCAACTAGCTCCTGTGCAAAATCATGATAACTAGTCAATTAATGTTAACTTAACAGATCCGGAGAACACGACCTGTTCATTGACTACTATCAAATATAGAGATAGTTCGTTCACTTACTTCAATCCACAGATCATTAACTCGTAATCCTCACACATTGGCACATTCTTGAGCGTCTTTGCAAGAGCAATTAGCTTTTCATCCTTCTGTTTGACAGTCATTGTGTTTTTAGAGCTCATTTATCTATAAGTTAAGGCAATAACTTGGTGCAGAAAGCAGAGAGCTGAGAGCTGAAATAGAATGTTGAATTGAGAACAGGTAAGTCGCATTTCTCCACTTGAACGCAGAAAAACGGCCGATTTATTTACCGAAAACCCTCGTTAGCCCTATCGCATTAGCATATCTTACATTCAGGATCTATTATTACTACAACAATGACTGCTGGCCATTTTGAGAACAGCTACGTGGCATTCAATGGCGGTGAGATCTAATTAAGCTTTTGTTGGACTGTCCCACTAGAACTACTCATATCAACATTACTAAGCTTATTTCATAGGGCTAACATTGGAAATTGAAAACAGTGGAAGCGGCACTTCTAACGTGAGTTGATGTTGCCGAGGCGCACAAGCTAGTACTTTTCTCCAAGAAGGACAGCATGAGCGACTTTTGTTGTAGAGGCTGTGATAGTTGAATTTCTACACGATTGCTTGTCAAGCGCGGCATAGGATAATAGATTGCGATTCTATACAGCATTATTCCCAAGCGTCCAAAAGATAAGGCCATACGCGAAGTTATGTTTGCTTCCGCTAAGCCTTCTTCTTCTCAAGAGGCTAAGCCATTTCACAATATTCTCCCTCATAGCCAAGATAAAGTATGGTTGATAGCTAGAGAGCGGTCTTCAATTACCCAAGAAATCTGTTTCTCTCCAGAGCTTTCATTATCTTAGAGCACAAAAATGTACTAAAAACATAAGAAAGGGGCTTCCAATACATGTTCTCTAGGTTTACCAAGAGACTTGAATTGCGGATATCTTGGGTCTTTTGGTACTCAGGAATTTTAGATGCTTTTGCTTTCTAAGAGATATATCTGCCATTGGTTTTATCAGTTCCTAGCAACATCGGTATCTACTCTAAGCCCAAAGCTTCCAAAGTGTGAGCCATTTGATTGCCATTATTATCCGAAGATAGTTTAATTGTACGGTAGATCTATGACTCAGGAGCGATTATTAATATCAAGTGCGGTATTAAGATACAATATATAGTCATGCCATATACGACAAATTTTAAATGAGCTAAATTCTGCTGTAGGCTTCAAGAAACTATATGAAGCAGAATATTTCTCTCTGCACTAACGATACTATGTCTGAGGTGAAAGACAGCACTTTTGTTGAATTGATGTGTAATTTGCGCGTAAAATTGAAGAAATAAGATATGGTACGTGCGGGCTCTATAAGTTTATAAAGCGGCTCGAGCTCGTGAAATATTCTGCTTGAAAACAGGTACCTTTAGTATTTTTACAACTATGTTCGACAAATATCATATATAATATCACTAAACTACGGAACTGGTCATAAATAATAAGACATAATATCGACATATTATTATAAGTATATTTACTAAACAGCCTTTCTCAAATGCTATCGTCACCAAAAGCAGTAATATAAAACATGAATGACAATAAATCACGAATCTAACAGATATATACAGATACAAATTTAAGCATCGCTATACATATCTTTTTCTTTGACCTTTTTCTCCGAAAAGCTACCGTCACTGGCAGGCTCAACACCGTCAATCACACCAATCTTTCCATACAATTCCTCGCTCTCACGTCTAACGCCAACATCAAGTTTGGCATCAGCTTCCTCAGCATCAACAGCTAATCCATATTTGTTGACGACACGTCCCTTAGCTTTAGCTTCATATTTGGTCATAAACAGGAAAAACATGACTCCCATAGCTTCAAGCACAATCAAACCAGTAGTAATCTGATAACCAACAGAATACTTTGGAGCCTTTTCGGTAGGGAAAATTACAACTGGAAGCCAAGCAGTCATAGCATACGACAAAGTCGATCCTACTGCTGGAAGCATACCGCGAAGTTCAGTATCATCCTGGAAGGCTTCTGCAGACCAAGCTAGCATCATACCCCACAAAGCATATCCAATGTTTGGACAGAAGAAAGCAAAATACTTAAGACCATAAGGAATGTCCCAGATTGCCAGAAGCAAATTACCCAAGAAACACCAAGCAACAGCGTGCATGATAAACGGCCATCTGATACCATAGCGATCAGAAATGTTGGCGGATAAGTATCCAGAAACAAGAGAGAGAGCATATCCACCGGAAGGAATAACATTGACTTGTTGAACGCTATACGTTCCTAGAGAACTCAACCAAAGGTTGAAGTATCCGGTAGTATCACAGATGTTGAAAAGAACCCATGGCCAAAGGAAACCGTATGGACGCCAAGTTAGGAAATATTTGAAAAACCTCTTAATGGTGAGAGGCTTAGGTGCCTTTCTTCCGACATCCTCCATTCTAACATAACTATATTCTTTCTCTAATTGACTCAAATACAGGACCTGGGTATTAATTGGATAGTCCGGGACGGAGTAGAAACCCAACAGAGCAATTGGAATTCCGATACAACCGTCAATAATAAATAGCCATCGCCATCCGGCGAATCCTGCTAAACCATTCATATTAGTGTAAACACCAGCTTGAATATAACCGGAAAACATGGAAGCAATGGCCCACGCCGCGTCATAAAGCTCCATTCGCTTCGAGAGTTCACTGGGTTTGTACCAAGAACCCAGCACCATAGCAAGGCCAGGATAGGCAACTGACTCAAAAAGACCGATCACGAATCTAATACCGTAAATAGTTTTGGCGTTTGGAGCACCAGCAATAGCCATAACAAGACCGGACCATATAAGCTCACAAAGTGGAATCCATATAGATGGACGGACTTTGTTCAGAATAATAGATGATGGAATCGCACCGATTAGATACCCAATATTGAAAAAGGTAGTGAACAGGTTACGCTCGTTACCATTTAGATTAAGGTCTTCTTTCATACCAGATACATAAGCATTAGAAACATTGCTGTTGTCCAGTGTCTTCAAGAAGAACGAAAGCAAACAATAAATCAAGATATTGGCATCGAGCTTCTGCATGTATTTTCGTTCCTTTGGAGGAAGACGGAACGTATCCCATGCTTGCCCGAGTGTCCGTGCAAGGAATGAAGGCTCAAAATGCTCATCTTCGTCAATGAAATCGTGAAATCGTTCTTTAACTTCCTCACGAGTCCATGACCGTGAAGGGCGAGCTCTCCAGTCACCCTCCTTATATTTCTGCTTAGCAGCAAGAAAGAAATGATGTAACTCAAAGAAACCCATAATTATCTAGTCCTTATGGAACTTTGGGTCTATAGGTAACAGACGTTAATGTCACATAACATGTAGCAGGAAAAAGTGCTCTTTATATAGACCGGTATACTGTCTAGTATATGTCAAGGTACAAAATACTAGAAAAAAGAAATTATCTCAGACGCGAGGTGTGCATAGGGACTAATTGATAAGTAGCATATCCGAAATGCAGTTGAACTTTGATAAACTTGAAGGCTATACCTGACTGACAGCATCTTTTTACTACCTTTTAGACTAAGTTTCTTCTACTCTGCAGAATATAGGCGGCGACGATAAGTTGTTAGTATCATTAATAGTGTTTGAATCTTTTGCCTCTAGGCTTTGAGTTTGGTGACTACTGGGGTTCGACTCAAAACAGATACACACAAATCGCCTTGATAAACTTGTTTTCTATACTGGGTTAATATCAACAATTGCTAATTCATGTGAGTCGTGTTTGACCTGCATTCTGCATCGAATAGCTATCAGCATTAGGATGCTTTTCTCATCCACAGTTCAGAAGCGTCTGACTCACGAGTCATCAGTGTAACTTACATTCTGTATATTGTACACAGATGTCATATACACAGCATATACTACAGACTCAATTCACTCCTGACCCCTCAGACTCGAGAAAGCCTATCGGAAGCTCCTAATTTTAAATTTACTGATAACAATCCAGGACATAGTTTAGATTAGGTCAATGAGACGGTCACTGCGTCTAACGTATGGTCCGATATTGGGTCAGTGCTATCTGTCGGTCATCGTCGGGCCACCTACTAAAAGCAAAAACTAGATCTGACCTTAGTTCCGAAGCAGAGCCATGTAATAATCTATTGGCCACTCGCTCGACCCAGAGGAAATAGAGAAGCTTAAACAGCAAAAGATACGGTGACCCACTTAATACAAGCATAGGTGGAAGGAGACGCAACTTGAGAACAATCTAGGATATGGCTATTGACTGCAATTAAAGTGTGAATTCTATTTATAATAGTGCCAAAATAATTCTTAGAAACACAACAATCAGCGGATTTAATAGAAAGAACTCTATTTTTCTATTTTTTTCATCTGGCGACAAAATATCTACAATGGGTTTGCCAGCGGCACCTCTAGGGCATGAGCCTTGAAATGATAAAGGGAGAACGAAAGCCTTCGTGAGTGGCATTTAGTAGAGTACAAGATCTCCGAAGAATGCCTTTTCAGTGCTGCAGTGTCAAATTCTAAGCAGAATTTAGCTCCTAATCGATCAAATATTCGTAATTACCATCAGACTCAATGTTAATTACTTAGGGCTCATACTTCGATTCGCCATCTCAGTATGAAATGGCTACAACTACCGTCCTTAATATAGCAGAAGCCCTATTTTTTGCTGGTACCATAAAAAATTTAGCGGGACTAGGTCTACATCTGAAGCAGATAAGGGACGGATGAGTACTCCTCCTGCGGGATTCGGCGATTTAGTATCTTCATTTAAGCACTTAAAGATTAACGAGGACAAATAACTTAGGGCATCTTAGAACTGATAAGCTGAACTGCCTTTCCTAACCCATAACTTAATTCCCCGTACTAACATAGTATCTTCTCTCTTAAATAAAAAGGAAATTAAGTGGATACTAGTGGACGCGCACGCTCGAGATGATCAGTAGTGTTCTCACTAGATTATTTCTGCGGTACTCACTCATATCTGCAGTCTAAGATTGACTAATCACCGATATAGATGACTCGGAATCAAGCGAGTCATGCTGCTAGAGCGAAACTGACGGACATACAGTAAAAAAAGGTGCAGTAGCAAAAATCCAAGCAATTATAGCTAAGAAAAGTCCAAGAAAACTGCAGGCAAGCATTTATCCTCTCTTAAACAGCAGATACCATCTCCTAGCAATCTGTCTTGTTCAACAAGAAGTTGGCACTTGCTTTTGTTGCGCTGGTGATAAGACCAGCATCCAAGCTTTCGCACTTTCCCACTCCTAGATCCAAATTCTTGGCTCTGATCGTTAATGGAATTTTTTTGCTAGCTTGTATATTTATATTGTGAAATTGCTCCTTTCGTGGCTGTTCTCAGCGATATTGGCTTTGCAGCTACTTATCTGCGAAATTTAAGTTTCGAATCCGTAAGCCTTTCGCATTATCAATCCAGCCTCTCCAGAGTCTCCCTTAACAACCAAGGTCACCGGAAAGTCTTGTAGGCCCGCCTATATCCAGAGTTCGAATGTCTAGGTGTTCGTAAGTAAAAACGGCCGAGAACTGAAGGGCAATTCGTTCCATTAGACGTTGTGGTGACGAGCTCCGGCTCATTAGGTCCGAGACGCAAGTATCAGGTTATTGTGTGCGGGACATGAAGATGCTGCTATCTCTCGGCACACGGTCTTGAAGCTACTATTCATGGGAAGTGATTTCTTCATTTAATGCGAGCAGTAATCACAAATTCGTATATCTTTCTCAACTACGAATTTCCGGTGCTTCCTTGAGACATTCGCGAATTTTATCGCAGTTCAGCATGCGGTGAACACATTAGGGGCTTTTGTCACTCACGTCACCTAGTCTTGGCACGAAGATTTTGCTACAGTAATCCTATTCTGCGTATAGTCCTTCACCAAAGCTATGGCCGCTCCACGTACTTTGCACGTACCACAGCGCGTAAACACTATGGAGCATACCACCCTTAGTGAAGAAAATGAGATCGCGATCTTCATCTGAAATTCACTATTAGTAAGCGAAGTCTGAATTCCATTACTTTTGCCTTCCTTCTCGCCTCTTGTTGTACTTTAGTCAGCAGTGCTCTTCGGCAGCAGCAAAAACTACTAACGGGCTTAACTAGTCCTCTTCATAACACGTCATATCGCCCAACCTCTCAAATCACTGCTTTCTGACGATGACAGAGTATATTTGTTAACCAAAATAGCAGATACGTGGCTGTATTGTAAACAGGAGAGTACATGTTGTGGACGAAGCACTAGATACTGTTCCCACAGGCGCGTATTATGGCGCTTCAAATGTAACAACCCACAATAGCACGAATCTCTATTGCAACAAGTTATATTGCATGCCGTTATTAAGCGATTAGTAATCAATATAGGTATAAATTAGTACAGAAAGCTTATGTAACATGGAGATTACTTAATAAGCTATCTCGAAGTCCCTCAAGGTTTCCCATCACTGAAACAAATTTGTTTAGAGATCAGGTAATCAGGTGTAGAAAATTACACTAAGCGAGAACCTGTAAGGTCAAAATGCCCGTAGCAAACGTAAATATATATTAATATCATTCCCTGCAATTCGGTAGAGTCCTTTGACAGATTTGCATGTTGCTGGACTGAAAGCAGTAGACACTAAGGTATCACCGAAAGTCGTCTAAAGCTGTCCAGAAATTTATTTTTACACTTAACATATCTGTCAGATTCACTTATATACGAGGCACAACTTAGCTACAATTAGCTACTGATATTAAATGTTTCTTACGCGAGAGCAGTTCTTGCTCAGCAATTAGCAAAACGATATATGGATATAATTCTTCTAGATAGTGTTAATATGGTATTCGGGGTAGTATTTTTTCAACAACTAATTGTGTCGAGCTACTAATTCTATCACCTAGGAGCATTCAAAGTCAAGAATAAGAATGAAGCTGCTTTTATTTCAATTTTGTAGAATTGTACAAAATGCTTATTAGAATAGTTATATTTCCATCAAAGCATTCAGGTTTGAAGATAGCAAACGTATTTATGCTTCTTTGACCAGGGGGTCAACCCACTCAATTCTCTCAGCCTTGAAGTACTCAACAGTAGCAGGTGGGATCTTCTCGTACAAGCTTGCACAACATGCGACATGGCCGTCAAGAACCTCAGATCGTGCAAAAAGATTGCTTCCACACTCGCTACAGAATGTCCTCTGTCGATAATTGTCAGTAATTGTCAAGGCAAGCGGAACACATAGAAGAGTTACTTACATAGAGTGGCTTTCCACTTTTAGTCTTGGTGTCTGCGTAATCCTTGAGAAGCTCACTGCCCTCAGTAACGCTGAAGTCAGATTCGGGAACTCTTAAGAAGATGTTGAAAGGAAAACCACAATGCTTGCAGTTCTCGCAATGGCAAATAATAGAGTTCGCAGGCATCTCCTTTAAGGTAATCTTGACCTTTCCACAGTTGCACTCTCCGGTATAAGGCATGGCGAATTGATTTAAATTATGTTATAGAGTAATTGAGAATAGTGAACGAGCAGAGGATAAATTTGGTAGAAGTAGATGCATATGTATCAAATTACATTATAAGCAATGCTAGGTGTCGGCTATCAGCTATTGGTTACCTATTTGCGCACTATGAACTGTTTCGGCTGTACTTTAAATGATTGGTTGACATTCCAGAATATACTACTACGTCTGTGATTAGCTTCTACTAGACAAATGGCTTTTGAGAGAATGTCCAACATCGTATTAGTTTGTGCATACGTCTATGTTAGCATGCCCAATTTTTTCCCAGCCGTTGAAAGGTATATTTGGGGATAAATTTTAATGAATAGGTTTGCTTTTGCTTACTAGTCTCAACATTGCTATTATTACTATCTTCTTTTTAGACCTTCGATGAAAAATTTGTGATATTGGATGGAGCATTGGAATGTGTTTATGCTTAGGATTGCGCAAGCTTCAATGTTGATTTTAGCTTTGTACACTATGCGCTCAGCTGCTTTTATGCCCTTATCTCTTTGTTCTCAACAAACCAAACTATTACTCTTTGCGATGGTGTTCCATCCGCCAGATTATATAATATAATTCGTTAAGTTCCGTAGAGATCTTATTGCCGTAGCCTGTACACGATCCAGCTTTTATTATGTCTTCAAACCAACCGAGAAAGCCGTAAATGTGTTGGTCAGACTTCCAACAGACAGCCTTATCGGTTGAGATTGGTTCCTGAAATTTCAGGTCCGAAAGTTTAGAACTCCGCATTCTTGTTTTCGCGAATATCAAGACGACAGTCTGGTATTGGCTTGTAAAACTCACAGATTCTCGGAGTACAACATATTTAGCTTTCATATTGCTCTGCAGGCGTAGAAAATAGCTCGGGGCTGCTTGTTGTTCGAAGACCACTAATGGCTGCCCAGGTTAATTAGTGCGGCTGGATGAAAATCTGCTCGAAATGCAGCTTAACTATTCTGTTCCCGTTAACAACATAACGCAACATTTCACTCGTTTTCCCGCTCTTATCACACTGACTCATTAGCAGTGAATTCGAATCACTTATAGGATATGATTCGTTTTATTTTCCAATTGGTCTCGGCCGCAGTGATTCTTTCTGCATTTGCAGGAAACGGTGCGAATGCTACATCCAGTCCGTGTTTGCTGCCGTCAGTGGACTACTCCGCACTTGCTCCTTTCCAGAAGAGTCAAGTCATATTCACTTCTTGCAGCGACGGTGCAGATGCTCCTCATGTAGTGCCAATAAATCAAACAACCTACGACTGGTGGTATTTTGATGTTGTGTCGCCAGATGCAAAGAGCGGTGTCACCTTTATCTTCATGGCGGCATCGGAAATTGGTTTTCCATTCTCTCTCAATGTTATTGACTCGTTGTCGGCATTTGTATTCGTCACGGTAAATGGCTCGACAACTATAGGAACACTTCTTTCGACTGGCGCCAATATTACGTCAGCAGGAAATGGATCATCTGGCTACTGGAAAGGTACCGGATTATCATGGACAGGTAAACCAGACGTGTCTCGATATGTTGTCTCAGTTGACAACTCACTTCTGAGCCTCAGTGGTACGGTAACATTTGATTCCGTCGCACCAGGTCATTATCCTTGCAGTCCTCTTGTCGCTGGTGTCAGTGAGGAGGCAATGCCGCATCTTGGATGGTCAAATGTCATTCCTGACGCAAATTCGGTTGTGGACCTTACTCTGAAGGGCAATAGTGTCAAATTCACTGGATATGGTTACCACGATAAGAATTGGGGAGATAAATCCTTTGTTTCAGTTGTGAAGTCATGGTATTGGGGTCATGGTCGCTTAGGACCATACTCCGTGGTGTTTTTCGACTCTATTGGAACCGATGGTAAAGAATACGTTAGTGGATATCTCGCTAAGGATGGCGAGATCCTGTCTACAGTGTGTTCAGGTGTTAGTGTTCGCCCTGTTGGCAAAAATTTTCCACCAACGCTCCTTGATGGTGCGCCTACCGCGTTTAGTATATCTTTCGAACTGGAATCTGGTGAGACTGTAGACATTAGTGTGAACATCGTTACTACAGTATCGAATGCTGTTCTTACATACCGTTGGCTGGGAACCATGAACGGTACGGTAGGAAAGAGCGAGATGTATAGTGGTGCTTGCACTATGGATTCGTTTGTTTTAAGCGTATAAAGAACATCTAAAGCATGATGAAATTTAGTTTATATGAAATTAGTACATAAGTGAGCTTGAAGTTGGTGAGGCGTTACAAGTAGTCTCTTCGACGCCTAAAAAATCTTTTCAGATGTCCGCTTCAACTTACTAATGGAAAATATAGACTTTATCTAGGTTTTGATTTAGAGCTGTTTTTTCATAAATTACATATAGATACTAAAGAAACTAAAAAACATATCAGTTAACCATATGATGCCACCGCTCTATTAAGATTCATTATAATATCAAGTTACTGAACGAAAGGACCTTATTCTCATTACATCTTGATCTACAAAAGGTTTCCACTGTCTCATATATCATTCCAGATAAAATCGTCACATAATGATTATATACTCTTTTTCTCTGGAATGGGATCCATTTCAAGATCACCAATGACTTCTGGCATACCAGCAACGTCGTCATCTGGTAACATAGCCACATCAACGTAGGTTTCAGTTGCTGGCCAGAAACGACAAAGAACATAGTACACAAGAATTGAAGTGCCAAATCCGTAAAAGAATCCAACATTATATAAATGACTCATTGTAGGTATAGTATGGATTGAGCCGTTGATAGTAGGTAAAAATCCTGGCAGTAGAGGAACCCAAGCGATTGTGAAGGCAACAGCAGCACGCCAGTTAATACCATGATTATAAAAATAACGACCATGGAAGTTATAAAGTTCGTAGACATCGTAGTTTCTCTTATGTACTAAGAAATAGTCTGAAACCATAATACCACAGATTGGACCCAGCCAGACTGAATATCCAGCCATGAAGGCCAAGAATGCAGGTGCCGAAGTAAGAATATTCCAAGGTGTAAGAGCCCACGAGCCAAGGAACGCCGCTATGAACTGCCCTCGTCTAATATTTATATATTTCGGAAGAAGGCAGTTCATATCATTAGCAGATGCAAGAGAGTTGGCTGCGATGTTCAAACCTAACTGTGAAAGGTAAAAACTGAACGCACAGAAGAAAGCCGCAGCACGACCTCCACGTGAAGTCCAGTTATCTATCACGAGAAGCGGATCCCAAAGAATTGTCCCATATAGAACCTTTGATCCAGCTGCTACAGTAACACCAATAAAAGTAATAATGGTAGCCGTAAATGGCACCGCCAATGCAGTCATAAGAGTATCCTTTGTCCTTCGAGCATACCGACTATAGTCTGGCGCGTTAACCATAAGTGTTGAACCGCCACCAGTATTGGAATTGAAACCAGACATAAATGCCCAAGCAAGAGCTGTTCCGTGGACTGTATTTCCTTGTCCATATAGTGCATTATCGCCAGCACGTGATGCATGAATCACCCATCCCATGATAGCGAAGGAAACGATTGGAGTAGTAATGGATTTCACAAGGAACAGCCATTTAAGTTTATGAACGCCAGTGTAATGCAGCGGAAGGCAAGTAACGAAGTATATGACGTATGCAGTCATAAACTGCGTATCAATATTAGCAGATACTGGAAGAGTGTTCTTTACGTTACGAAATGAAGGCCAAATCGCATACAACATAGTTCGTACACACTCAGCTCCAGTATATGCTTGAACTCCATACCAGAAGATACCTACTATCATACGCATGAGAATGAACAAAATAGAGAAATATGTACCAAATGAAGCTCGCGATTGAATTGAAAACGGGATATGATATCTTGCACCTGCGAGACCATTCAATGTAATAATTGCACCTTGTATGACATTGGCAAACGCAACATTAAAGAGAGCCAATCGCCAGGATAAACCAATTTCCATGACAGACGCTGCGTTTCTGAAACCAGAAACACTTAAATTGTCTGAAATCCAGAAAAGAGCATAATGGCGCATATTCCAATTACGCTTCTCTGGAGGAACGGGATCAAGGTCCTCGTTACTTAATACATCTTGCGATGCAGAGTCAAGCTCAATATATTTGAGAAATCGCTGCCACGCATTCAGATGCACAGGAGGCTCGTTCGATATGCTTCCGGAATCGTTAACTTCAACGGTATATTCAACCTTAGACGCCATTTCACTCTCAGTCGTTGAGTGCAAAGTTCAATATAGACTAAGCACCTAAAGCAGGCCAATGGACAACTTAATATAGCAATAACTGGTGGATTTGACCCTCTTATTATACTACTATCGACGGCCGATACTAAAGATCAAAAGTACATGTGTACTCATAGCGCAGGTTTCAAACAGAACCTGCTGCCGTATGCTTGGCTAGTTTTTGATCTCAGCTCTGGTGGAAAGTTAATATTTTGCTCGTATGTATAGATTTAGTAGATGCGAGCGTACTTTTAATGCCATGTATTTATTTTATCTAAAGCTTGGTTTAAGATATGAGTAGGTTGACATACGGGCACGCGGATGTACGTGTTCTTCTTGGCATCTTATTAGATACATAGAGGATTCCTCTTCGATTGCTGGACTATCACTGGCCACTGCAATGCGCTGGCTGAGTACTTTATTGATGACCAAGTCTTGCTGCTTATTGTAGATGTATATATCGTTTGGCAATTTAAACACACTTACACTATGGCTCGTGCGCCTCCAGATAAATTTACGAGTAAAACTTATGAACGTTCTTCTATAAATGGAATAGGAAGTTTCTTATCATGAGCCATGTGCCTATCTCTTCTGAATAAGTTGTTGCGCAGTAGATTACTATTACTTTTTAACGCGAATAACAGAAAATAAGACTGAATCTTATACAGAAACTGATAAGCCTTCTAAGCACCCTGTTAACGATGTAACTTGAGTTTTGAACGAGCTATCTTCTGGGCATCAAAATACCGGAGATCTGCGTTAAAATATCTCGTTAGAAGGTCGTCTCTATTCGAAGGGCACTACGAATTTACTGAAAATTTCAGTGGCTTAGTAGGCCGTGGCTCGATACGAAGGTATTTGAATGTCAATCCCTTATCTTTACATGCAAATTAGCGTATCTGCAATGTACGACTATGGTATTAATGGAATTAGCTCTCATGGAGCTTACCAGCATACTTTAAAATTGAGTATCATTCGCGATTAGTGTCAGCTTACGTTTATTCCTTAATGCGGTATGATCGAGTCGCCGAATGCTCTCATCAGAGGACTCTAACGCTGATAAATTTCATTTTCATACCAAGCGATATCTTCATTAAATGTTATACTGTATTAAGTTTAGATAATCGTTGCTTAAGATCTGAATTAAAACCTTAAATTCTCACGGTTCAGCTCGCTCTTTACTCTAGTCGTCGGCCGAAAAAACGTCCCTTAGAGTAGTTACAAGTATATCTTACAACTGTGGGGAATGTAGAAGCTGGATGATCGAACTAAAGTATGTCAAGGCAAATCTTTTTGATGGCAATTTGTATACATCTAAATGAAACTTCTTCGTTCTACGAAACCTGAGCGCTATTTGACAGGAGAGCTATTGAATTTAGTATATGACTGTGATGTCTCACGTCAGCGCTGTAGAAGATATGTCTATCAGGATGATCTTCTTGATAACGCAAAGTTATTCTAGCGGTTTGAATAGACAAAAAAAAATAAACCATGGCCAAGATATGTTACGTTTCTAGGGGATGATATCGTTAATGCTCTTGTTTGCCTGCCTATTAATTGTACATGCTGATTAGTTAGAATGTATATGAAGATATATGCAGTTTAGCATAGTTTAAAGTACAAGTTCTATATATTACTTATTATAGCTATGGGTCTCTATTGTTATTTATACGAGGAGTTATTATATCTTCATTGAAGGCGCTGAACCACAGATAGCAGCCGTTTGCGTGGCTTTTAACTAAAAAACGCCCTATCAAAGCAGAATATTTGAGATAACTGAAAGACATTTAACCTTTCCACAGAGATAGACAAGGAAGAAAATAGTTCTTATTCGTAAACTACTAGTCTTGCTTGATAAAGAGGTTCTATTTAAAATTATCTTGGTAAATTACTGGCACTAAGTAACATCCTTGTGGAAGTCCATGATTACATGATGTAAGCAATTATGCGCGCACACTGCCATACTCTGCATCAATGATGGTGAATTATGATACACTTACCAATTTTGGCTAACTAACAGTAGCTACTTTACGATAACATTTAGATCGTGAAGACGCCGTGAAAATGTTACTTGCCGGGAAAATTGATGATGAAAGTGCTAATCGCGATGCAGTTTGTTCCTTGCAGTAGCCTTGGTGATTACAGACGAAACGAATGCACTATTTTCGAAACATATTAAAAAGGAAAAGATAAGCAACATACGATATGAGAGAGATACTGCAATAGTAGTTCTGGCAATTTCAATTGATTGATCGAATAGAATTATAGCCCAAAGAGCAAGCTTTCTCTCTGCTCGATAAAGGTGCAGACCTCAGTCTTGGTAATAGTTCTAGAGACGTCGCTGGCCCAGGTTACTTTCTGGAAGTGCAACACTGCAACTGAAAAGTAATGGATACGTTAGTCAGATTATTTTAATTTGTTACAATGAAAATATCTGTGGAGTTTCTCTAATGAAATTCTAACGTTGGAAATGGGGGCGATGGCGAAACAGTAGACATCTACACATGTAGGCTAAATCTTCTTTGAGTCAGCCTGACTTGGTCAGTTTATAGAGTCACTAAGAGATTTTAACAAACAATAGTCATAGATACTTGAGAGATATAATAAGATTGGAAATAAGAACAATTTTGGTCGCATACTGAGGCGTAGTCAAGAAGGATTTATAATTTTTTTGAATAACCTAGAGACATGCAGACACTGAATTTTCTTTAGATAGCCTGTTTACTGATCTAAAACTGATCTCTCCAAAGATTACCGAACTGTGCATCGAGGAAATAGATGCCGGACTATGATAAATTGAATTATGTTGAGTTTACCTGGTCTATATCATGAAAGATATTAAAAGCAGAATAGGTCACCCTAAACAAACAAGTAACAGATGTGGCAAAATCCTCAAATTAGGCTTTTCAGAATTTAGTAGAATATGCACTCAGTATCTCTGATAACATTTAAGAGTTGTATGGACTCTACTTGTGACGTATATTCACTTTTGCTGCATGACGCTGCTTAAAGAACGAAGACGAATGAGCGCTATTATTATTCAAGTTGATACTGGCCAACCTGGCTAACATTCAAATAATGTTTGAAATTTCCATTATGCGTATTTCCCAGAGAACTGAAAAAGCCCTAGCTTCACGTCTCAACTACAAGACTACTATCATCCAAGTATAAGAACACCACCAGTTTCAAAACCAAGGTGAGAGTTGAAAATATATGAGTTTTCCCGCTTTATGTCCAGTATCTGCATGTCGACTGCCTCTGATAAGGAACAGCTATTACTAATTTTAATAATATAGCTGAGAAGATACTTTAACCAGATCAATGTCGTGTTATGTTTTCTAGATAATATTACCTCTTAAACCATGCTTCCTCAGAATCGAGTAAGTCAATGCCGCAGTAAGATGACAAAGATCATAGACAGATGCTCGCTCTATACATATGACCATCCAGTTATGTCTTTTCGCGGGTAGAAATACAGCAGGCAAGTGTGTCTGTGATCAACTGGTCTTTGAGTACCTGTATTAAAAATTTTATAAACAAGATAGTTGGGTGACTGTTCTTTTGTATAGACAGCATATAAAAATTCAAAAGAGCACAGCGAGTCCGTAATACCTCTTCAGTTATATATTACAAGATTACATATTTTGTTGGCGATATTTATTTTTGCTTTCTCAGTAGCTATGAATTACACATGAAAATCTTTGGTTCTCATGAAAATTTAAGCGTTAAAGTTAGCGCGGTAATAAACTCTGGCCCCACAAACCGTAAACCTAAAGCCTTTTAAACTTAGGATATTCTAGTAAAACTGCAGTCAGGGGTTAGTTAGTCAAGAAGATTCTCTTTCCGCTACCAAGTGGGCATAATAAATGGAGACTGCCTTCACTACGGCTGACGCAATTTTCAATGTGTATTGGAATGAAGCTTGCTATCGAAGATGGTCTATGGTATTATACAATGCAAATCGATGGGCTACACTTAGAGGAAAGAACGAAATTAATAAACAGGATTCACATTGTATAAGGTTGTATATTTTTTTCAGTGCCGGTACAAGATTGTCCCGAACCTATGGACGTATTTCAAATAAGGCAAAACGATAATTATCTTCTACGGATTATGACCACATATAGTAATATCGAGATATCACGCAGTTTTCAGACAAGCTGGTCAAGTACGTCAATATTGTTTGAACGTATCCTAATACACAACTCAGGCCATCAACTACAAGAATTTAACCGTACAGGATATTAACGACTCAAAAATATTCTAATGTGGATTTGACCATTTAGAAAGCAATCGAACTAGATTTTTATTTCATTCTACTTCAAAATGCCTCAAAACACAAGATAATAAGAACAACTTAAAACAACTACTCTGCCATGTCGAACCTAAAGAACATATCTGAATCCTTTCGCCCTTGAATCGTTAGATTCTTCTTGTCCCTCAAGAGTACCTTCCAGCTCTTTCTTTTCCAATAGCTTATTATCTCTTTGAAGAATAAGCCTTATTATAAAAGCTAAAACTACAATTGCCAGACACATTACACATACTGCGATACCACCAGCTAGATATCGGGGTGCAGCAGTAGATGGATACATGTATGATCCGTAAATATTTCCAGTGTTAGCAATCATGTTGCAAATTGCAATACAAATTGATCTCTTGACCTGTGGGCGAGGGAAGGTATTCGCCACCCACGCAAGGATAATCTGATAAGAAGCAATAGTGCCAATGGGCATCAAAAACATGGCAAACATTCTTGGACCTGTGCCAGTTGTCGTACTTGCAATAATATTTCCAACAAATGATATCATAATCAATCCACAAATATGATAGCATCTATCTTGATACTTTCCTGAAGTATACGTGACAGCCAATGCAACTATAAATGTCGCAAACCAAGCAGGTGCAGTGAGAAGAAGGGTTGCAATTTTGCCATAACCTAAAGTCTGAACAATTGATGGAAAGAAATACTGGAACGTCTGCGTCAAAATGCCAAGGTGCTGAAGAAGAATAAACAGATACAAACGCACATCCTTAACAGCTAACTTTAGTCCCTCCCATAAAGAAACTGCAGCACTGTCATCGCTCTCTTTGGTATCCTTGATCAAACGCCAGATTGCATACGAGCGTTCTTCTGGTGTCAGCCATCTCTCCTTCGAAGGCATATCAGCGAGGAAAACCCTAGAGATGTCCAGCGTTAGAACAGCTATTAATCATGAAATTGAAAAGGATGCGTCTAGCATCTCTCCCATAATAATCACCAGAAAAAAAACTAAAGAACCTACATTGAAAAGAGTGCGACACCAATAGTAATACATCCCTCAATAATGAAGAGCCATCTCCAACCCTCAATACCGTGAGCACCATCCATGTTACCTAGCACGGCTGCTCCAAGAAGACCACCAAACATATTTGCGACAGAACAACCAGAGTAGAACCAAGAAATTCTGTGAGCAAGCTCATTTCTAGTATACCAGGAACTCATCAGCATAATGGCGCCACTGAAAAATGGGGCTTCTACGAAACCCAGCATCAGTCTGCAGGCAAGGAGACCGCCGAATGACGTGACGGCGGCCTGGCATGCAGATACAGTTCCCCATACAACCATTGCAGAGCCAATGAAGAGCGATGGACGGACACGCGTAATGATCATATTGGAGGGAAGCTGCATGAGCAAATAGCCTACGAAGAGAATGCTAGTAGCAAGGTTGAAATTTGTTCCTGTCATATTGAGGTCTGCCTCTAGACTTCCCAAGCGTGCCTGAGCCAGGTTACTTCTGTCGAGCATGTTCAACAAATACATGACAGAAAGCAACGGGATCATGCGCAGATCGACCTTGTACAGCAACTTTTTGATCATGAAGCTATGCCACTCTGCATCTTTCGCCATGAAGGTAAGGTACTGCTCTTTGAGCTCATCAGAAACTCCTTTTAGCTCATCAGCGTTATTTTCGTGTTCTTTATTTTCGCAGTCTGCCTTTTCCTGGCTGAAGGAAGTTCTTTCATCCATAGCCATTCTGATGAAAATATATGTTATGCAGCGATCAAGAAAGTAGCGAGTATGCGTTACTGTTCAGTTTTCTAGATAAGTCAATATATGGTATCAGATATTTTTCGCTAAGATTAATATTTTTTTAGCAATCACGCATAATGGGGGAGGGACTATTTATCATTTTTATACTGTGTATACTTCTCAGTGCCAAGTAGTTTCATCTGAAGTATCCATAGTACTGATAACTCTTCGCCCCTCTGGGAGCCAATGGGCGTATAATACGAGCTAGATGAGTTGAAGAATATCATTTAGATCACATGCGGGAAACATAGTTTGCTAGGCGTATGTGTTTTTACTTGATTGCGGCGAAATCAGAAGTTTAGTTTTTGGCTCCATTCATGCAGATTCTACTACAGTTCTTCGCGTCATGTGTGTCGTGAATATCGGTCATTTAGCGATATAGCACATGCGTGTATTATATGGGAACTAGTTGGATTGTCTTCTCCCGTTTGTATTTTCCTCTATACAGAAGTGGAGCTACCACACGGGCAACCTTCGAGACGACGGAAGTCATGATGACGAGATACTTTGCTCGGCAATTGCCAGTTAGTATCCAAGCAAACTGTCGCTCTGATCGCCGGCTCATTTATCACGCGAAGATCGTGTATTGCGGGGTTCGCGGCGGTAATTACAAAATAAGTATGCGTCGCTCCCTTTAAATTTAGATTTGTGGTAAAACTTGGTGGTGTCTATAATATCACTTAGTTGATCTACTCTATGTCTCGGAATCTGGCCGAGGACACCAGTTCGAAGTAAAAGGTAAGTATGGGGATATTATTATGCGGAGAAGCCGTGTATAGATCTAGTAGATTTTCTTTTTGAGCACATGCCAAGATGAATTCAAACGCAAATAAAGATTAGTGAACAATGTTCTTTATAGTTCAGTAGTTTAGTAGCGCCACAAATGTCTATTTGTGATTCAAAGGAGATCATGAGATTCGTGAGCAGTTTCAGGTAGTTATGCTTGCAGTAGATAAGCATTCCGTTGGCAGCTCTTTGCGAACGAGTTCATGGATTATGGCCATGAATTGGCTAATATAAGCATGGTACATGAACACATCAAGAAGTGTGCGGGGCGACAAGGCGAGTCTGCAGGCTACGCGTTTCAGCGGACTCGTGACTTGGTTAGGTCTTCTACCACTCTACATTATATATAGTAGCTAGCATAGTAGCTGGCATCTTTTGCAGTCGTGCCAACACCGAAGTCACCCCATTCAGTCATCTCACCTCGGTCTCATTAGGTAGTCTCATTCTAGACTCTATAGCTGCTGCCATCTACTGCCTAGTGCATTTTTTACTAGCCATTGTAGTAGTTAACTTAACTAGCTGGCTTGGCTATACTGCGGAAACGCAAAAGTGGAAACAAAAAACCGTCTTTGCTTACGGACCCCAAGCCCTATTGCGCCAGAACTTGAGATATCGCGGGACCTACCTCTCAGGACCGTCTTATACTAGGAAGTGGGAGACAGAATCCTGATCTGAACACTAAGACGCATATAGATGCTGGAGATGTCACTGTAGTATGTAATGTATCACTGGACTTTCCTCGCCAATTGGATAAGTTTTGGCTACCTAATCTTTTCTGTGATGGTGTGTTCGGTAGATTACTTTTGTTAGCGCACTAATAGGATGCATTACATGAAGGAGGCATACATTGAGTCAATGTACGCCATAGATAAAAACCATCTCACAGTTAATCATTTTATCGCATCTTGTAATTTCGAAGCATCAATTCATACAAGATTTCTGTACCATCGTAATTATCGTGGTGTAATTTGCGGTTAGTGGCTTTAAGGCGCCTGTTGCGATGACTACTGGGACGTCGTTTGAATTACGCTACATGAGCCGTAGTAGGCAGCCCCGCATTTCTGGAAATACTCAAAAACAGAAAGTCATAATTCTACAGACAACCAAACAATTCAATCATGGACCGGTTGCTAGAACTACAGCAACAGCTGCCGTCGTCGTCTACTACGTGGCATTGTGCTCCCGTCAATGGCCCGCTAAGCCGTTAGATATGCCATATGAAACCAGCAGGTAAGGTGCGCTCTCGCGATAGTGTGTATCCAAATGGTTGTTAATGATCGATCAATACACACCTGCGTGCAGAAAGCGTGCAGTATTGTAATCATTGTGTTATGATAGTTGGTATCCATTTGACCTCGGGTGCAGAGAAAAGTAGACTGTATAGCCGATTTGGGTATGGTTCTTGCTGGGATAATGACAAAGGTAATTCAGTCAGCCCTCTTCACTTGTGGAATTTACACAGGCAAGACGTATCGACATATAAACGAAGCTGGAACGATAGTATCTCACAATGAATGAGACTATAGGTGAAGGATCAGATAATACAGATGGAGAATGCTCATCGCAGAGAAAAAGAATAAGACAGCCTTCTAAAAAAATTATTAAGCGGCGGAGGCAGGTCACAGTCTGCCTAACTTGCGCTCGGAGACGAGTAAAATGCGACAAACAGAAACCTCGGTGCGGTCAATGTAAATATGTGAATGCAGTTTGTAAATATGCTGAGCCATCGGCTGAGGAATCTGATAAGCGTCATGTAGATGGCGCTGACTGCGAAAAGACAACTGAGGAATACGATGAATGGAAATTTATGATCGATATTGGTGGCGATTATAAGCAATATTCTGTTAGTTCGATTAATTGGATGACAGATTTGAAGCAGGACAAAGACATTGAGATATTTGTGCCTGCGGAAACCAAGGAGATGCCGCAGGCACTGGCACAGAGAGATATAGAAATTCGCAATCTTTTGAGAAAGTATCTACCGATTAAAGAACAAGTAGATCAGCTAATTGAGACTTACATGTATGCAATACATCCTGGACTGCCAATATTCGAACGTCAATATATAGCGAAAGAATACGCCCTGTTTTGGGAAGTTTACGAAAAGGGCCAACCTGGGACTCTAGGACACTTTGTTTGCGAGCTTTTCGCGATGCTCTACGCTGCTCATATAACGCTTGATGATCAGTCTAAGTATGATCCAGAAACGAAGTGGTTTACAAGACCTAGTAAATTCTCGGCGCAAATTCAACATTACCGGCGTGCGGTTGATCTGTCGCTAGAAATATTTCAATTCTTGAATAGACCATCTGTTAGGTGTTTTGCTGCCGCACTAATTGTCCAGCTAATGGCCAACAGGAATGCCGGAATTGAGATGGTTATCGAAGCTGCAAGATTAATGCGCATAGCAGAGATTTTGGGTCTGCACCGTGATCCTGAGAACTTCAAGTCAGCAAATTTAAGCTATCGAGAAAAACAGTTTCGTCGCAAGTTATGGTGGATGGTCAATCAGCTGGATTTACTTTCTTCATCATCAAATGGAGTACCTGCTATAACCAGACCTTCACAAGAAAATGTGAAGTTGCCTGAATGGCATAGCACAACGGAGATAGAGCATGTGTCGTATATGATAAATGAGAGACATATAATCCTTGCCAATTTTATGCGAAGTTTGTATCAAGATGTTTACGAGAAATCGTCAACGGAACTTCTCAGCGGCAGTTTAATGGAAGATATGAGGAGTGAGACTCTAGAGAAGGTTGAAGAGCTGAAAAAATTGTCATATGACCACGTTGAAGAGCAGTTTCTCCGGGAATACCTTGAAGTATTGAGGGACATTGGTATTTTATCAATACAAATTCAGCTATCTAAGACTGATTTATTGTATTACAAAGCTTGCCATGTCATAGATAGCAATAATTCTGAGGAATGGTATCGAAGGCATCGTGACGTAGTAAAAGCCGCTATTACTACTATAAAGTTCTATCTCAAAATTGCAAACGATCCTAAATATTTAATATTTTCTTGGAAGCTCCGAATGTTTAATCAGTTTGCTGCGACTGCGGAGCTCATTCGTGACATATATAGGTTTCCCGATGATCGTATAAACGATCCTGATGAAAGAATTTATTATGCGAAAGAAGCTATAAACTGTGCTAAGCGTCTTAATATTGGCGAGCTTAGTACTTCGGTCAGTTGGCAGCTGACTGTGCTATCGAATTTGGCTGACAAAGTCTTCAAATTCATAGCGGAACATTCAGCGAAGGCTGCAGAGACAGCATTAGATGAGAATGGGTTGGAGGTAGCGAAGAAAGGAAAGGTTAAAGATAGACAAACAAGTTCCGGCCAGTCTACGGAGATTTTAGAAACCACTGTTCCAGATGACGATTGTGAGAAGTATTGGTCGTTGCCTTTTGTAGTGCAAGACCAGTCAGAGCAGTTTGAAAATATTATGAATGAGTTTCTTAATTCTAGCGACTGGAACGCTGATTTGTCGAGTTATCCATTTGACACTTTGGATATTGTCTTTTAGTTCTATCTTTTGAATAATATAGGATAGCCGACTAACTCGCTGAGTTGAAACTGGTAATGTATTAATTTTTGTTCATTGTAGATATATTGGATATTTAGGGATTGTGAATGGTGTTTCATTTTATTTCTTCTTTTACTTTAAAAAAGCTCACGAGCAGGCATCACTACTCAGCATGTATTTTATGAATTTATGACTCCTCTCTAGGAGGTGTAATCAAAACACTCCTATGTATTTTGTAAATAAAAAGTTGATGTTAAATATATTATATACTAAGACGGCCCTCACTGTCTCTGCAATCTAGTCACTTGCTACCGCCACATGGCAGTTCATATCCTCGCATCTTTCTACATAGCTGCGTGGTCAAGTTGTTTACTAACGGAACGCCCATACTGTAATCCAATAACTAACTTTACGTATAAATCGCACCAGCAGTATCTTAAAATGATACAGAAAATGAGTTACTTTGTTATCGCCGCTTTCTTTGATCAAGCAATCATTATTCAAATAATCGGCAAACATATAGCTAGCGTCACAGACAGGGAATTCCACATAATGGTAGAAACGAAATATAGCTACGCTATTCTTGAATATAAGTTACTTTCTATATACTTAAAAATACTACTAAACTGCTCTTAGTTTTATTTTTCAAAAAATCTAGTTTTAAGAGAGAATGGTCTATGTTGAATTGATAATCTACGGAAGTTTGCTGATGCTGGAAACCAAAATACAACGGTAGAAATTTTATATTATTAGATCTTATTCAAACCGATAAAGTTCCAGGCCAATACTTTTTATCCGACAAATTAACATGAAAAAATCATCGGAAAATAGTGAACCTCTCTATATTGTCTTAACAGAAGGCATCTAGGTGAAATATTTCATTCAGCTTCTGTAGAAATATTAATCTGCTGAATGAAGCGTATGCAGAATGATATTCAGTCTCCAAGTAAATACAATTTCGACTTCTTATTCCTGGCAACGATCTAATATACATGAGCCATAATAACTGCAATAACTGCAGTCAGTTGCTAAGGAGAACTTAATTTTTAGGACTATATCTACGGAGATCAGCTATCTAAACCTCAGGGCAGAGTCGTTATAATTGTGACTCATAGTGAATCCAAGATCAAGTCTAGCATCGAAAAATGCAAAGTTCAGATGTCAGATGTAATACGCACTAGATTCATACTTGACTATTCAAGTCTCTGTACTACCAAACTTGGTGGAAAAGCTTTTTAGATAAGAGCCATTACTAAATTGTGCCATTTATAATGCTGGTATCATGGTTGCGCAGCAATCTCTATGACAGGGCAAGGCTCTGAACTATAGCGGCACTCGATGAACTTGCCAGATGAACGAGAATCTGTAAAATATTAGCTATAGTATTACCTAAACTGAAATGAATATATAAATCAATCGAAAGATTAGCTTATATTTATTACTGGAATTAGTTATGTGATCGCCTGTCAAGTAAGATGGACGTCGTTTATAATACAGTGGCCAAGCTATATATATATATTGTACGCACACATATTAACTTCGACACTGAATGCATATCACTAAAAATTTGTTAAAAAATCTGTCCATTGCTCATTACCACAGACGCCGAGGCCCTCAAGGTATTGTGGCTCTGAGAAATTCAGAAGATCCATTGATAACTGCGACACAAAATCTTCGGCGTTGCCATCGTCGTTTGCATTAGTAGATCTATCGTTGTCTTTAGAATTCTTGCCTCTAGAGTCTCTGCTAAACTCAAATATACTATACGGCGGAGGGCTTTGGGTGATCTCGCCTGCAAATGGTTGTGGCATGCCTGCTATAATTCCATTTATAAATAAGTCAACTTTAATAGACAAATCTCGAAGGACATTAGCAGCACTTGACGCAATCGCAAAGCTATTTCCAAAGAGCACGAATATATCGATCGCCTTATCAATAATCTGTCTCGCCGAGATAGTTGCCGCATTTAGAGGATAGGCAAAGCAAAATCCTACAAGAGATAATGAAGCGTTCCATTGGAACTTATAAACATCATACCATCCGTTAAAAATGTCTGTTTCACTAACAATTTGATGAATTATTTGTGTGATAGCAATTGCATGTGCCATACTAGATAGAGCGTGACCATCCGTCAAAGGTGTTATAGACTGCTGCTTCGATTGAAATCGAATGAAAGGAGTGAAAAGATTCATCATCTGATCATGATAATTAATTTCCATCAGGATCTGTTGTCTCTTAAGCCATACAGGGACTCTGGGATCAAGCTGTAAGAGCGATTTGTCAGTAGAATATGAAGTTCCATCATTCTTTCGCTTGATTTTCATTCCTTCAGGTAAATTTTGTTCCCATTCCTGAAGTCTATAAATGTCCTGCGAAAGAGAACTGGCTAACGATTCTGATATTTCTGCCTGCGACAAGCCATTGCCATTTGCTATTGAATTTAGTCTTCTTCTAAAACTTGTATGTATTTCCCTTACTGCTACAACAAACTTAACACAAACAAAATGATATGTGAGCCAACTTATATTTTGGATTGGAGATAGCAGTCTTACACTGGATTGACTTGTTACTTCATTGTCTGGAGTCGGCGGTCGACAGGATATAATTGACATATCGATCATCCATGGCCGTCCCAAATAAATACCAGTTTTGGCTTCTAAAGTAAATATTATCCACCACAGGCGCCGGCGTAATTCTTGCTCAAGTAATGGAAGATCTTTTGGCGGTTCACGGTGTAGTCCGAATAAGAAAGCTGTCCTTACAGCAACTGCCAACGTTTGTTGTGCCGTATTCTGAAATGAGGCATTCATTAAGTACACTACACATAAAATATGACACTGTAAGGTAGTTAAGGAAGGACGCTCAAGTTCAAAGGTAAGAAGTATCTGACATCGACGATAATAGCTTCGACCGGCAACGCTAGGATCGCTCATGTCTAGATCGGTCTTTGAAGACTTATTTTGACGAACTCTAGGAAAGAGAGCTGTACCATACTGAAGACAAAGAGCTAGTATAATATCAACAATAGGGGATGGCTTTCGATGCCTTTTTTCCTGCGAGGCATTCCATAATGAATTGTAAAGATCCGTGATTATCTGCTCGTCTATGAGGGGGAATGTGCAGTTGTACGTTTCCCAAAAAAGATTAAGAAAGTAGTCTTCCTGAGATCGAGTGAGGTAATCGCTGTCAACGTACATTCCATCAATAACTGATAGCTCGGCAGGATCATCTCGTCTGGGCCCATTTGGACTACTGAACACTTTACTAGGCGCAAGTGGCTGAATATATTGATGGTAGTTTTTCTGTTGCATCGCAGAATCAAAGTATCTGCTTAGTCTATTGATGAAAAATGTAAGTGAAGAAGGTCCATGAAAATACCTAGTCTGGTGCTCAATGTTGTTTGTCCAAACACCATCGACTCCCCATTCTTCACATTGTGAATCAATTCGCATAGAAGACACTGCCACAATACTATTCGATCGAGAAGAAGGATCAATGTTATCTGATGAAGAAGATTCTGTCTGGTCACTAACAGCTTTCTCGAGCTGCTGTTCGAGACCTTTGATCCGCTCTCTTAGACTAAATATTTCTCTATATCGTATCAATTAGATGGCCATCAAATTAATTAATCTGTAGCAATACTTACTTAGCAGCAGAAGAGGGGACTGTATCCCGGTTGCCAATTGATATGCCAATATTTGTGCAGTGGCAACCTTTGGTTTTGCAGTTCTTACAAGGTATATCATTATCACACTTAATACGGTATTGTCGACAGCGATCACAGGCTCTCGACACCTGTGCACGTTTTGACTTTGTAGCGGCCTCTGGTCTGCTCTTCGTTATTTTCCGCTGCATTCCGCTTTACAGACTAAATAACCGTTTATGATCCTGTACGATATATCGATGTCCGTTAGATCACGTGTATTGGAGATTTCGTTACAATATCAAAGATCAATAAAAATTTTGATCAGCGCATGTAGTCTTCAGTGAAATACGGTAATCATTTGTGACGAGAGTGATTGATAAGCAGAATTTGTCACCGAGAAGTGGGCATCTATCTGCAGTGTCCAGAAAGAAAGGAAATACACATGCTAATGACTACTTCATGAAACTGTTTTAATTCTTTCAGATTTTGTATTCTGAACCCTATTTAAATTAAACTCCGACAATTCAGCGCATAGCGGTTGCGTTACCGGAGTTTATAGGAGTTTGTTTAGCATTGTCATTCTGCTACGGCTGAATTTCGCACAATCTGTATAGATAATTTTAATCGTTTTGGTCCAAGGGCCAAAAGGATATCACGGAGTATTATCCCATTAACTCAAGGGATAGAAACCTTTTATCCAATGGACACACCCTTAGTTGGTAAGAACTCTCCTGTTAGTAGTAATTGTACCGATATAGGTAGGCCCTGTAGACCAGGAATTCAAATGCACCTACGGAGTGTCCGAGATCATGCGCACGCGTCATTGTACTCTTTGCAATTCAGACCGTTATTATGATATAAGCGATATTAAGATGGTCTATTTAAGCTCGATATGTCGCTCTATTGACGTGTCCAGACAAGGCAAAGTATGCTTTAACTATATGTCTATATGTCTGTAGTCGATATGGAATGCAAATCCCCCAATACTACAAATGTTCTACAAGATGGAGGAAGTACAGAGCAGCAAAATGAGCAGCAAAATGAGCAGCCAGGAATGGAGGAAAGCCAAGAGAAATTGGATGCGAACTCATCTAACGGGACCAATGACCGAAAAATCAGAGGGGTGCGCTGGGTATTGGTATGTATCGGGATTTTCTCTGCCAATATCTTGTATGGTCTCGACAACACGATAGCTGCAGATCTACAGGGTCCAATTGGAGAAACTTTTAGCGATTACCACCGTATAGGATGGCTAGGAATTGGATTCTGCTTGGGAGCAACTGCTTTCATTCTCCCACTTGGTAAAGCATATACTGTGTTTGATAACAAGTGGATGTTTGTTGGTTGTCTAGCTATGTTTGCTGCAGGAAGTGCTCTATGTGGCGGGGCACCAAATATGAACGCTATTATTATTGGTCGTGTGTGGGCAGGTGCTGGAGGCGCTGGAATGTACTTGGGGTGAGTGTGACTTGATATTGAATACAAAATGCATATGCTAACAAAGAACGAGGCACTGCCTGCCAATTATCTGTTGATCCATAGAAATCTAAATCTTCTTACAGCCCTTACTACGCCAAAAGAGCAACCACTGTATATCGCGATCATCGGACTCATATACGGAGTCGGTAGTATTCTTGGTCCAATCGTTGGAGGTTGCTTCGCCGATAGTTCTGCGACCTGGAGATGGGTATGTTGTATTTTGATTATCTTTTGATCTGGACGTGCACACCACTAACATTCTACACTACCTGAAGGGATTCTATATAAATCTTCTGATCTTCGGTGTTATGGTTCCGATATACGTATTCTTAGTCCCTTCGCTTCCTCAGCAGATAAATCTGACGCTAGCACAAAAGATTCGAAACTTCGACTGGCTCGGTATAATCCTTTCTATTGGCGTTAATGTATCATTCGTGCTTATTTTTGCGTTTGGTGGCATTATATGGCCATGGAATGACGGTCGTACGATTGCGCTATTTGTCGTATTTGGATTGGTCACTATAGCATTTGCAGTTACTCAGTATTTCTGTATTTTAACCACCAAAGAAGATCGGTTATTCCCAGGGCAGTTTCTTCGAAGACGTACGCTAGTGGTACTATATGTACTAATGTCATGTGGTGGAGCAGCATTATTTGTCGCTGTTTACTATATTCCACTTTTCTTTCAGTTTGTTCATGGCGACAGTGGAACGCAGTCCGCCGTTCGATTGCTACCATTTATTTGCTTTTATGTGACATCTATTCTACTTTGTGGATATTTTATGCCCAAAACAGGCTACTATATGCTATGGTATCTTGCGAGCGGTATCTTGATTACGATAGGTGCTGCTTTGATGTATACGGTGCGTAGCTATACTAATCCTGCAAAAATATATGGCTATTCGATTGTTTTAGGACTTGGCATGGCGACCACACAAGCAGGATATGCTGTGGCCACAAAAATGGTTACTCCAGATCAGATAGTAACATGTATTCAGTTTATGAATATTTCTCAAGGTCAAAGTCAACTTATAGGTCTCACAGTAGCCAGTACAATATTTCAGAATTTGACATTTCGAGGCATTAAAAATGTCTTGGACAAAGTTACTGCTAGTACTGGTGTCACTTATTCAAACGCAGACATTGAATCAGCTATCGCAGGTGCTAAAAGTAGTATTTTCTCGGAAGTGACTGCAGATGTAAAGAGTAAGCTAATAGACGTCATCGTTCGTAGTATTAACGATGCATACATATTAGCACTATCTGCAGGTGCACTGTATATAGTAGCTTCATGTCTGTTAATAAGAGAAAATTAACTAGAATTTATTTTTATTAGGGCAGAATTACATAAACTATAAACTATGACGTTCTACAAAATGAAAAATGTGCTCAAAACAAATATTAGCATTATTACACTTAACATGCTCAGAATTACAATATTTGGTAAGAACTAAGTTAAATAATGAAAATTAAAATATTCATAATGTCTATTTATTCATTTTAATATATTTCAAAATATCAAGTCCTGCCATAACTTGAGATAATCAGCAGTAGGCTTACATTCAGTTTCTTAAAACCTATGACCCCAGAACATCTGCTTAAACAATGAATCGCGCTACTCTTTCAATACCAAAAATATAAGAGAGCGATCAATTAATAAATGTATATAACCTTCGATAATTTAAGTATTATATGCCTCAGTTATTCTTCTTAACTAGTACGTTGCCATCACCAGGCTTCATGGCAAATACATTCGATTCGGGTTCGTGACGGTCTTTTCTTGGTCCATTGAACCACTTCTTGAAATCTAAAATAGATTTTAATGACCATACCTTAACTCTCATGTAATAATAGCAAATGAGCATTGCTGCAAAGTTGAATCCGATATAAGCGAACATGAGTCCAAAGTTTCTCCATCTGTATGACCATTTGATGTTCACAGCTTCCATAGGTTGAGATTGTAATGTATACTGACAATATTGACAGCCCTCTGTAGCATTTGGATTATTCAAATAACCACCCTTATCCTGAATATACTGATCAAAGTAACCCCCACATGATAGACCATTTGGAGGATCAACAACCAAATACTCTTGCGGCTTACAGATGAGTTCTCTTTTATCAACGAGCGGAGCAACGAAAGACTGCACGAAGTATGTGAATGGTGATACCTTATACATAAACGTCCAGAAACCAGGCATCAAATCGTAAGGCTGAAGGATACCGCAGAAAAGCATCATAGCCGCGAAAATATTAGAATTGATCATAGCTGCTGAAGGAACGTTTGGTGAAAAATATAAAATCCACAATCCGTAAGAACAATAATATGCCGGGAACATTAATACATATACCAAAAAGTAGTAACCAGCATGTTCAGGAGTTGCAGAGAATCCCGCAGGGAAATAATAACAGCAGAAACATAAGAATTGGCAAATTGAACTCCAAATAATTTCCCAACCAGTATGTGACAACAGAAGTGTACTCCAATGGAACGTATTTGAAGCAGATTCTCGGACTTCGAATAATTCTCTACTATCATAGGCATAAACGTGCAACTGGTTGATCATTGCAAGTGCAATGATCAGCATCATGAAAGTAGAAAGGAGACCAAACTCGGAATCTGCTAAAGAGTGATTAACCTTGACAAATGAGAAACCAACGAGCAACGCACACAGAATAGTTTCCAAAAATTTGGCTCTAATATAAATTGGCGATCTCCAGAACTGAATCATTGTTCTTTTGAAAACAACTCTATACTGATGGAACCAAGGTGTAGCAAACTTCGACTTGAGATCCTCCGCATTTTCCGATACAGGACGGGAAGGAAGATCATGATGCATCTGTGCAATTTCAGCTGTGAGCTTCTCACACTCAGGAGAATTATTCCATAGATCAGCCCAATCGGCTTCTGTGCTAGCAGTAGCACCGGCACCAATACAATTCAATATATATTCTGCAGGATTTTCTGAAACACCACACTTAACACCAGATTGACGCTCAAAATATGATAACATAGTAGCCGAATTAGGACCAATGTCACCGCAATAGACCATCTGACCACCCTTCTTCAAAAGCAATAGACGATCGAAAACCTCAAACAAAGTTGCCGATGGCTGATGGATAGTGCAAAGGATTGCCTGTCCAGAATCAGCGAGTGCTCGCAAAAATTGAACAATAGACCACGCAGACTGCGAATCAAGACCAGAAGTAGGTTCATCAAGGAAAAGCAAGAGAGAAGGCTTAGCCACCAACTCAACAGCAATAGACAATTTCTTTCTCTGTTCAACGTTCAAGCCACGGCCTGTTTTACCAATGATAGCTTCTGCATAATTCTGCATACCAAGGAGATCGATAATTTTTTCCACATACTCATATTTCTCCTTTCGAGGAACCGTAAGGGGCTGACGTAAGTCAGCGGCAAATCGAAGAGACTCTCGTACGGAATATTCAGCTAAATGAAGATCCTGCTGTTGGACATATCCAGTTCGTCGCTTGAACGAAGCATCAACCGGTCTGCCGTTTACAAGCATATCACCTGTAATAACACCAAAATTGATTCTCTGAGCAAGGACATTAAGTAAGGTAGTCTTACCAGCACCAGACTCACCCATAAGAGCAGTCATAGTACCTGGCTTAACGAAACCTTGAACATTATTAAGCAACTGACGAGTTGCACCGTCGTATGGGATAACATAATCCAAATGCTGCCATGAAAATATATCACGACTTGCTATAACTGCATCAAGATCTACGCCAGGACCATTCAGGGCAAGCATCATTTCATCTCTGCTAGCAACACGACCATCCACAGTTTCTAAACTCTCCGTTGGTAAATGACCTCGCTTGTAGAGAAGCATATCACCACCACCTTCAACGTTCTTAACAAATTCAGAGAGACCGACATTCATAAGAATAAAGCCAGCAGTCCACGCAATATTAATTCCAAAGTTTCTCCAGACGTGATGCCACTCAAAATTCCAGTATGCTTTCATATAAGCATCGCCAGAAACATAAGCTTGACCAGCAATAGATCCAGCAACAGAGCAAATCTTATGAGCAATTGACACGCTATCATATCCGGGGCCACTGGGAACAAGACTAGCACATTCCATGATACGTCCATGCAACTCTGATCCGATCAAACTTTCGTAACAATATCTCATAGGATTTAACCAATTAATCCACTTAATCCAATGATGCATTAACGGCAACGGAAGAATGAAACCAGTGTAAATACAAAGCGCCAAAACCCATAAACCTGCAATAGCATGAGCAGTACCACCATCTCGTGTGATTGCAGCAACAACTTTGAAAATGAATGACATACACTGCTGAACCGTAAGCAAGAAAAGAATGAACATGAAAAAAGCTCCAGCATTATGCTTCAAATGAGGCATCCAATAACTGGTAAGTGCTAGAATAACCACAGCAACAACCTTGATAGGAATCTCCGTAACAATTTCCTGTAAAGCTTCAGCTGATTGATGGTACATAGAATAAGACTTATGCTTCAAAATGATAGGACGATGAGCAAAAGAATGTGAAATTTCAGCGAGCGAAGTAACAGCGCAGAAAACAAGATCATAAAAGAGAAGACCACCGCGAGAGAATAAACCTCTCGTAGATTCAGGGATATTGTAAAACATAGATCCCACGATGAGACCTTTAATCAAGAAGGATGATAAGTAAATACATTGATAGGTCATCTCTCCCCTGGCTCTCTGGAAACCGCGAACCATTGAGTATTTTACTTGGTTGAAATAGGAGGCGATATATCTAGATTGTTGTCGCACACCTCTCTGCTGCCTCTGTCTCTTGGAACTGTCGAGTCGCTCTTTTGTTTCCGTACCACTATGACGTCTACAATAATCGTCATATTCCGCAAGACAGTCTTGATAATCTTGCGAAGCTAACCAGTAGCTCTCGAATTGTTCCGATGTTTCAGGAACCTTGCCCGTAAATCCTTCTTGTACAAAACGACCATTTGGATCCGTGATAGAAGTCAAAAACTCAGGTGTAGTCATTCGAGGGGGCTTATAATATCCCATCCGTTCAAAATATGCCTGCGCCTTCTGTGCAGGACCAAAGTAAATCTGCTTACCAAGGTAAATAACAGTCACCTTATCAAATAATTCGTAAATATTTTGACCTGCTTGATAGATGGCAACCAATGCAGAGTTGTTCAGCATATTTGTCGCAGTACGAATTGCCTGAGAAAATTCTAAAGCAGTCGAGGCATCGAGACCACGGGTAGCATTATCCCATGCATATATGGAAGCGTTACATGACAGGGCTTCAACGATAGAGACACGCTTTCTTTCACCACCGGACACTCCACGGACGAAATCATTGCCGACATTAGTGTTGTAAGTATGTCGCAAGCCGAAAACAGTACACCATAAATCCCTCATAATACTAATATACTTCGAACGGGGAAGACTGTCTATACGAGTCCTTGGAGTTTTCATTTTAAGAGCGAAGTCAACTGTATTCTTCACAGTGATCATAGGAAAATGAGTGTCCAACTCAGGATTGTAGACGACATATCCCTTATAATTCTCCATCATTTCTTTCTGAGGTACACCGCTGTAGTTAATATCACCTTCAACGCCCAATAGTTCACTAGTTTCGCCAGTCAAGCACTTAAGAAGTGTAGAACAACCGGCTCCAGGACGACCGACGACAAAGCACATTTCACCTGCCTCGACAGTACCCGTGAAGCCAGTGATGATTTGACGGGTTGGCTTGCGATCCTTGCGAAATAATTTAACAGGAAAACTAAAGAAGCCTCGAACCATCTCTTCAACAGAGGGGCCATAGGCGGCAGATACGTCGACACCTGTAGCTGTTAGATCTTTAAATGCAACGCCTGCGTCAGATGTTACAATTCCTTGCTCTTCAGACCTTGCATGAAGATAGTCCAACAATACTCTCAAATCGAAATTTGATACGTCGACCTCAAACTTATCTAAGTCCCGCTTTGGTAATCTAGCTATGGAACGCGCGTAAGATTGAATACGTTCGATTGCATCCTCGCTTGAAAGCACTCTGGACAGCTCATCAGCATAGATATCAGTAGCATTTTGATGCTCAACATCCTCAATGCTTTGAGGATGTCTACTCAATGTGTCTTCATCTGACGATCGATCGCCAGACGAACTCTCAGATTTATATTTACTAGCCATTATTCTGTAAGATATCTAGATGTCTATAGGCAGAGATGTCCATATGTCTTCAATCAATAAGTAAAATTAAGATGCAGAGCGAACAACGGCATTATATAAGATAGAGAATTGCCATCATGGAATTACGGCACTCTTGCCTCGGCCGATAATTATCCACTGCATTTTGAATTGTAAATATGTATAGAAATATTTAATATTAGAGAATATCCTTGCCTCAATACTGTATTAGACGAAGCCGTTAATACGGGGTACTGGTTTAGAGAGGAAATATTCCGGATTCGATACATAACAGTTGATCCGCTTAGCCGGATTACAACGCGTAGACGGCAAAATCACTCTGAATAGAATATCTGAGTTAACTGACCTTCCAAATACAGTTTTAAAAGTTCAGTGTTAGTGTTCTTGAGTGTAAACAAGAAGATCGACGGTATGTTGCAACAATAAGCTATTAGAAATTGCCAGTATAATACGTGTGGCTCAAGGTATAATAACGTGTATCCCCTATTTCAGTTCGATTTATTACTAATTACAGCTATATCATACTGAGCATGGCATATGGAAACTAGTGTGGTTTGCTTACAATGGGAAAAAAAAAAAAATTGGTTGGCTACACTATGGCTTTTTGTGCCGAATGCCGAAACCTGGCCGTGTTATCCGAAAATATTGTAAACAAAGATAGTGTTCGCAAACACTAACTACTCGCTTAAGCATGCAGACTACAGCGTACGAGAATAATATAAGTACAATTACGACACTAACAAGCACATATCAGACACACCACTAAGCGTAAGAGTAAGAAGAGAGATATATATATACAAGAATATAAAAAATCAGTTCATAGAGGACACCATGGTAATAGTGCATTCTGTTCGAGATATTTCTCTGCTCGTCACATAGGACTCATGGGTTAAGGGTTCGGCGATCGGTAAGAAAAAAATAAAACTTAAATTGAGCGGCGAATACCATTGTTTAGCGATGTTCGCAGCTTTTGGTAGCTGAGTATAGTAGCGCATGAAAATTCGTTCTTAATTTTATTGGCAAGTTTGGTATTTCGTTTAAACACAGAGTTCGCGTTGCTTACTGGAGTGTATGCAGCATACTGCGAGAAATAATCTTTTTTGTGCAGGTGTAGAGCAGGAGAGTGGCCAACAGAACCATGAAGTGATCATTGCTGAATTCGAATTTGAACTGTTGAACTCATTTTCATTTTAAGTTTTGTCTCATTCTCAATGTGTTGCCAAAATAGTCAGACGTCTTTTCACCATATCAATAGTGACTGATTATCGTGCTCTTGTCAAGGAGCACCGAAAAGGTATGCAATTTCAGGACGAGTATCTCTTCACTGGCTCTAACAGAGTCTAGCTCGCAGCATATATTGCGATGGCCATTGGCGTGAATTAGGTAAATTAACGAAGATTTTTTCGTGGATTCTGTCTGAGCTGGATATGTTCCGTCCCTATCTGATAATTGGTCGTATTTCGACTTAATGTATTGTATTCTTAGAAAGCAGACGGATGTTATAGAATTTCCATGCGTTAATATACACCACTGTGGCTTTGTATTGCCATTCTACAAATGTGGACTCTCTTATTACACGAGATCTGACTGCAAGTTCGGCTACCATGGCCTTAGATCCGAACAATGGGATTTATTTACAACCAATATGTAAGCTTAGTAATGTATGTCTCACCGATCAAAAGCTGAAATGCGAGTACTAGCTCTAAATATTACTGACTGTATCGTATCCGGAGCTAGTCTCGTCATATTCATGATTTTGAATTTATGAATGGACGAATGGACGACTATTTAGATAACAAAACCTTCGGAGATTATGGATTTTATGTATTGGTGCCATAGTAGAGACACTGATGGCGATTTCGTATGTTAGGGCTTCTCGGAATTAATGAGTATGGACAAACATCTGTCAGGATAACGCGGCCAAAAATCAGCGCAGCCCTTATGGCATATAAAGTTTTAACGCATCTTGTAGCACGCTTAAAATAGTTCGCCATCGGCTTGATTACTAATATATGATCAAGAATTATGTACAAACAACTGAGAACACACTTTTTTTTTGTCATCAAACTACTTCTAGTTCCTGTACTTCTAGTTACAGTCACTTGCGTGACTGTTCAAAGCTACGTCAATGATGTACTGTAACTAATTCTAACTTACCACGAGGCCAGTAACTACGTATAGCACATGCAGTAATATATTGTGAAAAGGAGTTCGCAACAGCCATATCAGAATATTCGTCGGGTTTCTATGATATTCCGCTTGCGTTGAGATGTAATTAAAAAGTAATATAATTTTAAAGGCAAAAAAGAAACGACGCCAGCAGGACTCGAACCTGCGCTCCCAAAGGGAAAGAGATTTCTAATCTCTCGCCTTAACCGCTCGGCCATAGCGCCTATTGTTGTGACTTAAGCCGCGGCTAGTACAGTTGGCTGGATTACATCCTACGCTAGCCACTAACGGATTTCACTATAGGTCGACTAGTAACATACTGTCCTTCACTATATACACTGATCAGTCGTAGCAACAAGCTCAGAGCTCAGCTTATATGTAAAGAAGATATTCACATCAATATTACCTTAGGTTCCCTCACAATGAACATATATACTAAGTGCTGTAAGTACTTTTATGCGAAAATACGGTAGACAATGAATATCTGTTCCCAGTAGTGCAGTTCGCAGTCAACAACACGGGACTCTGGTTTATAGAGTAATGAAGTAACCTCATCGGAATTATGCTATTATATGGCAAACTGATAATACTTTCATGACCAAATGACATATTTTGGCTATCATCACTGTCTGGATCGTGGTAGTCAGACCAGATAATGTAGATTATGTTCGATCTGATGTAACTGCTGTTACATATTACGCTACTTCTGGGAAGAAATAATCTCTCTACGCTAACGCCATTTTAGCCATATGCGTACGCCTTACAGTTTAACGTCTTTCTTGAAGAATCAAAATAATGGAAGTGCACCTGCAGCCTTACTGAAGCACAACTATGCTTAGCTCGCTGAGATTTCTCTTTACAATCGCAAGCGTTCAAGATAACAGAATGTTGAAAACTAGACGAAGACTCACAATGATGTCACTGACATAGATGTGTTTCTTCAACTACTTTGGTCGTATACTTTTGTTATGCGATATCTTAAATATATGTATTCTCAACCATGGAGCATATGAATTGTCGATACTTGGTTTGGAATTCTTGCGTTATGCGATAAAGGAGTTCTCATTAATCGAAGCACCAGATCACTTAAATATGCTACTTGACTGATAAGACAAGATAATTATATACGAATTCCATAGTTCTGCAAATTTTCGCAGGACAAGCTGGTATCAAATTGGCTTACTAGATAAGTCCAGTTCCTGTTCCTACTGCAGCTTTAATGTTGATCGAGAAGTCAGACCATGGAAAAGGGTAATATATTTTAACTCTGTGGGGAGTGACTTCTCAAGTAGCTCTGCTCATACTTCCACTAATCCATGTACTGAAAACCACGGAAGCGCATATACATCTTATGTTCTTTCATTGATCATGCTCGAAGGCGCCACAAATACCGAATTATGTCGCAAAAAAGAGCCAATGCGATCGAAAAAGTATATATGCACCTTAGATGGATGCGATAAAAGGTACACTAGACCGAGCCTTCTAGAGCAACACATCAGAAGCCATACTGATGAGCGTCCTTTTAAATGTGATATTCCAAACTGTTCAAAGGCCTTCAGACGGGTTTCCCACTTACGCGTGCATCTTCTAAGTCACTCATCACTAAAGCCACACGTCTGTGAGATTTGTAGGAAGAGTTTCAGTACGAATCAGCAGATTACGCGTCATATGAATACGCATTTTCCTAGCATACCGTGCACTTACGAAGAATGCGATGAGAAATTTTTCAGACACAGTCAGTTAAGGGATCATGTACTCGAGCGTCATATTCAGAACGAAATTATGACAGCTAGTAGTGAGGGCGAGCAAATTTCGCCAGACGTTTTCTACGGCTTCCGCGAAGGAGTAGACTATACTGATTTAGCGGGACCAAATGGTCTGGAAGAAAAGTGGCTATGCCAGGAGACAAACTGTCAAACTCACGCTGGGTGGGATTCTCTTGGTATTTTGATGAACCACTACGATTATCGTCATCAATTTGTGCCTGAATCATTGTTTGATCTTCTATAGAAATGTGCGTCTGGAATCTTTACTTTGGAAAACAACATAATTTCGATTCGATCGATAGATAATTAGTATTTCCTCCAATTACAGTATAATAATATTGAAGGTGTTCGAATTAAAAATATTCCATTAAATTCGACTAGAAAGAAATTCGATAATGTCTTGGGCAATCTTGACGACATACTCTTCAAGGGCAAAGTGTCCGGTGTTGTAGTACTTCACAACAATATCCTTAACATCACGTTTATAGGCTTCTGCGCCAGCTACTGTAAATGTGAAATCATTTTTACCCCAAGTCAGGAGAACTGGTACGTTAGACATACGGAAATATTCATGAAACTTGTCATAGATAGCGACATTGTTTTGATAATCATAAAACAGAGATAGCTGTTTTTCGATTTGGCCAGGTCTCGCCAAAAGTGCCTCATCAAGTAAATAGACAGTTGGCTCGACGGCATTTGGATTTGTAGTACCGTCTAGATACATTTTTCGAATAGAGAGATAATCATGAAGATAGTCTGTAAGAATTTCAACGTATTTTGCGTTACTTTCGCCTGCATTCCAATACTCCTTAACTGGAGTCCAGAAACGATCATCAAGTCCCTCTTTGTATGCATTTCCATTCTGAGTTATAATAGCTTTGACCTTGGTTGGGTTATTCAGAGCAAGACGGTATCCGACTGGAGCACCATAATCGAAAACGTACATTGCAAATTTTTGTAGGTCGATCTTATTAATAAAATATTCGACCGATTTATACAGATTGTCAAACTTGTAGTCGTAACCTTCTTCCACTTCCGTAAATCCAAATCCTGGAAGATCAGGCGCGATAACATAGTAATGTGGAGCTAAGAGAGTAATTAAATATCTGAACATATGTGAAGAAGACGGAAAACCATGAAGCAAGAGTATCGCAGGATTGCTGCGGTTTCCAGCTTCGCGATACCACATCTGTACTCCATCCTCGAGTTTTACTTGATTAAAATTTGGAATGACGCTCATTGGTACTCAATTGATCTCTTACTTATATATAGCACACAGCCTGTTTCATATAGAAACACTGATATCCGATAGTAGAGCTTGAGTTTATTTATAGATATCTAATAGATGGTAGACTACTAGCATTTATGATATTTACCTACGTGTATCCTATCAATGGAATACTATCACTGAAATTTTGTCCCAGAAATAGTACATATATTCCGCTGATCTACTATTATTAAGATGCCGATACACATGTGCTGCATAATTCCCAAACAGGCAGTTTTATAGTCATGCAGTCTGAATTATGGAACATGATCTAGTCATAAAACCTCGAATGTAACCTATCACCATAAATTTGCATTGTGTTATTTCACCCAAGAAATGTATCCTATCACGAAAAATAAGTTGAAAATGGTAATCTATCACCAAAAGCCTGAACTTAGAGAATGGCGCCGCACGTATATAAATTTCACTCTCCACTTCCATTAATGATAGTAACCCAAATATTCTAGCAAACTACCAGATATTCTGTAAATGCTCACATTATATTCCATTAGGAATATTTCCTCGAATCGCGCAACACAGAAAAATAGCGCTAGCTTCTAAATAGGTGTCGGAAATGATCTAGATCGCATATATTAACCTTTGAGAGAGAATTTCTCGCCATACTAGAGTAATATAATATTTAGAAAAATTAATAGCAGTCACTGCTGTACTGGACAGTATGGATTCAATTGTAGACATTCTGTAGCCACCAGTGATCTGTTGTAGATAAGTTACGGAGCACCAGCACAGAGATCGACCACGTCATGTCTCAACGAATATAATGTCAATCGTACCTAAATAACTACTGTAGTTGTACAAAGTTATATCAGATACTCTAGCTTCGGAAATGCCTTGAAGAATACATCAGTTTAATCAGTGACGACGTATTCAAGGTGAAGCCGTTGAGTAGGAGTTCAGAGTAGGTCAGTAAACACCGTCCAAAGCAAGTGAATCAGGCAAAGTTTATTCTAACTGACTAATAATAAGGAATTACAATAATAACTTTTGGAAGTAGGTTACATTCTATATAAAAGTCGTCTTTACTGAAGACATACGTTGGCCCGTACTATCTCATACAGGAGCATTTTAACGCTATTTCATACTTAGCAAATATACCTTATACCGTTGCATCATAGATATAATAGATGAGCATTTATTAGAAGAGAATTGCTAATTCCAGCCATAACTCTTGAGATATTAGTTTGTTTCAACCAAATTAGTTTCTCGTGGCTTAGATCGACTTCTAATTATTTATATGACCATTCAGCCATACGTGCCACGATTAAATAAGAGTTAGAACTCTAGCACATATCCTTAGCTATTGAATTCACATATTTGTATACTAGAATATATTGTTAGTAATCTAGTACAATGGCAATCAACCTGCTGACTGGCATCCAGATGTGGGATCTAATAGCAAACTTTAGTCCAGTGTAAGATAAAGAGTCATATTGACATATGCTAAAGTCGCGCAGGAATTACTAACTTAATGGAGATGGTTTGGAAGCTCAATGGGAATGGGTGTTTCAGCTCTAATTCTCATTGAGTACCCTTTTGAAGCGCGTTGGTTGAAGTGTATCGGCATAGTTTACTGGAGCGTGGCTGCATTATTGATGATATTCCTCAGTGTATTATTTATTTTGCGTCATATTATCTATAAAGACACCTTGATAAAGATATGGAAAAACCCACTTCAGGCTCCTTTATGTGGCTATATACCTATGGCCCTGGGATCTATAATAGTTTGCATCACCTCGATTTTTGGAGAGAGAGCTATTTGGATTAGCTATGTTCTTTGGTGGGTAGATGTAATATTATCGGTGTATTGCACTTGGATTATACTATTTGTCGAATTCGCTTTTCACGATAGAACTGAGCCGAACCAACTGAATGCTGTGATTCTCTTGCCGATTGTTGCTATGGTTGTCAATTCTACTACTGGGGCAGCTATTGTGAAAGACCTTCCTCTGAACTGGCAGCCACATGTTATGGTCATATCATTATTGGAATGGGGAAATGGTGAGCTACTTGCATTTGCTACAACCTGTATCTACCTTTGGCGATTATACACAAGCAACTTACCAACCAGCCATGCAATGATTACTTGTTTCATTCCAATCGGCCCGCTAGGACAAGGGGCCTATGGCATTATCCTAAATGGACAGAACATACAAAACTATTTTGCTAGGGTTTACAGCACCGACGCAAGCGAATACGAAAGCTACTCATACCTATGCATTGGCATCGCACTAGTACTGGTTGGCTTTGCTTCCTTTTGGATATTTTGTGCAGTCTCAGGCTGTATATTCTTTCCTCCACGAAAATTTGGTATTGGATGGTGGGCACTGACTTTTCCTTTGGTATGTGATGGATTCATCATAAACAGCAGCGCCTATTTTTTATTCACAATTGACTAACGTCTCATAGGGAACATACGGATTGGCTACTACTGAACTAGGACGTTTGCTCAATACAGAGAGTTTCAAAGTTGTCGGTGCCATCGTGGGAACTACGGTGACATTAATCGCGTTGATTCTATTCTTTACCACATTGTATTATACGTTCCTTACAGACAATATAGTAGAAGCTCTAAAAAATGAAGCGACAATTGTATTGAAACAGTCGGGTGAGAAATGCGCGACATCTGAAGCAGCGGCTCTAGATGTTTAATTATATGTCAGTCTGCGAAAGATAGTTTCATGATTTAATGGTAGTGTGGCTATTAGAGCTTAATTACCCCTGAATAAGGGTCCTCCTCTTCGGTTAAGGTAACTGATTCGCAGTATAGATGCAGTTCAAAATATGTCTAATATTGTCAAAAACGATTTTAAGACAGCGGCAATACAGTGATATATAGAATTTAATCCAGACCAATTGATGTGATACAATATATTTAAAGAGAATTTTTTGATTGAGCGATTTAAGATAATTCTATATTGTAAAAAGAATCAGCTTTAGCCTGTGAATTCTTCACGAGGAGCTGTAAACTCTTAGAACTTTTCTTTTCATCCCACAATTTTATTGCCAGAACAAAAAGATCGGTTAGTCCAAATAGATAGCTTTGCTTTGATTTAAGCTATATACTGTGCAAAAACACAAAATAGAAGCGTTTACAGCTTGTTAAGTGAATCATCGCACATACGGAGCAGAGTGCTGAGATTAATATGTGCTTATTGAAATCTGCTCAAATAATAATACTTACACTTATAACTGTCAGCTAATTTCCAGAGAATTATGATTCTCTCCCTTCATAAAGTTGAAATAGTAACATTTGTTAGACAATGTATGTAAATCTTTAAATAATAACAACTCCGTATACCAAAATTAAAGGTAGAGCCATGATTGACGAGCGAATGTCATTAAGGTGAAGATACTTTAAAAGAACTAAGTAGAAGCTTGGTATAATAGCATCAAATAGAAGAAACTAAAATTTTTTAATTTGTTTTATATATGGATCTTTTTAATTATCTATATTCTCGGCCATGTTTGCAATGTCGGGACTCTCATCATCAAAATATTTTGCTTTCTTTTCTAGCAGAATATATCTAGTCCCAACAATAAATAGATAGACCACAAAAGACTTTGATTAGCCAGAAGCAGGAATAGAACATGTAATATTTTCAGCAGATGACCTCAAACGCAATTGAATTAACATATTGGTTGAAAAATAGAGTAGCCGTTTGGCAAATATTAAGCGGAGTGAGACCTTTGGCGTGGAGGCCGTATGGAGGATTTGTGTATATATGATGAGAGTAGATCTATTCCCACATTAGTGAAATTCACGACGTATATGCTATAAACTTACTTAATTTGTATAATAGAAGCCATATACAAAAATCATTACTACGGCGGGAATACCAATGCCACTCGTTTTTGCAATTTCGTAGCGTGTGGAAAAGATAGTCCACAATGTGAAAGATGTCAGCATACCCACAGCGGCAGCCATATATAGTCGCCCACCACCAGACCTGTCAGCACAAAAACAGAAGTATGTGTTGATGATTAGTTAAAATTGGTAAGGCATACATTAATGATCAACTGAGTGTTTGAACTTTTAGTGCAAATACTATTACGAACCTGTACCAAATAGTATGAAAGCAAACCATTCCGGACCATTGATTAAAGACACCAACCAGGCGTCTTCTGTTTTCCTCTAGTTCTGGAAAAATCTAACAATTTTTTCGAGTGGTTTGTGTCTTGGTCCAGCGTGATGGTCACAAGGTCCATTAAAGTCAATGCAAATAAACTCGAAAGATTCGTCGCCATTCGCATGAAATTTCACCAGTATATTACGAGCATCCTCGGTCTTGTTCTCGCTTATTAAGTACCGTTGGCTTTCTGGTGTACTCCTAACAAAGAAAGAAACCTTACAGTAAAAATTACATGGACAGAGAAGGCGTTCTCCATAATCAGCTGTTCTGTAATGTTAAAGTTAGTAATGTTACAAAATTCGCGTAGTTTGATAGCATAGAATACCAGAATCTTCAGAATCCCGTTGGTAGTCAAAGCAGCAACCAGTATCGTCATTTTACGGCAGAGAGTATTACAGCAATTACTCAACCTTAATATGAGCAATCTCACAATTAGCAAAGACGAAGTCGTAACAACAGGCTGATTACCGAATCCCAGTAAAAATTTAGCGGCTTGAAGATGCCAAAGTTCCTAGCGCCTGCTTGAGGGCCAATACCGAGCAACATTAAGTTGATCCAAAAATTGGACACTGCATTCGATCATATTTATCATAAAACATGGAAGGAACGTGAGCTCAATCAAAGAACCAATACTCATGCTACAATTGAAGAGACCGAACATGGATCCATGGGGATTGTTAAAATATAGGTACAAGGTTAGGTTCATTTGCTATGACACCCAATAAAATATTCTGGTTCGAATTTTAATCAGATTCTATATCTAAACCGTTGATTGTACGAATGTCGAAATTACCCCAGTGTCTCAATTCCATTATTTGACGACTTGTATTGATGATTACACTATTGCGAATTGGATGTTTTCACTGCGTATGATAATAAGAATAATCTCTACCATGATAGCATTATATCTACATAATTAAAATCAAATGAGAGTTATTGACTGTATACTGAGTAAATAGATAGGAGTTGTGTACCCAAGAAAATGAGCAGATAAGACCTGCATCAAGACTCCAAATTATATCAGTTAGAATAATCATCCCCGAGATGATTTTATCTTTATATTGCTCGATTCAGGAAGCTTCTCTGGAGTATTATATGAAGAGCTCATTATATTGAATCAATTTGTAGTACGCTCTTATAGTAATTATTACTAAGCACATTTGACTTCGACCACGCTAACTCATTTAGAAAATTCATGCAGAATATCAAGATAGTGTGTATGTACTAAAAGAATTGCTTACGGAATATTATTATCATATTCAAAGAACGATAAAATGACAATTGATTTGCTGGAATAGACAATAACTATAGTTCTATGTAAATATTAATAATTGCTAGATATTTAATATCCGGAACACTTATCATATGAGTGCAAGAATGATTTAGAGACCATGTCGTGCTAGAGTCATCTCTTCGCTGTTGTAGAGAGCATCCAGCTGTCATAATTTTAATAGTTCTTCTGCAGAATGTGCATCTTTAGTTACCTCATACTCATGCAAATGTACTCAAACCTAGTATGATATACCAAGTAAGAATAATAAACACGAGAACTGCAGCAATTGTTACAAAACAGAAATATACATTTTTGGAACTGACATTAGTTTTCAGAATTGCTTCAGGAATAGGCATTAATGAGTAATCCGGTTCCATTAATGGAAACTCGTATCAATATGAGTACTAATAAATATCTCAGTCTTCAGTCTGAGAAACCATCAGAGATGCTGGAAGTAGCGTGAATTCTCCTGAAAAGTAGCCATATGAAGAATAGAACATGATCAAGCCTCCTGCTTCCTTCACTGTGAATCAGCAGAATGGACAAATCAATGCACGGACTTCGAAAGTAAAATGATATTTAATGAATCAATAACTTCATTTAGAGTGAAGCTGGATCCGACCCACACAGCACCACTCATAGTAATCAAATAAATACAACGCCGCTTACAGTTCATTGAGCAAGAAATACAAGTTAGTTGTCCGTGGCGAAACGAAGCAACATCATTTTAGAACTGTGAATATTATGCCTGCCAATGGCAGTTATCTGAAAAAGTGGCCTTTAACAAACACCGACTGATAAGCAGGGAGGAATGATTCAATTGAACGCCCAATGGAAATGGTAACTTAGATGACAAACTATGACTTTAAAAATGTTCTCTAAACGAAGCAATATTATTGTGACAGTGTAGCATTTTTTTCTTGGCCATCTTATAAACACGATTCTACTATATAGAATTGAAATCAAGAATATCGCCACATTTTCATTGAAGCTACATAGGGTATGCAAAAAATTATTCAAATATTATGCTTAAATATTATGCTGTCAAATAATTTCAAAAGCTTTACAGGCGTTACGACATCAAGATCAAAATCAAACTCCTTAGAAAACGATAGTCATATGAAACAGGAGATAGAAACCATTTATTGTATAGACTAAAAGAAAACGTGAGAAGAAAGGAAAATTTCTATAAAATAGTTTAACGAGACGAACTTCTCTGCGACCAGTTGTCAAGTAAAAATTTCGATAGGTTAAATTTTCTTAGTTAAGAGTACGCGATACGGCGATACAGGGAGATTGGTGCCAACGGAACTATCTCGGCTTGGGAAAGAGCTAACCGGCTGAATATCAAAATGTCTGAACATATAAGCAATAGTGATTACCGTTTCAATAATAGCGAGGTGCCGTCCAGGACACATTAGGGCGCCGCCTCCGAATGCGTTCAATACACGCCAGTCCTTAGAATGGTTCATTAATATGCCATCGTTGGAAGACAAAAATCGACGTCCCATCCACTCCTGTGGATTGGGATATATTTCTTCATCATAATGAATAGTAGTTGCGCTGGTCATGATGACCTCGCCCTTCTTAATAGAGATTTTTTTTGTAGAAGCATCGTCTCTGTTGAAAATATCGAGAGTAGTATCAGCAGTAGCTATCCTAGCAGGAGACACATTCGAGACCATGCGCACTGTTTCTTTGAAACAAGAGTTAATAAGTTCATTATCATAGAGCTTATTCCAGTCGAATTCATCAGTATCCGAGTCGTAACTATCAGAAACAACTTCTTGTATTTCTTTCTTTATTTCTGGATCATTGACGATGTGCGCTAAGGTCCAGAAAGCAGTCGGAATAGAATTTGACTTGCTACCGAAAAGCATCCCAAGAAAAAATCCAGGTACGTCCTTTGAATTATATACCGAATCCCGCTTCTTAAAAGCATCCACAAGACCCAACAAGAGACTAGAGGAGGATTCCATCTTCTGTTCGTCAGTGAGATACCTTCCTAGGATCTCAAGAAGTCTGTCACGTCTTTGAATATGAGTTTTTGCGAATATACCCGGCATCACCAACAGAGGGAAAAAGTTGTCTTGGAACTCAAAGTAGTCTTTGGTTATCTCCTCCAGTGGAAATTCTGAACCGAAGACGGACAAAGCGGAAGCCTTATAAAGACTGAGTCTGACGAATTCCTCTAAGTTGACTTCACTATTAGTCGATTCACCTACACCAATATTTGAGTTTTCAAGGATTGTGTTCTCGAAAACAGTTCTCATCTGCAAAATAATATCTTCCATTGATTTTCTACTCGTCAATTTTATAGTAATAGTTCGCATGAGCTCTTGTTGAAGATCGTGGTCGTTCATTACAACGTCCGTAAATCCGAAGCATTTGATTTTGATTTCATCTAGACTGTCTCTAAAGACGCGATGTCGCGAATACATCTGTTTAAGTCCAAGAACAGGATCCATTACATGCGTGAGTTGGTTTCCTGCGACATATAATCTGAAAACAGATCCATGCTTCCTCATAGCATCTTTTATCAGTCCTACAGGGTCCTTGAAGTACGAGATTGCGACCCCCAAGAATGGCACGTTGCCTTTAATTAGTACAACTTCTTTCGAGGAACTAGTGACAACGGCATGATAGCAAAGCACAGAGGAAATCGCAATTCCGAAGGCCGCAGCTATATATTGAATCATTCTGCTGAATATAATAACGGTTTTGCTTCGCGCAGGCTACTGGAATTACGAAATATTGGTAAGACTTCGCCCTTCTATCTCCCATTATCTACAAATGTTGGCTCGTCGAACAATCCTGATAGTATCACGTGATCCAATCGGACCGAGAGCCTTAGCATCCGTTTGGCTAATCTACCTAGGCTAGTTCTGAGCGCATCTCATTTCAGCTACTGTCAGCCTCTTGGATAGTATTCGTATTTGCACCTGTTCAACTTGAATGGGACTGTTTTTGTGTCATAATATGTACCACTGATGTGAAAAACGAGTGTTTTTGACTCTAGTAGAATATTGTCGGTTTCGGCATGCATGCTTAGGGATATGTCTAGCTAGTAGCGCAATATTACTATGGAAAATTTATAGATTTATATTTGCCTGCATTGATACTGGAAGTCTGTACATTATGTGGCTATAGAAACTATGATATATATCTGTAAATAGTGCTAATAACATCTATTTCTATTGAATGACGATCATACGCAACAGCCAGCTATAATCAAAGCAGCAAGTAATTTAATCAACCTGCTAATTCAATAACAAGCAATGGGAAGCAGAACGTGTAGATGACATAAACTACTATATTTTATACATAAGAAACTTTTCCAATAGACTTGTTCTTATTCAGTTCCTTCGCTGAGCCCTGAATACAATTTACTTCTTCGTATTAATGGTACGAATTCTCATCAAGGTAGCCAGCAAAGTTCTTATAAGCTGGCAGCTCGATTCGTTCAAGCACATAACTATGGCATTAGTGTGGCATGCACTGTCTATTCTTATATAGCTGCGTTCTTGAAACACCAACCCTCATCGGATTACAAGGCATGTGCCAATTTGCGCTTTAGACATTAACTTGTTAGGAGACCTTTCCGAGTCTTGAATATTGGAAGCTCTTGATTCACCTAAAATAAAATCTAACGAAATGTATAAATTAAACTTTATTATTCTCTCATCGCACTGTATTTCATACAGTAAACATATTTTGAAGACATATTATGATTGATTTCGATCATATTGTATCGTCATATTCTCAAGTGTACATACTAAACTCGTGAAAAGTGATGAACAGTACTGAGCAGACTCCACTCCATAACAAGCTTCTCTTACATTGCTTAATCATAAATACGAAACAATTTCTACAGATAAACAGCTCATTCATGCTCCCAGTCTGCATATCGACCTATCCGCACTTGGTTCTCAAAAATAGATATGGGCTTTAAATTAAATAGAATTTTCATCTGATGCAAGACATGACAGAATACTATATTCACGCCACATTGAGAGCCGCCTTGAACATAGCACCATAGTTCATACGACTGCGTTTAGTGCCAATAAAATATGATATTATCTCTGCTCCTTTCAGGTTGGACGGATTATATCCTACAGTGAATCACGTAGGCATACCAAAAACGCACTATTGATTATAGCATGAATCTGGCATAGTCGCATTTGGGTTTTGACTGCCATCAAATGTAAGCATAGAATTGGGCTTACAAACAGGAAGAGAAAGAAGAACATGAATAAGAATAACTACTTCATAATATGCAGATGCTGCACTAGGTGTAGAGTGGCCAGATACGAACGTAGAGATGATGCGCATGAAGCAGTGTATTTAGTCTCAGAATATGTGTATTAATAATACACCGGATATATGTACTTTAAACTTTCATCGACATTTTGATATCAACGAGACGATTACCAATATCGATTTGTTGTTACATATTTTTTCTATCTATACATGAACCACTTATGTTAAGAAGACCGATACTCACAATGGCAATGAAAATTGAAGTGTGGTCTGATTACGCTTGTCCGTACTGTTACATTGGAAAAAGGGGATTGTCTCTTGCGCTAGAGGAGTTTGAACATAAGGACAAGACAGAAGTGACGTTCAGGGCTTTCGAGCTCGATCCATCAGCTCCGAAGGAAGTAATTACAACAATTCCAGATAAGTTTGCTAAAAAATATGGCAAATCTTTAGAAGAGACTATGCAGATTATTTCTAGAATGGAAAAATACGCAAAAGAAGTGGGAATCGATATGCACTACGAAACTGCTAAATCTTCTAATACATTTGATGCTCATAGGCTGACGAAGTTTGCAGAAAGCAAGAATCTTGGTCTTCAGATGACAGAACAACTTTTCAAAGGATACTTCGTCGATAACATAGTTCTGGCAGATCATAGTTCTCTTACTAAAGCAGCAAAAGATACTGGCTTGGATGAGACTGAAGTCAAGGCGGTTCTCGAGTCAGATCAGTACGCAGCTGAAGTTCGTCGCGATGAGATGCAAGCCAACAGGGCTGGTATTCACGCTGTCCCTTTCTTTCTTATCAATGGGCGCTATGCGGTGTCGGGGGCTCAGCCAAAAGAAGAACTACTCTCTACGCTCCAACAAGTATGGAGTACAATGTAAGTGAGAATTATGGTGCTAAAGTAATATGGTCAAAAATGGCGCAGCTGTAATTACTATGTCGTCTTTAATGTAACATCTCAGCTCGGAAATATTTTTCCGTGAGCACTATCTCCCCTCTGAATACTACGTGTACAGGTTCTACGACCGGATGCAAGGTACGTAGGGAATTTGTAGAGAGAATGGAGAAGCTGTCCCCCCTGGACCGTAAGATCAGTCACAGTAGAAAAGACTGCAGATTTCAAGACAAAAAAATCAGTAGTTATATCACTGAGATATCCTAAACGACTGGATATACGAATAAGAACTGGTTAGTAGAATTATCGTCAATTTGAAGATCATATAGTATTGCTTGCTACACGTAAACTGAGCAACGCCAACACTTCTAAAAGCAATAGGACATCACAGTGGTCAATGGGCAGTAGTCCATCGCTTTTGCGATGAGTTAGCGCGCAAGTGGATTTATTGTGCCCTTAAGTGGAAAGATCGACTACATATGCTTAGCCTACATTGATTAGTCAACAATTAGACCTTCCTGGTCCAAAGTATTAATAATTCCTAATGTTAATATATTATCTCAAAGTTTATTTGTCAGCTCTAGTCTCTTCATATAGATGTCCACGTGATATATGCAGTGAGCATTCTGTGAGAGAGAGATAGAGCGATTATATTCCTTGATCTAGGGCTTGCTACAGCAATAAGGCTTCATTCGGCGCCATATAACTAGGCATGGTTTAGTAGTAACAACAAGATCCACTAAAAGAGGAATTGAACAGAAACGGGAACTATTATTTACAGAAGCAAAAGAGGCAGCGAGACCAATTCTCGCATAGGTCAATTGTTAGTCGAATGGCTGCAAATCATGTCAAGACCATCCCTTATTTTTTCAAATATACGTAGTCTAGGAGAGTCGCTATTTCACCTGCAGTCTTGTAGTCTATAACAGTTGCGGCCATACCTGGAAGAAAATACAGTTCCCCGTCCGATCAACACCCGTCAAGCTTCTATGGGCCTGCTTAGTACTGCGGTGGGAGACCACGCTGGAATCGCAGGTGTTGCAATTATTTTAATTTTTTCTTCTCTGTAAGGCTGATCAAATTATAAAACCAATTAATTAACTCTGAGATATTTCTAAGCACAGAAGAGCTCAAAATTATATCCGCCAAACCCGATAGCAAGGGTGATAAGGTCTATCACAAACGATTGGCGCGTAGTTTCTATACATTAGTCGTTCCGTTTCATACTGAAGTGATCTTGGTCTTTGAACAAGTGATGACTGGTCAAGACACTGACAAATTTCGTTTTCTCTTTACCTACACTTGCCAAGCGCATCTATTCTGGAGACAACGATTTTGTTTCTTCTGGATTCACACTAAGTACGTGAAGCATATCTACTTTTTGGTAAATACTGGCTTGCAAACGATCAATTGTCTTACAAACAATTAATAGGCTTTAGTCGCTGCTTCCAATAGTGAGCTGCTGCTCGAAGAATTTTATGATTTCCGCATGATTCTCAATGTGTATGCAGACTTCAGTTTACAACTTCACGATGCACCTTCAGCAAATCTCCACTTAAATGAAATCCTTGAGCAGCGAATGTGTCAGGTTGCCTTAAATATCTTCTGATTGCTCTATTTGTGTCTCTACTTCCCGTCGGAACTCGATTTTCGACATCCACAGAAGTCGTTATACATAAATGCTACTACTAAAATATAGTACCTTTATCGGTAACACAACGTCATAGTCGCATATTGTTTTATAGCTCACGACAAGACATCACAAAGCGTGCATTACGCATATATTAGTCAGCATTACAACTTGAATTTCACCAAACTACGTCATTGTGATTATAAATAAACTCACTGACGCGACTTTACATTGAACTAATCATCACTAAATTAATAGTGGCTCCGGTACAACGACGATTAGGATGCTCTATTTCCAACGACCTGAGCTGGCACAATGACTACAAAAAGACGAGATAGCTGACAGGAAAAAAACATTCTATAAAAGATATGATCAAGCACCTAAAAGTTCAGATCTATACTTAAATCAATATACATCAGCCTTTCAAATAACCAGTTCGTAGATTTGTCATGCGTCCATAAAAATAGAGTTCATTATAGTAAACTGCTTAAAAGTTTTGGAACGCGTACGATATATTGATAGCTTCGAGAAGTCTCTGAAGGCTCAATTCCTACGTAAGAAATGGCAGTCGCGGGAACGATAGTCACGAGAACGGCAGATTTAATCAAGCGACAGGTCGGTCCTTCACCAGGTTTTACACCTTCACGATGGTGCTCTCAAGTTTATTTACGTCCAGATTAACAAATTTTCCCTGATGTAGAAGCGATCGTCTGTGATTTATGCGAGTCAATTGTATATTTTCCAGTACGCTATATATGCAATGCTTTAAAATACTAGGCAGTGAGCATTTGTTACCACTGGCAAGCATTGAGGGGCAGTCAGCAATATTTCCATCGTAAAATCATGCATGTCAAGAGAGGAATGAGTTAGATACAATAGCTAATCGTGATTCCGGCAGCATTCTATTAACTCCGCTCTCGTTAAAGGCCGTCTTATCAAAGGAGTGGACTTAAACAATCTCTCCGCTTTACATCTATAGACTGCACGTTCAACTGTTTTTGGCAGAACAACCGATCGTCTCCTTTATCGGGAACAGTATAGCTGTAGAACATGTAAACCGCAGTTCTACGAGATGTACCACATGCTTATAATCTCTTATAACCCTATTCGTGCATCAACTCTCTCTATATATAGTCGTCCAATCTCTCTGGTAGTCAGATTTATTTTGATTCATATCGATTTGAAGGTTCACAGCATAGTTTATTACTGTGTTGACTATAGTAGTGGATAATAGTTTCGTTGATACACATATACATAGTATTTTATCGTTGACTGTGAAAGCATATTCACTATGTCCTTTTTCTTTGCTCCACCGAAACCAAAAAGTCTCCTTGGATATCACAGATATCTTTCTCCTACGGCTGGTGTGAAAGTATCTCCATTATGTCTGGGAGCAATGAATTTTGGAGAGAAATGGTAAGAATTTGGCATGCTTCGTGATGCTGAGAGAGCTTCAATTAACTAATTATATCAAGGAAATCTATGATGGGAGAATGCGACAAGGACCAATCGTTCGCTATTTTGGATGAGTTCTATTATCTTGGTGGTAACTTCATTGATACGTATGTGTGGTTTTTGTATTTTGCCGTGGACATCTTACTAATTAATTATGATAGAGCTAACAACTACCAAGACGAAGATTCAGAGACCTGGATTGGTGAATGGATGAAGAAGAGGAATAATAGAGACCAGTTAGTGTAAGTATATAGAAATTCTAAAATCGCGTCGTGATTTAACAATGTTTGTATTATATAGTATCGCTACAAAATATACATCTGGATATCGTTCAGCTGCAAGGAATGAGGAGCCGATCCAGTCAAATTTTGTTGGGAACTCTATGAAGTCTATGCATGTTTCTGTGGACGCAAGCTTAAAAAAGCTTCAGACCGATTACATAGATCTCCTATATGTTCACTGGTGGGATTTTACAACTTCTGTTGAGGAGGTGATGTATGGCTTAAACAGTCTTGTATCGTCAGGGAAGGTATTATACCTAGGCATATCCGACACACCTGCTTGGGTAGTAGTAAAGGCAAATGATTATGCTCGTGCAAATGGCTTCCGCCCTTTCTCGGTTTATCAGGGAAAATGGAATGCTAGCTATAGAGATATGGAGAGGGAGATTGTTCCTATGTGTAGAGATCAAGGCATGGGCATTGCACCGTGGGCACCGTTAGGAGGCGGCAAGTTCAAGAGTGCAGAGGCTCGAGAATCACATGAACTGGGATCTGCCAGAGGAAGCGACTTGTCTGAATCGGATATAAAGATTAGCGATGCATTGGAAGAAGTTGCTAAGGAGAAAGGAACGAACCTGCATGCAGTGGTAAGTGACTGTGAGTATATCTATGAGTAAATATTTGCTAATAATTGACAAACAGGCATTGGCTTATATTATGCATAAAGCGCCATTCGTATTCCCTATTGTTGGCCAGCGTAAAGTGGAGCATTTGAAAGCTAATGTTGCTTCGTTAAGTGTCAAGCTGACCCCCGAAGACGTGGACAAAATTGACTCTGCAGTTCCTTTTGATCCAGGCTTTCCAATGTCATTCCTATTCAGAGACATGAAGTATGATTTGACTCTCGGAGCTCATGACGTATGGCTCACAAAGCTATCAGCACACGTTGATGCTCCACCTCAACCTCAACCTTTTGTGGTGCGAAGTGCCAGTGATGCAGATCCATGATTTATGTCCAAACGAGTTAATATGTTTATAAAATGAGCAAAAATTCAATTTTTTCTTTTGAGATCACGTGTGGCTCATTACTTGTGCTGCTTACAAAAATTTCGATTTCCTAGTTCGACCATAACTAAACTTAGAAGTAAAAAACTATCCCATAGTTAAATCGTGTAAGAATATTGATGTCCTTAATTGGCTATAGCGGATGGAACATAAAAATCAAGTGAAATGACAACAATTGTGGTCTGTTTCGCCCTGGGAAAACTAAATATGATAATTCATATAGATAGATATAAATAAGGTATTTTTAAAGGAATATCAACTAATTGGGTTTTACTCGCTTAAAGATAAACAAAAGGTAGATCCTATTGATAGCACAGCGTTTTAACCAATAAAGATCAATTTTTCTACATGATTATTATTTCGATTGCATAACTACGGGACTAAAGCTCTTATTGCTAGCTCCTTCAGGTAGACGTATGTGTTAAATGACTTTGCTGTTAGAGTACGATTATCACTAGGAGGAAACTTAAATAAAATTGAATCATATGGAAGACTAGTTGGAGCAGATGTTGAGAATATCAGATGTTGAGAATATCAACATCCACGATATCACTAATGGTTTTGTAGGATAGATTCAGTTCTGCATATTTCGCCTGACACGTGTGATCGTAGGATCCATCTTCGATACGAATGAGCTGTCCTTCGGGCTTCAGACTACGAACTAAAAAGATAATCCAGTCTAATAAATCTGCCGTAAATCGGCTCTTACAAACTCCACCAAGCACTATTATTGCACTGAACGAGACGATAACCCGGAATATCTTGACAGGCGCATCTAATGTCACAAATTCATATCGCGAACTTTTGAGGAATTTGCGACTTTCCTGTGTCTGCTTCACGTAAATAGGTGTCTGCAAGCTCTGCATTTTCAACAGCCTTAGCTGGTAGGAAATATCGATACTTCGCTGATCGTTAAGAACTGCAGATATTAGGATTTTATATCCAAAACTGATCTGCTTGTCAAAACCGAGAGTAGAATATTCGCAGCATAATACCATAATAAGTGATCTTCAGACCTAAATGTCCAAGTCGATAATAATGTGTAATATAGAAGGCATACACAGAAAACGCAAGACAATACCTCCAAGAAATCACTACACGAATAATAGGGTCTTTGGATATATCCGAGATATAGCTGCTTCTATCTTCCATGAATTTACTGCAAACCTAGTATGTCAGGAATCCTGCTGTGACCAACGAACGAGTAACTAGGATTTGGCATATGTTTTCCAGCAAAATCCTTCAGTAACTTGATTGTACACGCTAGAATGCATCTAAAGACCAATAGAGAGCGCCAGTTTCGAACTCTACAGTAAAATTGCCGCATCCCTAATCTCGTTCTCATATGCGTGGACCATGGAGTTGCTGATCTTGTTGCAATTATGACTGCAGTGCTATTCAGTTCCATGCGACGGTATATCTGTTATTGGACCTTTGATCATTGCAGCATTTGGACTCACAAGTCTTGGAAAGTTTGGCTTAATATACTGTGCGGGAGCGCTATTCAAATTATCCCTATTCTTATAACTTGATATCTAGCGACAGAGCTTAATCGGAAATCTCCTATACTTTTGATTTCCTCTGTTTTCCCGACTATGGGATGCCATATGCTATTGAAAATTCCACATGTATATCCCTACAAAGGTGCCCTTCCTTAAGCATACTATATAGCAGCTAATTCTACAGCGCCATTATCACGTGGTCCTCTCAAAATACTACCGGAGACAAAGAAATAATGCATTGCTGGCACATATTTATTGCTAGCAGAGGTGAATCATCGTTGGGCTTCTGAGTGCTCTGTTTAATAGAAGAGAAAAGCCGTATTATCGAACTGGTATACTGTCTAATAATGTACTTCTTTCTAGTGTTAATGGCTTTGATCTGTATGGATTGTGCTTCTGATTACGCATTTCAACAAGGGACGCCAGAAGCGTATCGATGTTGATTAAGAACGGAGAGCTTGAAGGTAGATCTTTCTGTGATGACAGCAAAACGGCTAGGTCAAGACGGTACTGCTATGGAGGAGTCTAGAATCTCGGATATAAGGAACTGAATGGCAAGACTTGAATAATGTAGTTTGCATATCCACTTTAAGGCAATATTTGTATGTTTTACTCATGGTTTGTATGGAACATTAGTATCAAATCCCTTTTGCATTGGTCGCGTTCGGTGATATGATTGAAGTGGACTGCTGTAATAATGTGCCCTCGCTGAGATTTATTCTGCAGTGCTAAATGACCGAGCGCTTTTCTGATTTGGGAGTAAGCAGATTTCTTAGTAGATTAAGGTTTGAAGTTAAATTTGTTTGTGTTGGAGCACAAAGCAGCATTGACTTTTGTCAACATTTAAGCTTAAGTTGGAAATTATCTAAATGTGGATTAGTTTAGAATCGCAAGATGGTCTTTCCGTATTTGGGAAGCCTTGAAAGTAAATTTGTAGCAACAAGCTACGCAAAGTAGTATGTTGACCATAAGCAGGGCGCAAATTCATATATAAATGAGGTAAGAGATGCATGTATGAGGAGATATAGTCATTGGAATAGAAGTGAGATGTTTAAGGCTTATTTGAAACAGATATAATCTTAGAAAAATCTAGTAGCTGAAGATAGGATAGGCATAAAGAATGGGGATGTGAGTTTCCTTAATAGGGAACGAAGAGGATCTTTTTGTGGCTATGATGGAAGTTGGCGAATACAGTACGCTTAAATGGAGATAATAGCTCATAAAGATTAAAAAGTGCGGCTCAAAGACAGTCGTGAATATGGATGATGACGATACAATCAATTTCAATTTATGTTATGCTAGCGGGCAGGATTGACAAGCTATACTAAATGCTTACAGATTGGTTTCCTAGCATTATATTAATATTGACATATCTGTAAAGACAAGTGCTTTTGTAGCTGTTGAATTTGCCAACTTTAGCTTTAAATCTACGAACTCTTCAAAGTTTAGATTTTTAAATAACGTAGAATGAGCGACTTCTAGGTGTTTAGAATATACAAGCTACCATACAATTAGACAACGAATAAGAGCTGAGCAAGATCAATAAAATTCTAAGCTTAGAGGATTTGGAAGCCACTTATTGGTAATTCTTACTCTAGATTTGATTTTGAGTTGATTAATCGTGCCGATAATGTACGTTTTGCAATCATATGAAATAGATTTTCAATTCAGTTCAGTTTGATAAACAATAGCAAGCATGTCTACCGCACCTTCTCGTTAGAGCCTTCGATTGAAATCATAGTTTGTTCTACGATCACCTTCGCTATGAACGATACATTTTCATGTTGACATCATTAGAAATAAAGTGCTCAAATGACCGGGCCACAGAGAACATTATTAGGGTATACTGGAAAATAATTTAACGCAGCAACTTTACAAAAAAGTATAAATAATCGGAGATTTTTTTACTCTAAAAAGCATAGACTATCTATAATAAACTATCGCTAAATAGGATATTCCTGTCATCTTATTTATGTTAAAATAAATCTAGAATTGGTCCTGATAATGTAGTAAGTATATTAGAATTTTAAGATGCTCGACCTTAAGTGGGATAGCACAGATACTAGTTTTGATTTACATTTAATAATAAAAATTCGGAATACGAAATATATGCTTAACTAGGGTTGATGGCGGATGGCGGATTACGCGAAAATTATGGAAGGTATTTTGACAAAAAACAACAATTATTACCTAATGACGGCATTTCAATTAAATTTTGAAGCTAATAATTATATTTCTAGAAATAAATTTATAGCTGGTATGTTAGAAAAGAAAACAGATGCCTGTCACAATATTCAGTGGAACTATGATTTTGGTACGATCTCAGACACAGCAATAGCATCATACTGAAAATCGACGAGCTCGGTATTATAGAGAAAGTCATCGGTGTTTTCAGGGATACCTTTCTTGACATAGTCGACGTACTCTATGATGCCACTATCTGCCAGGGCTCTGTCGGGTCTGAGAGCAGGACCACAATTATCTGCAAAGATGATCGAGCCAGTCTTCAGGAGGCTCAAGCGCTCCATGACTTTAAGATCAGGTAGATAAAAGTTCTTAAAGTGGTCGAGGAGTATAAAGTCAACCTGACCAGGCTCTAGCACTCCCTGTTCGACAAGACTTGTGAGCGAGTCCGCAGCGGAGCCAACAAAGACCTGGACAACAGACTGTAGTCCGGCAAGCTCTATGAAGCTAGATGTGATAGCCGCATTGACGGGATTGACCTCCAGACTGTAGTATTTGACAGGATAGCCTTTGTTGAGGTCACGGAGGGCGCCGGCCAGGATAGTGGCAGAGTAGCCCACGTAGGCACCGAACTCGATGAAGGTCTTTGGACCAGGCGGGAGCTTTGCCATCTTGTTAATGATATATTCCGCTTTGACAGGGCCGATAGTCATGAGACGCTCACCCTTGACACTTTTGAACAACTCGATAGTGCTGGCGACATTGGTGGGAGAATCACCGAGGTGGTTGATCGATGGATGCTCGTGAACGAATTCGAGGACGCTAAGCTCTTTCTTGTTCTCTTCCTATCATCACAATGACCGGCCAGAGCCAAGGGGAAAAAATTAGCTTATTCATTTATTCATCTAATATTTTTAAGTAGAAAAGATCGAATTGTTACTTACGCTCTGACCGCCGCCAGTGCGGCGCGGAGCGATGCTGGAGACGTTGCGAGAATTAGCAGACATGTAGGAGATTCGATGAGACAAACGAAATTGCCTATAAAACGAGGAGATGTAATAGTTTCGCTGGCACAAAAAACGCATGGTGGACAAGACGTATGCTACTCGATTTATAGGCGATGAGGTGCTTTTAATACGGCAAGAGGCTTACGCGTCGAGCTGGGAGCACTTTGCAAGCTTGGCGCTTGGAACAATGGACAGATTCGGGAAAAGGTATCGTTTTCCTTTTAAGCATAGTTGTTAGGGCAAACCACTAAGCGTAGAAGAAGGAAAAGAGACTAAGATTACATAGGGTTACATAGGGCTATCTGGAATAGGACTTTAGCTTGAAGATCGATTCGACAATATTTCTAGAACGGCGTGGTTTTATGTTGCATTTTTGGAATGATTGATTTACTGAAAGAATACTAGGAGTAGGACGTCATCTATGGAACAGTGAAGTGATGTTGCTGTTTATAAGATCATTTGAAGTAGTTGAGACACATGAAGAATTTAGCTAACTCGAGGACAAAATGTCGCAATTTCAATTTCAATGACTATTCATTTTTGCGGTTCTAAATATCTCGTAGTTACCAGTACAATATTTCAAAACTTGGCATTGAAAAACATTAAAATTTCCTGAAGGACCTTACTGTAGTGACACAGTTTGCGCATAGTCGGACATTGAATCAGCTGTCGCAAGTGCATTGCATATAGAAGCGTCATGTCTGTTAATGATGCTAAACTAGCTAGAATATATTTCTATAGGTAACAGAATTACATAATAAATATATATATGCCACCCTTAAGTGCGTGAACTGCTTGAGAACACATGCATTATTGCATTACATTCTTACAAGTGCAACATTTAAACAAGAATCAAGTTGAATAATAATATTAAAAATTCCATAATCTCTATAAATTTATTTAAGTTCAAAAAATGTCAAACTGAATCATAATTTGAAATAATCACTAGTATACTAACATTTGTCTAGGACTCTAAACTCATAATCTTGAGAACGCCATCACCTGTTAGCCGCCCCTTTAATACCAAATATAAAAAACAGAGCTGTCGATTAGTTAGTAATATTACGTTTAGTTCTTCTTCTTTTTCAGAAAATTGCCATCGCCAGGCTTCATAGCAAATACATTCGATTCGGGTTCGTGACGGTCTTTTCTTGGTCCATTGAACCACTTCTTGAAATCTAAAATAGATTTTAATGACCACACTTTAACTCTCATGTAATAATAGCAAATAAGCATTGCTGCAAAGTTGAATCCAATATAAGCGAACATGAGTCCAAAGTTTCTCCATCTGTACGACCATTTGATGTTCACAGCTTCCATAGGTTGAGCTTGCAGAGTATACTCGCAATATTCACAACTCTGCGTAGCATTTGGATTATTCAAATAACCACCGTTATCCTGAATATATCGATCAAAGTAACTCTCACACGATAGCCCATTTGGAGGATCAACAACAAAGAACTCTCCCGTTCTACAGATAAGCTGTCTCTTATCAACGAGAGGAGCAACGAAAGACTGCACAAAGTATGTGAATGGTGATACCTTATACATAAACGTCCAGAAACCAGGCATCAAATCGTAAGGCTGAAGGATACCACAGAAAAGCATCATAGCGGCGAAGACATTCGAGTTGATCATTGATGCAGATGGCACATTTGGTGAAAAATATAAAATCCACAATCCGTAAGAACAATAATATGCCGGGAACATACAAACGTATACCAAAAAGTAGTAACCAGCATGCTCAGGAGTCGCGGAGAACCCACCGGGGAAATAATAACAGCAGAAACATAAGAATTGGCAAATTGAACTCCAAATAATTTCCCAACCAGTATGTGACAACAGAAGTGTACTCCAATGGAACGTATTTGAAGCAGATTCTCGGACTTCGAATAATTCTCTACTATCATAGGCATAAACGTGCAACTGGTTGATCATTGCAAGTGCAATAAGAAGCATCATGAAAGTAGAAAGTAGACCAAACTGAGCATCTGATAGGGAGTGATTAACCTTGACAAATGAGAAACCAACGAGCAACGCACACAGAATAGTTTCCAAAAATTTGGCTCTAATATAAACAGGAGATCTCCAGAATTGGATCATTGTTCTCTTGAACACGATCTTATATTGATGGAACCAAGGTGTAGCAAACTTCGACTTGAGATTCTCCGCATTGTCCGATACAGGACGGGAAGCAAGTTCATGATGCAGCTGGGCAATTTCAGCTGTGAGCTTCTCACACTCAGGAGAATTATTCCATAGGTCAGCCCAATCTGCTTCTGCACTTGCAGTAGCACCGGCACCAATACAGTTCAATATATACTCTGCAGGATTCTCTGAAACACCACACTTAACACCAGATTGACGCTCAAAGTATGATAACATAGTAGCCGAATTAGGACCAATGTCACCGCAGTAGACCATTTTACCACCCTTCTTCAAAAGCAATAGACGATCGAAAACCTCAAACAAAGTTGCCGATGGCTGATGGATAGTGCAGAGGATTGCCTGTCCAGAATCAGCGAGTGCTCGCAAAAATTGAACAATAGACCACGCAGACTGCGAATCAAGACCAGAAGTAGGTTCATCAAGGAAAAGCAAGAGAGAAGGCTTAGCCACCAACTCAACAGCAATAGACAATTTCTTTCTCTGTTCAACGTTCAAGCCACGGCCTGTTTTACCAATGATAGCTTCTGCATAATTCTGCATACCAAGGAGATCGATAATTTTTTCCACATACTCATATTTCTCCTTTCGAGGAACCGTAAGGGGCTGACGTAAGTCAGCGGCAAATCGAAGAGACTCTCGTACGGAATATTCAGCTAAATGAAGATCCTGCTGTTGGACATATCCAGTTCGTCGCTTGAACGAAGCATCAACCGGTCTGCCGTTTACAAGCATATCACCTGTAATAACACCAAAATTGATTCTCTGAGCAAGGACATTAAGTAAAGTAGTCTTACCAGCACCAGACTCACCCATAAGAGCAGTCATAGTACCTGGCTTAACGAAACCTTGTACATCATTAAGCAACTGACGAGTTGCACCGTCGTATGGAATAACATAATCCAAATGCTGCCATGAAAATATATCACGCTTAGCTATAACTGTTTCAAGATCTACATCAGGACCATTGAGAGAAAGCATCATCTCTTCTCTGCTAGCAACACGACCGTCCACAGATTCCATGCCTTTCTTTGGTAAATGACCTCGCTTGTAGAGAAGCATATCACCACCACCTTCAACGTTCTTAACAAATTCAGAGAGACCGACATTCATAAGAATAAAGCCAGCAGTCCACGCAATATTAATTCCAAAGTTTCTCCAGACATGCTTCCACTCAAAGTTCATATATGCTTTCATGTAAGCGTCACCAGAAACATAAGCTTCACCAGCAACTGCACCAACAACTGTACAGATTTTATTTGCGATAGGAACATCCTCATAACCAGGACCACTGGGAACCAGACTAGCACATTCCATCATACGTCCATGCAACTCTGATCCGATCAAACTTTCGTAACAATATCTCATAGGATTTAGCCAATTAATCCACTTAATCCAATGATGCATTTTAGGCAATGGAAGGATAAAACCGGTATAAATACAAAGCGACAAAACCCATAAACCTGCAATAGCATGAGCAGTACCACCATCTTTCGTAATTGTAGCAACAACTTTGAAAATGAATGACATACACTGCTGAACCGTAAGCAAGAAAAGAATGAACATAAAAAAAGCTCCAGCGGTATGCTTCAAATGAGGCATCCAATAACTGGTAAGTGCGAGAATAATCACAGCAACGACCTTAACAGGAATCTCCGTAACAATTTCCTGTAAAGCTTCAGCTGATTGATGGTACATAGAATAAGACTTCTGCTTCAAAATAATAGGACGATGAGCAAAAGAATGCGCAATTTCAGCAAGAGATGTAACAGCACAAAACAAGAGATCATAAAACAGAAGTCCACCTCTGGAAAATAGACCTCTAGTAGATTCTGGTATACTGTAAAACATAGATCCAACAATAAGACCTTTGATTAAGAAAGAAGACAGATAAATGGATTGATAAGTCATTTCTCCTCTGGTCCTCTGGAAACCACGAACCATCAAATACTTTACTTGATTGAAGTAAGACGCAACAAATCGAGAACCTTGTCTCACACCTCTCTGCTTCCTCTGTTGCTTAGAATGGTCAAAATGCTCTTTCGTTTCCGATTCATTATAACGTCTGCAATAATTGTCATATTCCGCAATGCAATCCTGATAATCTTGTGAAGCTAACCAATAACTCTCAAATTCTTCCGATGTTTCAGGAATCTTTCCTTTGAATCCTTCTTTCACAATGCGACCATTTGGATCCGTAATTGAGGTCAAAAACTCAGGTGTTGTCATTCGTGGGGGTTTGTAGTATCCCATCTTCTCGAAGTAGCCACGCGCCTTCTGAGCAGGACCAAAGTAGATCTGCTTACCAAGATATATGACAGTGACTTTATCAAACAGCTCGTAAATATTCTCACCAGCCTGATAGATAGCAACTAATGCAGAATTGTTCAGCATATTTGTTGCGGTACGAATTGCCTGGGAAAATTCCAAGGCAGTCGAGGCATCAAGACCACGAGTAGCGTTATCCCATGCATATATGGAAGCGTTACATGCCAGAGCTTCAACGATAGAGACACGCTTTCTTTCACCACCGGACACTCCACGGACGAAATCATTGCCGACATTAGTGCTGTAAGTATGTCGCAAGCCGAAAACAGTGCACCATAAATCCCTCATAGTATTAATATACTTTGAACGAGGAAGACTGTCTATACGCGTCCTTGGAGTTTTCATTTTGAGAGCAAAATCAATCGTTTGCTTCACAGAAATCATAGGGAAATGAGTGTCCAACTCAGGATTATACACTACATATCCCTTGTAGTTTTTCATCATTTCGTGCTGAGGTACACCACTATAATTAATGTCACCTTCAACAGATACCAGCTCACTAGTCTCACCAGTCAAGCACTTGAGAAGTGTAGAACAACCAGCTCCAGGACGACCAACGACAAAGCACATTTCACCTGCTTCAACAACACCATTAAAGCCGCTGATAATTTTACGAACTGGGGTATGTTTCTTAAGGAAAATCTTAGCTGGTAAACCGATCCATCCTCGAACCATCTCTTCAACAGTGGGGCCATAAGCAGCCGAAACATCAACGCCAGTAGCAGTTAATTCTCTGAAAGCAACACCAGCGTCGGAAGTTTCAATTCCTTGATCAACAGACCTTGCATGAAGATAGTCTAATAAAACTCTCAAATCGAAATTGGAATCATCGATTTCAAACTTCTCCAACTCACGCTTTGGCATTCGAGATAGGGAACGCGCGAGAGACTGGATGCGTTCAATTGCATCTGCATCCGAGAGCACCCTGGATAATTCATCAGCATAGATATCGCGCGTATTTTGGTGCTCTATGTCATCAATGCTTTGAGGATGTCTGCTCAATGTGTCTTCGTCCGATGACTGTTCACCAGACGAAGCCTCGCGGTTGTAGTTACTAGCCATAATGTCTTCAGGTGTCTAGAGATATCCGGAGAGTAGCTGACCATACGTCTTCTTTACATTAAATATGAAAAGTGCGAAATATAGTACAAGTAGCGACATTATATAGGAAAGCAGATGTTGCCTTTCGGTATAATCACGGCATTCATAACTTGGCCGAGAAATCTCCAATTGCGTATTCACTCGTAAACAAATATTGAAATATTTAATATTTATGAAACTTCCATGCCTCTAAACCCAATTATACCTAAGCCGTGGACACAGGCGTTGATCTCAGAGAGGAAATAATCCGGAGCCAGTATGTGTACAATGGTCGGCTTAGCCGGGTCACAGCGTGTGGACGGTACAATCACTTTGAAGAGAGCATCTTTATTTACTTTGGTTTCCTATTATAGTCTATAATAAGATTGGTGAGTAGTCTTGTTGAGTATAAAATCAAATTGGACGGTATGATGTCGGAGCATTCCTTAAGAGCCGCGAGCACCTCCTATTTATTCCCCTTAACTACCGATTGCTGCCATACCCTATGGTGTAATGAATATGTAAAAAGTACTATACTCCCTCAGTAAAAAACTCGCATTGCGGGACTATAGTATGGCCTCTCGCCGCGTCCCGAGAGATGGCCGCGATATCTCCGAAAAGGAGTAGACAGAGATAATGATCGTAAACACTAGGATATACGGTTAAGATGCAGCTTACAGTACACATAGACTAGGCAGAGAGGAGCTGAGATATCTATAGAAATATATCAGTATTCTTATTGACCATAAAGGCAGTTTATTTGGCTCATATAGAAGATGACGTTTATATCGAATTCTCAATCAAGATGTTTTTCGTCAGTCGTCAGCATAACTGGGCTCATCGGCTAAGGGTTAATTTCATCCAATGCGGCAGTCAACCGAATAATATCATCGGCTTTTACTGCCCTTTTCGATCGAATTATTAACATATATTATCAGAGAGACATTGCAAGTGAGGCAGTAGGCATATATTTATTTCAATTTGAAATATACAATTGTTTGCATGTAAATTCAGTGTCGATATGAGGAAAAATAGTACTACAGGAGACATGATCGAGAGGTATCATTGTCACGGTAGTACGAATTTGAAAACATCCCAATCAACAACGAATCAATAGCAACACATTGTACTATATTAGCTGGAATTTAGTGGCTACCTCATAGGCAACTTTAATCCCACTTTAGGCTTTTTTGGACCATTTGTCAAGGATGACATCAGGAATTTGTCCTGTATCGCTACAGCTCGATTCTTAATCATGACTTCAACACAATTTATCGACTACTTAGTACCCAAGTCAATATACTCGCACACTAACTTTATATTTGCTCGCGTAGAGAAAATCCAGACACGCTAGTAGCTGTTGCTAATCTCTTACGGTCATAAATGGCTTTATATTTAGTGGCTAAGTGGAATGGAGAGCTACGGATGGGCATCTAGAGTACCAATACTCAGAAGTCCAGTTTCTACTCTACTTTTAACATAGGATATTTTGACGGAATGTTATTCGAATTTTTATCTTTATCATATAGTTCTATATTGAGACTTTCCGTTAAATCTACGACTCCGTCATTGCCTCCGCAACGTTGTCTTCTGGTGATACAAAATCATTGAGATCATCATTTACCCCTCTCGATAAAAGATCGAGTTCTATTTTCGCATTTTCACCTATTCATAGCTAACTGGAACACAGTTCAACTTCGATTTTGGAGGTGTTTACAATTTTATGGTCAAAGCTGAGATATTCTGTATCCAGTACGCGTAAAGCATGAGGCTTTGTACTTGTACACTATAAGATACCCATTTTTTCGAGTAGTTTTGATTTTTTATGCAGAAGTAGAGAGCGAGGAACCGCTCTAGCCAACTGCCCATCATATGGTACTGAATAATGATTTCAGCTTAACGAAATAGCAGCTGAATCATCAACATAGCTATGATATACTTCAATGTAAGTTTCGACTTGAATAACCAGTCCAGTTCTGTATATGTCTTGATAGTCTTCCTAATACCTATAAATCTCGATCTGTAAGTTATTGAACTTATTTCCATAATAAGGAGTACGAGCTCGTTGCGAATATACTTGTAAACGTTAAGACCTTATAAACAAGCTGATGATGCAGCACTGCTTCCTCCGTATGCACTTACAGCCGGTACGATTTACAAAGTAATGTTTACCTGAGCTGAAGTCAGTCGTATATAGCGGATCTAAATATTATTTATTGATCTGGATAATGTCCATTCTGACCAAGATAAACATGCTGTAGATTCATCCAAACTAGCGAATACCATCGCAGCGAGAATTTTAATATCTTTTGAAATAATGACTTTACCAGGCTGAAGAATCTATAAATTATAGCTATTCTAATCCCAATCAACACTCTACAGGGCTTGCATGTGTAGAGACTTAGTTACAGTAGTTTGCTGAGAATATACGGACTATAAAACAAACTTCGGCCAAACACAATCAAATGGCGCACAATCATATTGGTATTATGTAGGCTAAAAGTTTAAACCGATTTTGTGACATAGTACTCCTTAAAATACTACACCTTCCGAAGGTTTACCGGGGATACAAGTACATGTTACTTTACACCAACATATATATTACGTTATTGTACTTATCGCTCGAGCCTTGTACCAAGTTATCGTAATATATACCATGCGACCGTTTGGTAACATATATAATAACTTTGGTACCGCGATTCAATTGTCATGTAGGATGGCTATGAATAGCAGACGTATAAATGTCGAATCGACAATCGCCTTCATAAAAATAATAGATATTAATTATAACCAGACATAAATATAAATCAGATACTATAAGTTCATGAAAATTTAATATTCGTGGATTGAACGATAATTGTATAAAGCAACTAATGCTGAAGTATTAGTTTTGGATCTGAGTTCCTTATAGAGAAAGCAATTTCTAGTCTGCCGCCTTAACCGCTTGGCCATTCTTTCTCTTATTAATATTCCTGTATATCAAGGTTTACTGGACGACAACCCGGAGACTCTAGTGCTGCTCAATTTTATTATATAGATGGGTTGGCAACCTGCTGCAGTTTCTTTTAAGCATACCAATTTATCATGCTACCATTCGCTCCGCTTACATAGCTAACAGATATTAATGCAGGTCACTGGGAAAATCTTGCATTGGAATAGAGCGCACATATTATACAAGCATTCATATAATCTGTATGTAATTAGATGCTACCATTGTAATAATGAAAGCGTTTTAATCTGCTACCTACATCGCAAATTTATTATTCAGGTAGGACAAGGATTCTTAGCATTTTCGCCTTGATGGAGTTTGCTTTGATAATTGACGATATAATATATTTTTATAGCTACTAATGCTATTATATATACTAATTGTATAGTAGATTTCGCTATTCTATTTCCACAAGCAATTGTTACTATTTATATTTCGTCGGATTAATGCTGATTTTGTTTGTTTGTTTTGTTCTACAATACATTTTACGTGTCGCTCTGTTGATTCTCTCTAATTATTCCAGCGGTGGTTAATTACCCTAAGTGGCGATTCTTAAATCAAATTAACTTCAAAAATTATCCAACTTTAAGAGTTAACAATAAATTTATGTCGAATTTATGGTTCCAACACACAGAGTAGCTGCAGTCAGTATTGTACTATTGTTACACTGATGTGGAGTGGCATTCATTTCTTGCATTGAGACTATCTGTGAGGAAATAAATTTATTTTGATTTTATATTCGTTTCGGAGCTTCTAAAGAGAAAACTTGGTGTTACTCTGCGCTAATCCATTATTATCTAGGAAATATAGTAAGGTATTGCCGCTATATATATAATTAAGTACAATGACAATGATGCCAATTAATACTTAATCGTCGAGTCATGACCTCACAAATATAGATTCAGTACAGTTGGCAGAATATTGTTATGAATAATACCATATTGTACATAGTCAAATCTGCCAGGAAACTTCTTCTTGAAACACTCTAATTAATATTCCTCTGGTCAAGAGACATGCGAATGCCTATATACTTATTAATGTAATGAAAAATGATCTTTTGATTTGGAAATATATGCTAACTTAAAAGTGTAAGTATTCAGTGGGTCAATTTATAGTCAATGCCATTATAAATGTATACGTATCAAGGATAGAGGTAGTATTTCACGATAATGGTTTCTACTGAATTTAAGGCAGGTCACAATGGTGTTCTAAAGTCAGATAATTAAAAGGCCAAGAGGACCATGTGACACTCTGGATGTGGGCACTGATGAAATACTGAATATGATATAAATCCCTTGTAACTAGGGCTTCGAAAGTTATTGAACCTGACTGCCGGTCTTTGAAAAAGAACTGAGAAGATTACTGCTGAAGCCCTGAGAGATGACTCAAGACGTAGTTATTATAGAAGTCTTGTATTATAGAAATTTTATATGCATGCAATCGCTTAGAAGTCTATATGAAACAAAATACTTTTATGCTAGATATGCAACTGAAATGCTACAGTGGCGACGAGAAAGTGACGAAATGAAGATCCTTCGACTACACCATTATAGGTGTAGAAGTGTCTAATTTAATTAGATGCATTTTTGAAGCACTCGAGATTCGTTATCCAGCGCTTAGAAGGTACTTGGCTGGTAATTCGATGAATGAATCCAAAAGAAATTTCATTTGAATCTCAAGTGACGATCTCGCCTTTTATGAGTGATTTTCATGAATCGGACCAAATATTAATTGACCTTAAATCCAGTTCCCGTCAACCAGTCTAGTCCTGTAGATATAATTCTACGTCTATTGATACTGTCATAGGACTTCCATTTGAAACACAAACAGAGACAAATATTGGAAGCTATTTACGATATTTAAAAATTTCTAACTGTAATCGTCTATCTCGAATATACCGCGGAGCAGTGTCATGACTAAACGCGTTCCCATGCTTAATAAAGGATAGAGGAAGGCCAGAAAAGAGAAATACTAAAAGGTACATACGGAACAAAGTGATTTATATTTGCTCAGAAAACCAGAAGGCTCATAGGATTTGCTAGGCGTTTGAAGTTCGATGATGTCGGCGGAATGTTTTGTTTGTGCACTATTGTTGAATCCATTATTTCATTCTAACAGTGTTGAATTAGAGGCAAGAGGCGTTGGCATCTATATCAACAGATCTATTGCCTTCATCAATAATTGAGAATAACAGCTTAATACTAAGAAGAATGTGTAGTGCTCTTCAATCCGGAGAGGCTTCTCAACAGACACGTAGATGAAATTGGTTTCTCGATAATTTTTAGAAGAATAGTAAGATATCAGTGCAACAGTGAGCTATGTATTGACTCTTAGCAGCCTTGAAGCAGCGGAGAGTTATTTTTTATAGCTATACAGTTTGATTGCTTTATCTTGTATAGTAGTCTCATATGTTCAACTGCGTGATTCAATTTTGTGGAACGACATACAGCTTTATATTTCGTTTATTGTAGGTCATGTCGACCCCGCTAAGCTTTCATGAGTTTGTATATTTGAAACTCTACATCATCGAATGCATTAACTAGAAGCCTAAGATAACGTGATCGAAGCTTTAGGATAGTCGTTATGAAAGAAAAAATCAGAATATGCATTATAAAGCTTTGAGAAGTCATTCATTCTGATAGCAAGATGCAACTTTTTGAGACTACAAAACACATACCTTTCGTACGTCGCACGTCCTTTGAATACTATACTTCTCATAGGATGAGTGAGCCCAAACACTAATTTTTCAGCCCCTGAGCATTTATGAATCTTATTAAAATAAGTTGTCTGGTCATTGTAAGATTGACCGACAATAGGACCAGTTTTGACTCGTCTATGTTAGAACATAAAGCTAGTCTGGTTATCGAATTTAAATATCATTTGTGCAGTTCCTTCACGAACGATAATTGTCTCGTGAAATCTATTTTATGAGTATTTATCGATGAATCTAGCTCTGGATATTGTAAAAGTAGACGGAAAGCAAAAAAAGTAGCAATATAGTTTTGAAATCATGTTAAAAATGGTGTATCATACATATTACAAACAATCTGGAATTTGGAATGATACGAAAGATTCAGTTTATATGCTCTACTTTATGTACATTTCTAACAAGTTAGCTACTAGTACGTAGAGCCCGAAATAGCAGTAAAATGATCTTAAATACAAGTTACAGGTCTTGCTGCTTTGCGTCGCAACAGAACAAAAGTATCATAGCAGCGACTTTTTCCAAAGTCTTTTCTAATATTGATAGACAGCGGCTGTTACGCTCCATAAGAAAGTTCACTCTAGATTACATCATTTATATTCCAACTCTGCTCGAAAACAAAATATGATGAATATAGACGACTAGAACTAGTAATAAGATTACGTGATTATTATCGTATTGTTCTTAATAAGATTGAAAACCAAATATTAGGACAATGGACATCCGAATGACAAAGCCGAACGTATTTCAAAAGAAGGCGGTTTATCTTAGAAAAGCTAGCGCTTTTCCAAAAATTAACAATTTGATGATAAAAGCTTGCTAAAACTACATGATTTTTTATTTCGAAAATAAGATTGTCATAGATATACAGGTAGCCTTCGTGTGCCACAGCGGCCTAAAAACACCAAGGTTCTTTGAAAATTGATCGAGATCAGTGGACAAAATGATTTTTAGAAATGTGCCCAAAATTGATCGAGGGTGAGGACTTGTTGAGCCTAATAGTTGAAAGTCTCAGAAAATACTCTTTTATTTCCTAACGAGCTCCATGACTACGATGTCGACGTAGAAATCTAATTTTGCGCAAACTGTGGATTGGCTTCCATATTATAAAGGAAAACTAAGATATATAAATATACCAATGGTTGTTGGACGTGGAATTATGGCAAGATTGTGAAAGTGGTGCAAGAGCAAAAATTGAGATCAAGCTCGGTGATCGAGTAGGAATTGGTTCTCAGCATGATTCCTATGGTCCATGCTCAAGATAGTACAAGCCATCGGGAGAATAGCCCCCAAATATCACTAAGATTTATTCGAGTACCCGAAGGGCAGCAGGATTCAGAGTGGCAATGCTTCTTCACATTTATATGGAATCTAAGTCTGCATTCAAGGTCCCGGATAGCATTCCATGTAAGCTGCTTGTACCATGGATAGGCGGAAATGTTACCAGCGTCTCTCTTTATTTTAGGAAAAATGCTAGCAAAGCCACGAAAGCCCGTATCAGGACTGTATTGGACGCATTATTGTTCTTGGTTCCGTAGTTACTGCCATTTTCCGCTTATCGTCAAAGAAAGAGTCACCAAAGAGTTGGGCGCGGACCATACATTACTACTTCCCATTGGCTTAGTATCAAGAATATAAGGCAGTCTTGATTAATTATTGCCACGTCTAATTTGGTCCGATTGTGAGTAAAAAAGCTAAGATTTTTGTCTTCTAACAAGGTCGCAGAATGTACTTCATCTACTGCTCCATCACCAAGGAAAAACTATCTATAGGCCCCATAGATATCCTGCTGGGTAACTACTCTATCAATAGTCGTCATGTTATTGGTCTGTCGATATTGAGCATCTGTTTGATGTGGTTTCCATGTTCAACGTCGAGGCATGAGCCGAGACTCTGATATTAGCAAGAAGAGTCTATTCGACACAGGAGTATGATAAATCTGGTAAATCACGATTTAGGGTTACGATGGTTCTCTATATGAAAAATACTTTAAGAGGTTCTTTTGTTATTGCTAGTATATGGACGATAAAGAAATATAGGAAATTTAATATTATATTTGTGTAATAAACCAAGATACTCTGCTGAGCCGAGCATTCTCAGCCTTTAGTGACGTTATGAAATGACTTTTTTTTGTAGAAGATTATGATAAACGTACGTGAGTTAGTATAGCATACTATCCATGATGGATGAAGCGAGGGTCCTTATGACAAGCATTCAAAATATATTAGAATAATTAAGTATTTGATAAAGATGTGGAAAAGTAATCTTTTTAGACGGGAAACAAATAACCAATTGTAGTGAATAAAATAGAATTGATCGCGTCTGTCATTGCTAGACGATGCTTAGTAAATGCTTATCTTGATTTAAGATTTAAGGTTTAAATACTGCTATCCTAGATGGATTAATTTATTAACAAACTTAAATAGCATAAAGAGGACCCTTTTATGGCAAGGTTTATTGGTGCTCTCAAACCCTACTCCCATTGTGATCAATGTACTTATATCTATATAGTGCACCTATTTCTATCGAGTGTTCAGCTTTAGATAGTCGGGTAGTTGCAGATGAATATGATGTGTGGCTCCTTGCAGCTCGTCCTTATACCTTTTGATTGATATATTAGTGATAGTCCTATCGACAGGTCGAAGCAATCAAAAAATATGTATGGTTGTACAGAAAATCTGATAAGCAAGCACATTAAAAGTACTTCACAGATTATCTATCGCTATCAAAGAAATCTGAATCATGCTTTGAGAGTCTCCAGTAGAATCGATTACTCGAGGGCATAAAAATTTCTAGCGCATTCGTACTCAACCAAATAGAATAAAGAGCTGGTACGATAACGAGAAAATGGTTCGAACTATTCGTTCCAAGGAAGTGGCGTGTCGACAGTCGTTGAAGTTTCGGTCTAACTAACAGCTAAGGTAGACCATATCATTGCCTTGGTTAATGGTACCCCTCACAAGATAAATGGACTAGGAGGGTTCACCAATGATTGCATTTTCAGGCATTGGATCCATTTTCGTATAAATTGGGACAGCGATTGGATTATTTGAAAATTAAAGGAGACATCAATTCCTCTGTCCTTAACATTATCAATCTATCGATCAACCAACACAATCGGCTATTCGAGGAGGTAACCACAAGATCTTAGTACCTCATTTCCTTCATTTGGATTCTAAATATAAGATACTGCATATGTTATATTCTTACGAGCAAGAAAGCTGTCTTGTTATGAACTTGCCTGTAGCTAGAGATCACAAAGTTTCGATATCATTAGAGACCTTTAATATTAAATTGAGCTTTATTGCAAGAATCGTCGCATTTAGTTGTAAGCATATACTATAACATCTATATGGCTTACAGTTGATATGCCGCAGGATAAAAACTCGGGAAGGGTATAGAAAATATTATTTAGCTTGCTTAATTTTACTCGTAACTAGTAGAATAACAGCAACGCAGTTGGATAGTCTCCCAGGCTGTATACATGACCATTCGAAGCCTAAAAATACTACAGCATAAATCATAAAAAAGCATTATACAGAATAAATTCGGCAACAGAAATACTAGTCAATCGGAAAGAATTGAAGCAATATAGTTTACAGAGCGTTAAAAGCCTTGACAGCAGCGACTGCTGTGACCGTTGCACTAGCAGGATTGGCACCCGTCACAATACGACCATCAGTATAAGTGAATGCATCCCAAGGACCTGGAGGAGCAATGTACTCAGCACCGGAGGCAGCAGCGCTAGATTCGATGGTCTGAGCGTGCCAGCTCTTGATTGTGTCAAGAACGCCCTCTTCTTCTTCGCCTTTTGTAGTAAAGCCCGTGACCTTCTTTCCATCGATAATAGACTTGTTGGTCTTACTCTCTACTGTATTGGGAAAGATTGCACCACCATGGCAGACAGCAGACACAATACCATTATTTGCATATATCGCAGAAGCAATTTTCTGTAATCCTATAAAAAAGGTGTAAGAGAATTGAAGAAATCATGAAGACCAAGAGAGAAGAATTACTTACCCTTTGCTGTGGGATAGTCAATCAGAGATGCATGACCTGCGGAAGCAAAAAATAGACCATAGTCATCAGGATTGATGTCTGAGGGCTTTTTGAGATGATCGATTTTATATCGGAATTCACTGGAATGGTCTTCCCATACTTTGCGGTCTTCCTCAGGGAGCCAATCTGGCTGGGTGGAGAGCCAATCGGCTTGGCAAGTGCCAGTTTCAGAAACAAGATCGGCTTCAAAATTGTTTTCTTTGAAAACATCAAAAGGATGCAGGCCCTCAGTGATAAAGAAACCAGTTTCTTTATTTTCTGGATAGAGGGGAGCGTGAGCGGAAGTAACGGCAATAAGAGCTTTTCTGGGGACCATGATTCATAAGAGGACTACAAAGAAATGGGGGAGAAAATTTATATTTATTGTAGTTTGCACATATATTGTATAAAGAGGGTAAGAGAACTCCGTTAAATATCTTGAAAGGAATATCCAAGAGGATTCTGCGATATTTATACAAATGTCTATATAACGCAAATCCGGTTTCATCACAATGCTTAGAATTCGAGTCGAATTCTGAGCATGCGGCTTATGGTTGTGCAGGATGTGGTAAGAATCAACGAGCTCGTAGGGTATTTTAATGATCTACACTATTAGAATTAACTACACGTGCCGCAAAATTATAATGTAAACAAAAATAGTAACGAGCAGCACTTACACCGAATAGATGTAGAGATAGTGCTAGAGACTAATAATAGTCGTAAAACTTCAGACCCATGCTCCTGTAATAATGAACTACTTCTCTTGGGTTAGGAAAATAGAGAAACAAAGATGTGAAGGCTATGCTCTGCTTTTATAAGTAAGCACAACATGCCTTATAGATAGCCGATGTTAGTAACAAGTTTCTAGAATTATAATATCAAACAAGTTTGTTTAGGAATTGACAGGGCAGGAAATGTAAAATCGAAATCTTTATAGTTCCAGGCGTGCGTTCATCCCCAAAAATATCGTCCTTGTTGATAAATTGGATCGTCGAGTTGCTGATTTTCCTAATTTCTTTCTTTCATCGAGGAAGTATAATACAATAATAATACTAAAGTAATATTTGTAGCGATGTGGACTATGTATTACTTTCCAAGCAACAGTTAGATATTTTAGAGATCCCAAATGGAGTACTAAGAGGACCCAAGTTTATCCACATCTTTAAACAGGCTTCTCTGCGTAATATTAGATAGCGATTCATTACTAGTTCTCACTCTTTTTTGTAGCATTATTAGCTCTGTTTGATCTCTATCGCTAGAAAAAAATGAACCAATTTCATGTTGATAGTCGAGCGGACAGAGTGGACCATACCCTCAAATTAGCCACAAAGGCTTCCTGCATGGGAAAGACCTCTATTTGCCTGATAAAAGCTTTTGAAGCAGCTTTAGTTCTTATAGTAGACTAATCCTCTTCTCCAGAATAGGTATAATAATGCGTAGAGTTGGCTCAGTCATAATAGTCAGCAGAGAGCTAATTGTCAGCGCAATGGCATCACCATCGCTTATCTCAAATTCCACGTTGTTAAATAGATTGCACGTCCATAAGTAGCTTTAAAAGTTAGCAGACCCAATTATTCAAAAAACTGTTCTAGCAACGTGAAGTTAAAGGTTCTTGAAATGAATCATTAAAATTGATGTTAGCCTTAACCAAGTATCAACTGTTAAATCGACCTAGTTTTTCAGGTAGTGAGGGCGGAATATTGTCCAAAAAGACGTTGCACGTGCTCTTGGGATGACGGGACACATGTGCCCCTGATTTAGTAGAGGAGCGCAAAACATCTGACATCTGAATCCATCAACTATTTAATCATTTTAGATATCAGCTAAGCTTAATAAAATTTCAGATTGGTGTCATTTTTATATAAATATAAAAGTCAGTTAACACTTATATTTATTCGAAACAATTGTGGCAGAGACAATTGACAACACTACAAGGCTGTAAATTTCTCTGGCAGTTTTCAGGTGGAATGTCTCGCGATAGAGCAACTTGCTTACCGATTTCTTCATATAAGCATAAATTCATTGCGTAGGATTGATGAAATCACTGTAATAGAACTCTCTACTTCTATGCATTTTGTTTGCAAAACTAAATTTGGCTGATTGGCATTTTAATCGGATGTTTTGGGCTGAGTTATGCGTATGCTCAAGGTATTAGTTCATATCCAACTCATGAAGGTTGATCATACAAACAATCAATTGGCTTTCTCCTTATCCCGACAGAAGGAAGGTACACGTAAAAATTACCGCAATAATGATTTCTACTTTTAATATGAGAATCCAGATTATTCAGGTTTCCCAGCAGACGCCTAATTGAATTATACGAGAATCGACCGAGATATGGAAACAAGAATAAAGATGAAAGTCTAAGTTTTGTACAATTTAAGAGCATGCATGTGTCTTGCGTAGATAGACTATTCCGCTGCGGAAAAAAGTCATCCGCTGTAATTTTAACTTTGGTCATCGAGTAGTTTTTTTCTGAAAGCATGAATTAGATTCTAGTAAATATAGATTTAGGAAAGAAAGTAGACTAGTGAGATGGAATTTAGTTGAATTCTGGAGATGAAAGCGAGATTATAATAAGCTAAATATCTACGAGCAGGAATGATAAATTAAAAGAGAATCGCAAGCAGAAGATATTACTTATATTTCTGAAAATGGAATATAAGTTTATTGAGCCGAGAAGCTGCCTAATTTCGTTGGTAGCCAAACTGGGGTAAGTATCTAGCCATCTATATAATAAATATGCCATTGCATAGAGTTGGATATGATGAAATGAAGTTTGCTCTTCCACCTTAATCGTAATAAAATATTATCAATAATCATGGCGATCATATATCGGCTTATAAGTTACATTGACTGTCTCATGATTATGTATCAGACCAGCTGAAGACTAGAGATATAGAATCTAAATTATTGTAAAAGAAGTCATTTGGTTTATTTTAGCTGAAACGGATGCATTATCCACACTTAGAGCTATTTCATTGACATTTTTAGGGAATGTCAATGTCGAAACACTATATTACCATGCATATTTAAAACGTCTATAGAATATTAATTATGTTATATAGGTTGCTCCTGCGATTCATCTTTGCACGTGGCATGTGCCTGAGTGTTATTTGACGAAATGTTCACATCACGTGCAAGAAGTAGACCGCATATATGGGCGTAACGGTCAATAGAACAAGGTTTAGGTTAATTAGCATTGAACTAGCGAACAAAGAAATTTGTGAGAGCGTTGTCGTAAACGCTTCCAAGATAATATGTGAACTCAGAAGTGGACGAATGAAACATTTGACGCGTGACATTGTGTAGAGAACAGTGTCATGATATGCTACATAGCGTAAAAATCTGTAGCATATGTATACGAGGAAACAAAGATGCTCGGAATCGATTTGGTAGTAAGTAGCACTAGAATTGAAGATAGGAGCGAAGGTTGATAATTAAAGCGAGAGTAAATGAAGCTAAATAAGGACATATATGGCCATAGTAAACCTATTAAATCAAATGTAGTCTGTAAATTTAATAATTCTATGCAGTTCATTGGTTATAAAAGTAATAAAGTAAACCGGATGTGTCGGACGAAACGAATCTAAGCTGTAATGAGGAGTAATAATATGAATAAAATGTAATTCTGTATAGAATTTGTACTACTGATTATTGACATGACTCCATGTTTTCCGTCTCAGGGACTCTGAGCGAGGAATACAAACACGTGAAGAAAGCTATCGCGGAGTTGCATATTTAAGGTTATTTTAGATAAATAACCATAAGTTCAGCTTATATTTTACCTAACTTGAGAGAACATTTGCACTAGCCGTAACTAGCTAAATGGATCTGCCGAAAAAGTAACCCATATGATAATAAAAGTGATAAACGTAGACCCGGATAAATTGACATAACAGAGAGCATTGTAGATATAGTAATAGTAAAACTTTGACAAGAACATACACTGGAAAACCAAGACTAAATGTAAGCTTTACGTGAAGCTAAATAGAGTCAAATGGCTGACCTTGGCAGCTGAGCTAGTTATGGACCCAATAATGAAGCTATCCAGAGAAATTACGGATACAGAAACTCATTTTAGAAAGTGTCAAAGTGATTTTCAGCGAAAATAGAGAGCTGTATAAATAGCTGCTGAAATTCCGAACTTTCAGCTAACACTCAGACGAATTCTGAGCTGCAAAAGAAGGACAATTGGAATTTACAATGAGACTTAGCAATATTATTAGTGCTGTTATCATTGCTAGCGCAGTTGGTGCTACTGCTGCGAGCTCAAAGTCAAGCAGCCAGTCTAAGAAGTTTAATGAGCTCCGTAAGAATATCAAGCATGTTGTTTACTTGATGTTTGAAAACAGATCCTTTGATAACATTGCTGGATACTGGACATACAACAAGAAGATCAATAATCTTGTTGGAAAAAAGTACTGCAATGACTACTCTTATTACAAGTACACTGTTTACAATGAATCTATGTCTATTTGTGCAAGCCCATGGGCACAGGAGGTCCCACTATATGATCCGGACCATAACTTTGGTGGTGTAATGTACCAAATTTATGAGAAATGGAATGTTACGAAGGACGACGAACCAACTATGGGTGGATTTGTGCAAAGAGAAGCCGAGCAAAATGATGTGTCCCCTAACAAGGCCGCCTTCGTTATGAAAGGATTCCGCGAAGAAGAGACAAATGTTCTTGAGACCTTAGCCGAGAACTTTGCCTTTTTTGACAACTATTTTTCAGAGCATCCCGGATCTACTCACCCTAATCGTGAATTTGCAACCTCTGGATCTTCCTGTGGAACAGTCGACAATGTTGCTTCTCAACCAAGTGGTTGGAACAACAATGGTACTGGATTCAATTGCAGCGTTTCTGTTTTTGAAGCATTATCAAAGAAGGGAATTTCTTGGAAGAACTACTATGAGGGTTATTTGATGGATGCTAAGACTTATCAATATGTTCAGGACCATGACATGGACAAGATTGTACATGCTGATCAATTCTACAAAGATTTAGAGGAAGGAACTCTTCCGACGTTTTCGTACATCAATCCAGAGTGTTGCAATGTTGATTCTATGCACCCAACTAGCAGTCTTGCAACAGGCCAGCAAATGTTGAAACATCTGTATGATTCTATTAGAAAGTCAAAGTACTGGGATAATGTGTTATTAATTATCAATTTTGATGAGCACGGAGGTTTTGCTGATCACGTGAAGACACCTAGAAACATTCCTGCGCCTGAGGACGGAATCATATTCAATGGCACCTCTGACGGTCACCAATTGGTATATGATTTTACCCAACTTGGTATTCGTGTGCCAGCCATGGCGATCTCTAAGTGGATTAAGCCTAATACGTTGGTTCATGATGATGGTACTAGCTATGCTCATAACTCAGAATATACGCATACCTCGTTTCTACATTTTTTGCAAGAGTTGTGGGAGCTGGAAGGTCTTAATAATCGTGTTCAGTGGGCAAAGACTTTTGAGCATATCTTCCAGAGTACTCCACAGAAGAATGCTATTAAAGAAATGCCTAAGCCTTTATGGACAGGTGATGACTACAATAATGAGCCAGCGGTTTTGCAATTGCTTAATCAGGATTATCCATATTATCTGTAGTTATCCAAGAGTTGTTGTAAGGATTATCTAATATAATGAAATTTCTGTTGAGATTGTGTGTGAAAGAAAATTAGATAGATTAAACAAATGATTGAACATACTATAAATGCTAGCATATTTAGGGCGAATTAAATTAGAACTACTATAGAAGGCTGTAATAATATCCAAAGAAGACAATAGGATTAGCGATAGAGTAAAAATTGTGAATATGTATGAGCTAGACAGGTGGAATGTGTATGAGTCTCATCAGCTAACAGCATTTTGCAGCGTTCTAACCGTGTGTTGCTCTTGAACCAAAAGATGAGTAATTACGCTACGTCAGTCTCAATATAATATTGTATATCTGGAATTTTGCACTAGAGCAAGCAAGTTATAACACCTGAGAGTTGTATTTGTTAGGTTAATTATAATCAAGCTTTTCAGATTGACACAATAGCAATATAGTATTTAAAGTTATTAGCTTATATTCAGGCACTGCATAAATTATGCGAAATTCAAGGAACTAAAAATTTAAATAGCTTTGATTCCTGTAATGGCTGTAAAGGTTGTCTCTAAATCTTTGCGTAATGCATCAGTGTTCCTAGTTCTTAAACCGTCTAAGCGATTAGTCACTTTAGCAGTAGCAGGTTCACCATCGGAATTAGTGGAATATACTCCACCACCAATATTATTATTTGTTGCAGTAGCAGTAGTTGTGCCATCTATCATCGGTACGCCGCACGCAACTCCTGAACTAGATACGTATCTTGAGCTAGTTGCAAAAACATTTGTCAACCTCCGCATTCCTCGCCAGGCATATAGACAAAAGGACCCATGACTACAAAAAAAACCTTGACGAGGAACATGATAATACCTGTGGCCTCCCTTAACAAGCCTGACTTCACTGCACCAGGGAATTAATGAGTAAATGTTACCTCAGGTGCACTACGGGCTACTACTTCTAGCATCAAGGTGACCATTGAGGCAGTTTGTCCGCGATATGCGGTCAATGGAATATTCCAAGCCTGAATGTTATGCATGCCGATTGGACCTTCGTGAGCACCAACAAATGCGTTTACAACCCTGCGGAGATGACTGGCTTTCCGTAACAGTGGGATCATATTAACAATGAATCGCAGTCTACAGTAATAGATGACAGCCACCGACAAATGCAGACCATCTTCGGTCTCTAGAAAAGAAATGGGAAGATATCAGTGAGTCATACACGAAGCAAATTTAAAATTGAACATACTGCCATTTGCGAGAATCCCAGCAGAGATAAAAAGAAGATTAAGTGTGGTCTCCTTATTTTTTATATCCTGACAGACCTTATCTATTCTTTTGGGTGAAGTGATGTCACATTTGATGAATATATATTCTCCAGTGGGATTGATAACCTCACAATCGCTCACGATCTGATTGCCAGCTTCCTGTGAACGACCGATGAAGTATATGCAAGGTTTGTTAAAGTACTTTGCAAATGCTTTCAGGCTTTGCTCTCCTATGCCACTTGTGGCACCCACGAAAAAAGCCACAAGACCGGCAGGAAAAGTAGTAGGGTTATGTGCATTGGACTGTCTGATTAAGTCGATAGAAAGTATTGTAACGACTAATGGGACATAATAAGCTGAGGCACAGATATTATGAAGGTTATAAATTGAGTAGGGCCCGGTATAAAGCAGAGTCGCTTCTATTCTCTCACAGTGAGTAAAGTTAAGAGTTTTAGTTTCAGGAGTAAATTATGAGAAGAGTAAAAGTAGTTAATAAATTGAAGATTGGAGACAAGTATATGAAAAGATGGATGGTATTTTATATAATAAAGGAACGGATGCAATGAATAATGGTCCGAGAACAGAGTTGTGCGTAGTAAATTGAGGACGAATATAAGAAGGCGTGAGAACAAGATCCGCAGATCAGGGGTTACGTAAAATAATTTACAATGCAGGATGGTCGGACGGAGTAAAACAAGCATAAGGTACGGGCAAAAGACAATTTAAATAAGACAGGATGGTCGGATGGAGTTAAAGAATCATAGTACATGAGGGTTAGATAAAACTAGATAATAAATAGACAGTTATGAGAGGAAGATGAAGCGAAAAATTAGGTGGTTATAGGTAGATATGTATTGATTAGCTTATAAAGTGCAATTGTTTCATTCGTGTAGGAAGCAATAGGCACGCTTGAATTTGCTTTCGGGGGTGTTTTCAGGGATTTGAGGAAAGTAGAGGACAGACAGAAGAGGTGGGTATTTGAGCGGTAGTTACATAGGGTTACATAGGGTTACATAGGGTTACATAGGGTTACATAGGGTTACATAGGGTTACATAGGGTTACATAGGGTTACATAGGGTTACATAGGGTTACATAGGGTTACATAGGGTTACATAGGG